>JAVMKO010000005.1:86437251-86892251 GCA_032164245.1 Sternotherus odoratus | reverse complement strand
GGGGGAGTTCTTCCCAGCAATTACAAAAGAGAGTCATTCAGCTAATTGACTCATATCATCAGAAAAATCTGAAGGCTGATAACTAAACCAATTTCCAAGAATACCGCCCTGTAAAAATGTAACAATCACAAATCCACATATTTTAAAGGAACTCCGTTATATTAATTGGAATTCCTCCTATGGGGCAAGCGAACTTCACAAGCCAAGTGCACATGTATATATTTTATACCCATTCCTTTGCTATCAGGATTTCTCACCAAAGAATTGGTATAATAAAGGATGGGGTCTACAAAAGCAAAATGTGTAAAAGCATCAGAACATGAGGGGACTACACTAAGGCTGTCCAGAAGCACACTTATCTGATGAACTGACAGATTGTGCGATTTTGCTGTGGTAATTACTCAATGGTTCAGCAAATGGTAAGTAAATACTTTGGAAATAATAATGTCTAATTGCAGATGCACATATGGCATATCCCTATCCATTCCACAGCAGGTGAAGTAACAGCACACCCAAACCTTCTTTATATTCCCTGAGGTCTGACACGACCACAGCTCTAAACAGCTGTGATTAGGAAGGGTACTTTGGGTATTGACATGTGAATGAGAGTACCTTTAGAAAAGCTAGTAAGCGGAGGGAGGAACAGAACCACTAGGCATTGCATTGAACCAGTCCTGGGAGAAAAAGTAATAACATTAACAAATATGAATTCACTGTGTTCTTTGTGTCTCATACTAAACTCAGCATCTTTGCTACAATAGGCTAGATTTGTAAAAAGGCCTGAATTTTGAATGTTCACAGAGTCCCCATCAGTGTTGTCTTAGAAAGAGACACAGATACCGTAACATGGTTAAATATGGAGGCAGCAACTTTAACAACTGTTGTTTAACTGAGGTAACTACTCCAGACTTCCTGGCAGAGTTGTTCCAATTGCAGATCTCAACATGCAACAATGCCCCCACCCCCACCATACTGTAAACCTGATATATGAAGGCCATTCCCCCTCTACACTCCTAGCCCTGCCAATGGACCCTGACTACATGCCAGAGTCCCAGCTTCCTCAATTCCTCCACATCAGAGATAGAAGAGATAAGATGTGGGGAACCACATCCAGAAGTATGACCTCATGACACAGTATGACAGCCCAGGACTAGTGGGCAAGCAGCCCACTGGGATGTAGGGCCCTCAGCAGGACCCTTCCTAACCAAGCTACCACACTAGAATTTGTTACAGGTGATGGCAGCACTCTGCTTGAAGTGAACCCTTCACATCTTGCCAGGCAATTTCAAGCAAACTCATTACTAGTTTAAGGGGCTTCAACAACCCCCCATATCAGATAGCTGCACTCCAGCCATCCTGCTGAAAGAGCTCAGGGAAGGCATACAGATTAAACTGACTCCTTTTGCTATGCCTAAATCATTCTCTCCCAGGTGAAAAATGATTGCCTGTGGGAATGAAAACAGCCTATTAGAAAGTAGTGTAGGGGATAAACTGGTTCAGTAATATGCCCTTCCTTTCTTGCTCTTTAAGCAAATAGCAAAATGGAGTAATCTACCCGGGAGCCCCCACATTTGACAGAGGCCCTTCTGCGGGCATAACTAGACATGTAATGGTGGGTCCTATGTACTCAATCCCAAAACAGATTAAAACAGCAGTATATTTAACTGCTTATTACCACCCCCTGCAGAAACCTCTCCCCAAAAACTCAATTCAAATCTTAGGGCATACATAGACTAAATCCTGTTAAGATTTGAATAGTGGCCTGATTTCTGGAACACTAGAACATAACCAAACGCCTGGTAACCTGTGAACTAAAAACCCTGGAAAGGAAAGGTGAAGCATTCCACTTTCATACAAAAAGAAATGCCTTCTATTCAATCCACAATGTTAGATAATGCCAAGCCCTGATGAAATAACGATCACACACTGAATCACAGTCATAGCTTCAGAGAAAATCTAGAAAACATTAACCCTAAAGGGTAAAAAACCAGAAGGTAGATCAGAGATTGGCAACCTTTGGCACGCAGTCAACTGCAGCCAGTGGGAGCTGCGATTGGCCAAACCTGCAGACATGGCAGGTAAACAAACTGGCCCGGCCCGCCAGGGGCTTCCCCTGGCGGGCTGTGTGCCAAAGGTTGACGATCCCTGAGGTAGATAAAAAAAGATTCCCAGTGCATTTTATTTTTTTTTTAAATCTCATTAATGTTAAGCCAATATCATGATGTGGGGAAGGGGAGGAGCTGCCTCATCATTTTTGTGCACTCAAGGCTGGCAATACTGAATAGAGCAGGAAGAGGTTATGAAAATATGGGCCTGCACATACCAATTAGTTCATTCTACCTTATTGCTCCCATGCTAATCTTTCCTATGACAGGTTTTAGTGGACTCTATCTCACTCCAAACCCACTATTGTGTTATTTTAACATCATACAATTTCCACATTTCTTCTAACTGTAAAATAGAGACACAATAGTTTCAATATGCTACATTCAGATCCAGTTTATGCTTTCAACCCCCAACATTCTGGTTTAGCACTTTATAAAGTTAGAGGCAGTTTCAGGACTAGTTCTTCTTTGAGCATGTAGGTGTTCATGTGGCTTTATCATAGGACTAAGTGGCATTCATCAAAGTTCTGCATCAACCTTTGCTCCCTTTTAAAAATAAATCATAATACACTGAAAACTTCCATTATTTCCCTGTTTCTTGTTCTTAGAAGAAATCAAATCCCAGTTAGTTTGATTCTCCTTGGAACTAAAGTTTCCAAATAACTCCCAGATATGTTTCTCTTTGGAATTAGGATTCCTTATTTTTCTTTCTGGTCATTAATGTTTAGAAACTATGCAGATGTATGATTAATTCTTGTATATGACTAATATATGAAAAAGTAGAACTAATCATACAATATGCATTATTTTAAAAAACATTATTTTCATCTTGCATAATGATCTCTTTATTGCTGTTAATCAGGATTTCCGACAGCGATGCACAATAGAAAGCATTAGGGTTTATGTCAGCAGATCCAATCCTGAAATCAGATCCATCTGCACCATCGGGTGCACATTAGGCCAGCAGAAGAGAGAATTAGAGAGACGTACAAAATATGTTCCTTATTATTAAAATTCAAGCCCCATTGCAATAGGCACTGGATATACTTCATACAAATAGACACCCTCTGCCCCAAATAACAGTCTACATAGGCAAGATAGACAAATTGTTGGGACAGGAAAGTAAGAGTAACTAACTGGAGGTCACACAACAGGTCACGGAACAGGAACAGAAATGAGGTCTCCCAAATCCTAGCCCAGTGCCCCAGAGACTGGATCACACAACCTCTCAAAAGGCAACAAAAGGAATAATCCCAAGAACTTGTTGAATTTCTCAAGTTTTTATTCACAAATTTTAGTCAACAAAATCTGTCATGAATTTTTCTAAGACTGGATATTTAAAAATAAAGAATTCAAGCTGTGTTGCCTATGATGGACCTTCCACACGTGGCTCTGCCACTGGCTATGATCTAGAACAGGTGGGTTAGATGTACTTGTTGATACCATGTATCCTACAGCCCAGGGCCCTGTAAAGGAATCCCCACTGCTCCAAGGATTTGCATGTGAGCAGAGAAAGGGAGGAATATTGAGAGACAGCAGGGCCAGGGAATCCAGAGAGTCTCCCGGCTGAGCCTTAAAGGGAATCTACCAAAGAATGAGTGATTCCTAAGGCAGCATTAACCATTTTGTCTTGGCCTCTCCCCTCCCCTCAACCAACCTGGAACTATGGTTCAAAGGGCAGCATCTTCCTGGTCGTGGGAGTGGGGCCCAGAGGTGCAGCACCCTAACTATTCTATGGTGGATGTGAGGGCATGAATATGATCAAAGCAAGTTAGTTTTAAAACTTTAATGTCTATACAGCAAAACATTTTCTGTTTATTTCCCTAGGTCCAATCCATATGCAGAAGAGGGAGCTGGTTGGGGTTGTCTGTGAGACCAAAAAACACAAGAAAAAGAAATAGAAGGGCAAAACTTGACACATGTTTCATGACAACCCTCCTGTCAGTGGCACCAGCTGGCATGCCCATTGCTCCATGACAAATGTCAACTGAACGGGGAGAGAAAAGACTCTGAATAACAATTTTCATCACCTCAGAAAATCAAATCCAGTCCAAAGGCAAGGCATCATTTACACAGGAGGGTACTAGAAATGGGACGATAAGGAAGTATGTGTTGTTGGCAACAGAAAGCAGCATGCATGAACAACAGTAAATCTGGGAGATTCCTCTCCCTAGTTCAGTGTTTTTGTAGGAGATATTGCTGTTTTTATACATCATCCACATACCCACCAGAGAAGGGGAAATAATAGGGCTTGAATGAAACAGCAGGGCTCAGAGAGGCTTTTCAACAGCTAGAGGGGGTTTTAGGATAGAAGGGCAGATAAGTAAAAATGATAATACCAAGCACTTACGTTCAGAACAGTCTACAAATATTAACTTATTAATCCTCAAAGCCCACTCTGAGTTAGATATCCTCTTGTGTACAGAGATTCTGAGGCAATAAGGTTAAGTGACAAGTCCAAGGCTCAGAGGCAGGTTTAGAGCTCAGGTATTCAAGACACCCAGTGTTGTGCTCATGCTGCTATTCAGTGACCATCAGAAAACAAGATGTGTCTTAGAAGAAACCACTGACTAGGCAATCAGCGGAGTACACCTCTGCAATGCTCCTATTTCACAGATTACACCAACAGTGTTTGCCATCTGAAACTATTCACAAGTTTGGCCAAAGAGAACTTGGAGACAAGGAAGCAAAGGAGACTTTATGGTCCTTTGTACACCACTCTCTTCCCGTTCCCTTCAATCCTTCAGCCATCCAGCATCAGCCTGCTTACAGGTGTACATTAGAGCCACAACTCTAACTTTTTTGCCACCCCAAGAAAAAAAACTTTGAGTGCCGCCCCACCACAGCAAAAAGAAAAACAAACAAACAACCAGCACCTCCCCGAGATTGCTGCCCCTTAGAAGGCGCCGCACCAAGAACATGCTTGGTGGGCTGGTGCCGGGAGCCGGCCCTAATTAGAGCAACTTGATGGCCACATACCAGTGGTCTCCAATGGTTTCAATTGCAACCAGAGATCAGCAAGGCACAGGGATGCTCCAGCCAGGCCTTGTATTGGGTGCAGGAAGAGAGTGATTTAGGAGACACTATACCAGCAAACACCATAGGGTGACCAGATTCCAGATTTTATAGGAACGGTCCCGATTTCGGTCTTCTTATACAGTAAACCCTCAATTTAACGGACCTCGATTTAATGGACCTCGATTTAACGGACTTCGGATGCAACGGACAAAATTTCTGAGCAAGTCTGATGCATTCCTGATCCATTTCTGGCAGGCTGGCTGCCGGCTGCCGCCCGGCTTCCAGCAGCCAGTGCCTGGGCAGGCTGGCTGACGGCTTCCGGCAGCCAGTGCCCGGGTCCCAGCAGCGGGCGGGCTGCGGAGCTGCCGCCCCGACCCTGTGGCGGGCGGGCTGCTGCTCCGACAGCTCATTTTTTTATTATTATTAAATAACGGACTTTTTGATTTAACGGACACCCCCTCGCCCGAATTAGTCCGTTAAATGGAGGTTTTACTGTATAGGTTCCTATTACTCCCCACCCCCTGTCCTTGAAGATTTTGTATGCATAGGAAACAGACTGTTCTGGGATCTCCCCTCTACCTTCCCCTTGCAAAAAAAAGTTTGAATCTCATATGTCTAAGCTTCAGTCTATAGTTAAAAGAGGCCCAGATGAGTGGCATTCTGGGATAAAGAACCCAAAGAAGTTAGAGTTTTCTCACAGGTGTATTTGAGTGGGTCTGATATGAATCTGCAGCTGGGAAAATCAACATATTGTAAATATGAGTTTACATGGGGAGAGGGGTTATCATAGCTCAGAATAGGCACTGGGTGAGATTTCAGCTGCAGCTTGAGCAGAGCAGGAAGGGAAGAATTGTCTACCTTGTTCTTTTTGCTTTACAGTGTGCCAGTTCCTGTACTGACAGCAAAAGACCTTTGATTATAAGAATACTTGCAGGAGGAGGGGCAGCAGCTTTTTTATATACTGGGATTTTCAGCAGCACTTTAGACTTTAAAGGGAATATTTTCAGAGCAGTGAATAGGGAGTTAGATTTGCAACTCCCACGAACGGTAACATTTATCCGTTAATCTACTGTACTCTGTGGCAGAATTTACCTTTTACCCTTTCAGTTTTACAGGGTTACTAAACAATTCAAATGCCAAATTATTATATTGTTACCAAGATACAATGAAAATGAAAGAATGTTTAACAAACCCATCAATAACAAGGACTGTGATTTTAATTTCCTGCATACTTCTGCAGCCTCTTAGGTAATGTAGTCCATTCTTCTGCAGACACAGGTTCACTCCCTGCAGTATATTCCAGTGTTTTGTCCAGTTTGGTTTTAAATGACTCAAGCTTCCATCATTTCCCTTCAGAGACAGTACCACTGACTTAGGTCAGTATTAAGATATTTTCCGGATATTCAGAATATCTTAAACATCTATTTGCTTAAGTTCCTCCTACACACACACACACACACACACACACATAGGTAGACATCCCTTAACAAAAAAACAACAACACCTCTCCCTCTTTGGTGTTTACCCTTATCAAATACTTAAGGATAGTTATCATTGGAGTGCCATTTGCATAGTAAGGGTCTCCTGTAAGCACTTGCCCTTCCCACACCATGCTTCATGTTATGCTACCCTAGGTGATGGGACTGTTAATTTGGGGCCATACTGTGTGATTTGCACATAGACCTCTGTAGGTGGTGGCATGGACCCTCCAGAAGCATGAGGAGGATGGGCAAGGGATTATCCCTCAGGGCTAGAGCTGATCAAAACTCTTGCCTTTCCATGTCATTTTGACATTTAGAAAGCTGGTTTTCTGAATGGAAACAAAACCAAAATTACTTTTGAAAATTTCCCACAAAATGGAATTTCTATAAAGGTGTTCTTTAGGAAAACACCAAAACGTAGTGTTTCCAAAACAAAATATGCTCCCTGGCAAGCTCTGGCAGCTGCTGACTGAAGTTTATATGAATCCAGACTGGTCTGTTTCCCCACCGGAGATGCCCCCCCATGGCTTCTAGTGGCCATGATTCCAAGGATGTTCAGATACATGGATTGCTCTTGGTCCTGAGAGGTACCCGGAGGAGCCCACTGGCCTAGGACCGGACAATGCTAGGGATCCCCAGACCTGAGGTCATCCACAAAATGCAAGTTTCAAAATCGAGCCAGTAGTTTTGGAACGGTGCCTATGTTCCAACGGAAGATGCATCAAACACATCCTATCTCCACAACACGTTTTGCTTTTGACAAACTGGCATTTTCCAGTGGTAAACCATTCTACTGGAAAATTTCTAACTAGCTCTACTCAGTAGGAGTGTTTTCTCCTGAGGTTGCCTAATATTCACAGTCTACATCACTTTCCACCCCCAAATATCCACCCTAATGTGGGCCGTTGTGGAAAGGGCCTGGCCATACCTCCCTACTCCCCTTTGTGCATTTCCAAGTGATTTGTTTATCCAACCAGACACTGCTCACAGGGGCTACTATTGTGCTCTACTTTCAGATAAGATGTACAAGGGATGGGAGATGAAGGACAGCCCTCCTTCTCATGCTGCCACAGAAGATCCAATGAGAATCACCTCCTTGGGTACTTTGTAGCTATGTATCATACATTATATAGCCGGAAAATACAAAGGGGATTTAGTATTAAACTTGAGGATGAGAAATCTTATAGTTTATTAATTAACCTGTCATTCTTTCTATCTGCACCCATAAAAGTACACAAAAAATGGTGAATTTCCAGGTTTAACAAGCAATTTACAATTACTGAAGCTTATTAAGCTTAGCTTTGACATAAGTATTCTCCCTACCATTTCCTCTACCATAGTCACCCAAATTTGGCTTTCTAGGAGGAACTAACTGGATTTCATGGTTTACACATTTCTTGCTCACTTTTAATCACTAGCTCTACTTTTCCCTTTATGGATCATCCCAGAAGAAAGTCACAACAGCAGCTTTGTATTTGCATTTGCATTCTTTTTAGTTCTGTCCACAGGCGCGCACACTGGGTCTGAGTGTCTCATTCTTCATTACACTGGTTCAACTCTATTGAAAGCAATAAAGATGCAATAGTCTGAAAACTGATTCAAAAGATATTACAAGTGTTTGCAGGTATAAATTAGTGTTTACTAATTTGGTTAATGTTTCCTACCCTGTCCCACCCTCCCCCTTCCCCCCCTTCCTCCCCCCCCCCCGAATAAATCACGCATCCACCACACACTGAACAGAAAATTTTCTGCTCAAATGGTTACATTTTGGCAAAGTTAGAAGCACCTTAAAACAGTATCTTATAAAATATAATGGGGTATCTGGCAACCTTAGTAAAGGGTGACACTACCAGCCCCGCCTACAATAAAACTGACTTAAATGCTGAACAGGTCTAGTATTGGCTCTTGTACAGGAATGGACTTTGCCTAAAGTGCTATCAAAATAAACATATGGGGGAAAATAGAGGGGGAGAATGTTTTTTTTCCCCACCAACTGTTTTCAGCTCCATTAATCTTATGAGTTACTTGTAACTACAGTAGGCACAGCATTTTCAGACAGAAATGTGATTTTCAAGTTGACAGTGTCCTTTCAAAGCAGCAGAACTGGTTATCTTTGATAAGGACTCTATTTCCTTACTGATGTAGTTTTAATGTAACAGCCAATTTCCAATCTACTGGGCCATGGCAGAGAAAAAAAGATTGATCAACTTTAAGTTTGTTTTCTCCGCCATGTGTTATAATAAACAATAACATATGCAGAAAAAGAGCTGCTAAAATTGAATCCTGTATTACAAATTTGATTCTACAAGAATTGTTCTAAGGTTAATTTAAATACTGTGCTTGAAAAAAAAACCATAATCCAATATATTTTGTTTTTAATACTATGTTATAAATATATTGTGATACATTATGAAAGCTGCAAATAAAATATGCTTCAGTTTGCAGTTATAGTCTCAAACTAAATTAAAGCATCAAATTTAATTAATTAAAACCCACCTCATTGTTCCCACTGTCTGATCTGTTTGGGGGCAGGAAACAATGATTTTGCGACTCAATATCAATTCCACTGCTGGAGAAAACCAAGGTATATGCCCTAAAAAGTGCTGGAGGGCAGCAGAAAGAAATGTCCCTTGAAATGCAGTAAGTGCTCTCTAGAGCTAAGAAAATTTGAGACACAGCACAGGAAGTATTTTGGCCCAAGCTGCCTTTCACTTAGATGAGTCATTCCTGAAAGTTCATAGCAAGAACAGAGGGTTACAATGAATGGGGTTATTGGATGGATCTAGATGGGAAGGGCAAGAAAATGTGAGAGATTTTGAACTTTGGATTTTTAGGTGCTCTACAGATTTCCCTATATTCTAGTGTGAAAAGTGTATAATGAGAGCATAAAACTTTATTAAATATGGCCTTAGGCACTAGTGTAAGGTTGACTGTCTGGCTTAATCATGTTTATTACAAAGGAAGGCTGAGGTAGGAAAGTAAAGGCGTCATACCAATTGTGAAAGTCTGATAGCCCAAAAGTATGTTGCCGGTAGTCCTTTGTTACAGGCATTTGTGATACATTTTAATTTGACTTTAACTTTGTTTTGCCTTCAAAAGAATGGGATAAATAAAAACATAATATTACAATAATATTTAAAATCCTGAATATATAGCACAGGTTCAAAAATAAATGTAGGTATGTAAACATAAAGAGATGGTTCCCCGTTGCCTCACTCTATTCCCCATATTCTCCTCAGAGTTCCCCACCCCCATTTCTTTCCTCTGAGCTTCCAGTTTCCCTCCTCACTGTCCCATTCACCATCCAATTGCTGAAACAGCTCTCCTGTACTATCTTCTGACATCAAAGACACTAGGCCTCACTGTATTCACATAACAAGAATTCAAGAGAATTGCATGGAATGAGCTACCTCCCACGACTGATCCATGCCCTCCTTGGATACTGAGAGCACCTGGGACACCTCCCATCGGAGGCAGTCAGCACCATCCGCCCTCAATCACTCCATCATCTATTCTAAAGAGTACTTCAGAATCTAACATTCATTGTAACCAACCTGTCCAACTCCTGACCAGTATCCAACCTCCTATTACTAAGCAAGGTATTTGGAAGCTCACCAAGGTTACCTCCAGTTTCACTTAGATGCTCATAGAATATCAGGGTTGGAAAGGACCTCAGAAGGTCATCTGCACATACTGAATATTTGCTTGGACTCTTCAGTGCTTCTGGGTAACCAGATAGCTAAGACTATGAAAAAAAGCCCTTTTCTAAAATGCATCTAGTATCTAATGCATCTAGTGCATTTTTAAAATGCATCTAGTATCTAATGCATCTAATTTCTAAAATGCATCTAGTATCTAATGCATCTAATGCATTTCTAAAATGCATCTAGTATCTAAAATGCATCTAGTGACCAAAACTGGACACAGTTCTTCAACTGAGATCTAACTAGCACCAAGCAGAGTAATACTATCACCTCCAGTGACTTACATGCTATGGCTCTGTAATGCAACTTAAAATTGCATTTGCTTTTTTCCAGCAGCATCGCTCAAAAGCATGTAAGAAAGGAGAAGGAGGACATGTTAGGCAAGTCTTAAACTACTGTGAGTGAAGTCTCCTGTTGGCTCCATAAATGATGGTATTTTCCCAACCCCCCCCCCCCCGCCACCTCATTTTTCTCCCCAGTAAAGGAGGAGGCAAGCCTAAGGAGCCTTATCTAAACCCTCCTGAAGGGAATCCAAGCACAGCCCGTGGGTACATTTGGACTCTAGTGAATGGGAGCCATACCCACTGAGCAAGTATAACCATATCGGAACAGCTCCAGAGTCTACTGTGAGCAGTACAGTATCTCATTTTGGCAACCCACATGAATAGAAGTTATTGTATGGACAGAGCTTTGATGAATACCACTACACTCTTCTCTGCCCCCAGACATCAACTCCTGTTCCCCATAATACCCAAACACAAAAATGTCTGGACACCCGTGGTTACAAGGTGCCATGTAAAAGCCTAGCTAGATCGTGATCAACTGGATAGAGGGAGCAACTAAACTATCACTTTTCACTAGTTGACCTTAAATGGAAGATAAACTTTAAAAAAAGATTAATTTCCATTTCAACATTTTGAACCCACTACGTTCAAATGAGTTTAAAAACATCAAAATGTTCGGGTGTAATTTCTCCCATCATTAAATGTAAGTAATGTAAAACTAAAACAAAGAAACAAGAAGCAAGCGGGGTTTAATTGCCACTTTGTGTCTGAATTCTAATGAAACATGGAAAGGGAGTATTAGAATTGAGACAACCAATTCTGAAACTGTGTGGCTACGGGCACTGGAGTAAAATCCCTTTTATACCACAAGTCTGTTTGCCCCCTCCTCACTAAGCAATAAGATGTGATCTCAGCTTAGTGGCAATGAAGGAATAGCTTGTATACTGTGCAGTTTTACAATATTTAGAGGTCATTAATACTAATATCATTTGATGAAGCAAAGCCTGAACCCCTTTTGCTCTTTCGCGTAACCTCCCGCTAATTTAGAAGGTATGAACTTATTTAATAATTCAGTTTCAAAGTTTTGTTTTGTTGAAAAACCACTAAATTTCCCTCAGTTTCTAGAGCTGCTTTCAAAGAATCTAAGCAACTATATATTCCTCTTTAAACAAATAAGGTTAGCTACCCTTTTGCCATTCAGAATTCAACATTCACACTAAATTAATTTTTCCAAAAGTAATTCAAATAAAAGCTTTGCTGCTGCTACCCTTTTCAGAGCCACAAGATTGAATAAGGCATCTGAATAAAATTGTGTATTACAGCCTTCTTTAATATTTAAGCATGACATTCATTGATTTGTTTCTTGTTTTCTGCAAACCTTGACAACATGATAAAATAAATCATAAGAAGAAAATATAGTGGTAACATCTTTTATGGACTTCACATAGTCATCAATCTCAAGCTGTGAGTGAATTATCAGTGCAGCAAAAAGATCTATGTTTTAAGAGCTCCAATAGCATACTAGCTAGAGGTTTTTCACAAGCAAACTCAAGGCGAGTGACTGATAAGCATCATTATTGTTTTCTGAGAGTCTAGTTTATAGTGTGTTGTGGAGGTGTTGGCATATATGTTTCAGAAGGAAAGGTTTGATCAATTCTAAGTAGACATCTACTAACATATAAAAAAATATAACAAGGGTTCCTGCTGAGCAATATTAAAGTACCTATCACACCATGTCAGCATGACAGGCCCCATGTTGTGTTTTTGATTATATTTAATATAGAATTAACCTTTCTTAATGTAATAGATTGTGTATGCAACATGGATCAAAAACTATCTATTTGGACAAAAAACCCAGCCCCTTTATTTAGCTTTTAAGCAATATTTATTTATTTTTCAATTTATAGAACTTCCCATCACAAAATCTTCAGGGACTAAAAGTAACAGGAAGATCTAAGACCCAGAGTTCTTGTTGTTATCATGCATTTGTGAACCAATAGGACATACAGAATGAAAGCAATTGTAAACTGCTGAACAGCTATGTAACAACAAATGTGGGACAAGCAAACTGGGGATATAGTCAACAATATTTTGTTGACAAGTGATTCCAAGAGATGGGAACTGAAAAACATCAATCTCAAAACTAATGCTCACATTGAGTACTTTCACTAACATTCAGCTTTAAAGATTCTCAGGTCAGTAAGGCAATGAGAAAGATAGATACCCAGAAAGTGGAATTGTGCTTTCTATGGAATAACATTATTATTATTTTATTATAATAAAATAAAATAATAATAAATAATAATAATAATAATAATAATAATAAATGATGAGGAATGCTTTGGAAGCATCAAACACTATGACCACAAATGTGAAAAACAGAATTTAATGAGCTAAGCCAGATCGTTTGCAAGTACTTGACATTACTTCATAATGATAAGGTTATGTAAAGGTATCATTGTATTACTATGCAAAATGCCAGTCCTGAAAGTAACTCTTTCAACAGACTTACAAATGTTTTATATCTGGTAAATGGGCTAATGAAAGCTTTAGGTTTAGAAAGCAGTAGCCTAGGGATTGTAAGAGTAAATATTAAGATGTTTTCTGACAAGCTGAATATATGTGGTTTCCCACAAAATCCCACAGTGCTTTGCACTCCATAAATATCACTCCTCTTCCCTCACAACTTTTACTACATAAAATATGATACCATGGTCCACTAAAACATAGCGGTACTTTCATTGGTCTTGAATGTCAGGCACACATTTATTTACATAGTCTGAACACTATTCATCACTCTCATAATTAATCCAAGTCAATTGTAAGATTATGAAGTATTTCCTTTACCATAGTATGTTGCATCAGAACATTACACATGTAGCAGAAATGATCACCACAATTCCTTCAGTTTAAAATGCTCGATGTTTAAAGGTTTTGTTCCTCTATCATTATTATAACCAATTAAATTTACTGGGCCAAATCCTACAATCCCTCAGGCAAATTTTTACTGAAAGCTAAGAGACATTTGCTTGTGTATGCTTTGCAAGATGTGGCCAAGTAAGTTCATTGTGAATTAACTGAACTCCAGTATCATTTTACTACTACTTTAGGACACAAATGTATAGTCTTTACTTAGGCAAAACTATGGGGTGGAAGATTGGGCCATTGATTTTAATTTTTTTTTCCTGAGTAAAGACTTCAGGACTTCTTTGACTATTAGTGGTAAATATGCCCAGTGGCTTGTGATGGGATGTTAGATAGGGTGGGATCTGAGTTACTGCAGAGAATTCTTTCCTGGGTGTCTGTCTGGTGAGTCTTGCCCATATCCTCAGGGTTTAGCTGATCACCTTAGTTGGGGTCCGGAAGGAATTTTCCTCCAGGGCAGATTGGCAGAGGCCCTGGGGGGTTTTCACCTTCCTCTGCAGCATGAGGCATGGGTCACCTGCTGGAGGATTCTCTGGATGAGTCTCCACACCTTGAAGTCTTTAATGCATGATGTGTGGACTTCAATGGCTCAGACATAGGTGGAAGGTTTATTACAGGAGTGGATGGGTGAGATTCTGTGGCCTGCATTGTGCAGGAAATCATAACGGTCCCTTCTGACCTTCAAATCTATGACTGGGCTATTATTTTCTATGTTCATATTTTGTTATATCTCACTATACAAACATTTCATGTGTTTATTAGTGAAGTTGTCCTACCAAAATGGCCTACCACACCAAGCCTGATAAGCTTATCAGAGCTAGGACTGTCCAATAATCAGATAAGATATCTTCAAGGAAACCCAAGTTCTACAGGATATATGATGGTAACTCAGCAGATGACGCATTTTCCTTACCATTTGATACCAAACTAGTGCCCTTGTATGTTGGCAAAGAAACACTGTGCTGTTGGAGGTGTTTTTCAGAGATATAAAATGAGAATTAAAGTACCTATGTTAATTAAACATGGAACTTTGCACCAGTACAGAGTTATTAACGCGGATGTACTGGCTTAAATCCATCATTGGTAATTCATTCTGTCCTAGGACATTCTCCCTGTTGTCTCAGTTGGCTAGGTTATTTTTTTAGTTCCTGTCCTAAATTCTTATATAGTGTTGCTGAACAATGTTAAATGGATGCTATATTTCATGTGAAAGGTACCAGGAGTTCAATGATGGGTGAAGAGATCCTTACATACTATCTATAAAGTACTGTGAGGTCATTCTAAAAAAGTGTAGGTAAACATGCATTATTCATTAATTATTAAACACTTCTAAAATAATCCTGTTTATGTTTTCCGAGAACAGCATAACTCACCCTATGTTATATATGGCTAATCCTGCCACTTGATGTTCTCCATTTCCATCACAGCTTACTAAATTGAAAATACGGAGGCCCAGATTCTTAATACTTAGGCACCGCACTACCATTAATTTCAAATGGGAACTGAGGGTTCTCCTAAGTCATCTTTGGAAACCTCACAGAATTAGGCCTATATTGATCCATGTGTATAAAAAATAAATTAATCAATTATCTATTTAATTGTAATATTTAAATGAATTAAAGTACTTGAAGTAGTGGACAGCTGAGGAAACTAGTAATAGGATACATTGTCTTCCATATCAAACTCATCCTAAGTCCGCTAACCTGAAAAAATCATGACTGAAAGTTATTAACTTCCAGTTGCTATTTGGTGTCTGAAATGAAATTGAAATGCACTGATTTTCTTGGTACAGTTCTTGGGGATGGGTGTCCACATCATAGACCAACTAACTGTGCTTTACTGATAAAGATGGTCCTCCTAGAAATAGCTGAAGAGCTGTGTGAGAGATGATAGTATAATAGATCTATTTTGTGGCCATTTCCAAGGCTGTCAATTTGGCACCTTTAATTAGCACCAAAGTCACTTTAAAATGAAAAGGTTATTGAATTAATTACAAAAGACTGAAGTACTCTCAAAGAGAAAATGAGAACAATATTACAATTTATTTCCAAACCAAAACAGAATCATGGAAAGTGCTGTCTGTAAGGAACTTGTATGCCTTGCAGGAATACCTATTCAGTGCATTTGATTCTGAAGATAGTTTGTAAAATATAGCATTCAATTAACAAAACAAAACTAACTTTATACTGAATAAACTATATGTTATCTTGATAATAAAAATACACTGTTGTAGTAGGTCATTTTGGAAAATAAAGTCTTTCATGAGTGGTGTCATTTCTACAAGAAAGCATCTTTTAGATTCCTTTATGTGAATGATTCAAGCAGTTTTTTCTTTGTGGATATTAATATATGAAACTTGAAAAGAGACATGCACTCAACTCTACTCAAGCTCATAAAAAAAATCTATAATACAGCATCAATATTCACTTAATAAAGAGTGCCATTTACATTAGTCTACTGTTCTTTTGTTTGCCAGTGTTTTTAAATCATATGGAAGAATTGGTGCAGGAACATCTATGACTTGTCAGTCATTTAATTAACCAAAGAAAAGCTTGCTATTCATTTTTTTCTGTATATGTTAATGCTAAAAACTAATAGAAAACAGCTAGCAAATTGTCCCCTGCATATATTGGACACAGCAACAATTACTCTGGCAGAGAAGATATAATAAAAGAGGAAATTTTAATAGTATCCTTATTCCATTTATTCTCATGGGCTTCTGTTTCAAGGTACTGTAGAAATTAACAATTATTTTTTTCATTGTTTTTGATGATCTTTTTCTATTATGATCCTAGCCAACTTAAAATAAAATATAATTTAAACTATCTTTTTTATTCAATTCTATGGTGTCTTGAGATTTACTTTCTGGTTATAGGAAGATCCTGAGAAGATTCAAAAAAATAAGCAGGAGCCTTTTCTTCCGGATGTTCAGACAGCGGGTTAAGATCATGTCAGTTATTAGTACAATCAAGATATCTCAACAAACCAAGAACTTTCACATAATAAAATAATTTACTCTTCTAGTGATCATTTTATTGACAAATATGTCATTCCCATATTTTCTGAATGTCTGTCATGTGATAGGTCTAAATACTCACTTTTGTTCCACTATATAAAGCAATTAACTGACTTTATACAGCAAATTGTCAAAGGATTTCCTCAGAATGCTTGGGGAAATCTAACAAACAGAACTATTCTCCGACTTATTGACATGCTACTATGTTGAAAAAAGTAGGATATCAAACAGCTTTAGCTGGAAAACTGGGATCTGATTATAAGTGTTGGGAGCAGGAGACCCACGTCTCAATTAAAATACGTGGTGCAGCTTTATTTTCAGAATGGGTAAGTGCTTTATATTGATGGGAGGAAATAAGATGCAGTAAAGTACATTTATAGCACAACTTTTATTTTTACATTAGATGTTTCCCAGTAGTTCAGCCTGCAGGTTTATTTGAAGTGGATCCAAGTTCAGGTCCTAAGCTCAGTCCATTGTTATGGCAGAGCTAAGAATACTTCAGGAGAAGTATTTTGGGGCCTTTTCATCTATGGCACAGGCCTTAGATGTCTCTCTTTCAAAGGATGCTGAAAGACTGATGGTAAGAGGACCACCAGAACACAGATGATTTCTAAAGGCTGAGTTAAAACAGAGACTGAGAATTTGAACTACATGGACTCTCCCCATTATTAGAATTTCCCCACTAAATTCAGCTATTTTAAAAAGCCATGGGGTGAAATCCTTGCCCAGTGAAGTCAATGGGAGTTTAACCATTGGCTTCACTGGAGCCAGTATTTCACCCATGCTCTACCTAGTAAAATATCAGCTGAGAGTAAAATAACCCATATAGCTATGAAGGTCGCTTAAGTAGCTTAGTTTGTACTATAAATCACACAAAGGAATCCACAAATGCTGGCTGGAAACTCCAATAAGGTATGATTAGTATCCCCAAACTGATGAAAAATATAGTGGTAGTCTGAAAACCAACTACTGTATTATCTCTTGAACACTCAACATCCTTGTCAAAAAAATTAAGGAGAAATTATATAAATGAGAACAAGACAAGATGCCGTGATAAGGCAAATGCTTATTAAGTGATGTATGGAATGCCCTTCCTGGAACCCAAGCTTAAAGTCATTACCTTGACCTCCTTCATTCTGCTGGGATTCAATTGTTAAATTGCCAACGGAAAGTGGCTAGGTGGATAATCAATAAGAACCTCTGATACTTAACTTCATATGTTAAAATTACTTATAATTTTTAACAGGATTTGAAATCATGGAGTTGAGCACACAGTTCTTAATTACTGTTTCTCCTCTCCCTCTCACACTCCTTCCTATAGATTGTTGCACCCACTTGTTGTGTCTTGTCTTAGATTGTAAGATTTCTGGAGCCAATACTGCTTTTATTACTGTGTTTATAGCACAACAGGAACTTAAACCTAATTGGGGCCTCTAGGCACTAGTACAATATAAATAATTAATAATAAATGAGTAGGGGGGAAAAGAGAAAAATATCCAAATAGTTTGCATGTCATCATTTATCTTTTCACTGATACATATTTGTATTTGATAGAAGTCTTTATATATATCTTTAGTATCCTGGTTATCATGTAAGGATATATCTTTAGTATCCTGGTTATCATGTAAGGAATCATTGATGAACAAGTTTAAGCAGTGTGAAAACAAGGTTACCTGCTGAGGAGACTTAAAGTATCTATCCTACCAGGGCAACTTGACCGGCACCATGTTGTGGTTCTGATAATATTTAGCAATATAAAATTAACTTTTCTTAATGTAACAGTGTATGCAATATTTATGTAGACTAAAACCTCTTCATTTGGATTTAGATTTACTAATGAGAAAATACAATATGATCAAAATATCTAACTTTTCACCCATTTGTAGGACAAAAGTGTCTCAAGACTTAATCCAGAGACTTCCATGTAATAGGTGGCAAAATATACAAGTGGACTGACAAAATCATTTGTTGTCTAACAACCACTAATTAAAAGTAGGCATTATGCACTTGGCTAGTCAGGAACTCTGGCCCACAACTCACTCTACTACACTGAATTCAGTGTTGCCAATTCTTGTGATTTTTATCATAAGTCTTGCAATAACTGGTATTTTTCTTAAAGCCCTAACTCCTAGAGTCATGTGAATACCTGCTAATCTTGGCTTTCCAATAAAAAAAAGAAAAGAAAGTATAGCAGGGTGGCTTGCTCTCTAAGGGCTGGAGGGCCTGGGGCTAGTCAACACTGATTATTGAAAGAGGCACACCTGGTGACTCCTCTATAAAGAGCAGCTTCAAGCAGCAGTAAAGGGCACTCACACAGAGCACAGATTGCTTGGAGTGAGCAGGCTCCAACAGAGTCGGCTCATTTAAAACTAGAACTACAGCAAGAAAGAGCAGGGAACAACCAGATAAGGCATGAGAGACCCTGACCAATCAGGGGAAAGAGTGCAAAAGCTGTTCTGACAGGAAGGTGTAAGAGAGACTGGGAACAAGCAGTAGAAAGACTGCAGAGCTCTTCAGACAGAAAGAGCTGGGAGTAGGAAGAAAAATGTTTGTTTGTTGGACTTCAAGATGGGACTTTGAGTATTTTCTATGGATAAACCCAGAACCCAAGAAGGGGTATTTTGACCACCAAAAACGTTGTGGAATCTGTAATAAGGGCCATGCAGAGACATAAACAGCAGTAGGGTGCTGCATCATAATCTGGCCATGAAGAGGTTCTTAGAAGGAAGCTGATCCTATTACAGGAAATTTCTTCTCCTCTTGACTGAGAGGAAACTCATGAAAGTGAGCCCAGGGCACCCTAAAGGCTCAAAAATTAGATGACAGAAAAATAATCCAAAATGATTTTGTTAATCTTACAACTTTTAAGTTGTGATTTGTGGTGGGCTTGGGGGTAGGTTCAAGAGGTTTGGAGTGTGAGAGCGGGATTTGGATGTGGGAGGGAGTATGGGCTCCAGGGTGGGGCTAGAAGTAATGGGTATTGGGTGTAGGGAGGGGGATCTGGGCTGGGGCAGTGCATGGAGGTCTGGGCTCTGGGGTGGGGCCAGAGATGAGGGGTTTGAGGTGCAGGAGGGGGCTCCAGGCTGGGGTAGGGGTTGAAGTATGGGAGGAGGTGTGGGGTACAGACTCCAGGAGTTTGGGCTTGGGAGGGGGTTCAGGCTCTGGGTGGCCCCAGCATTTCCGGGGGATGGAGGAAGTCTGTGCAGCTGCCAGAAAGGGGCGACATGTCCCTCCAACTTTTAGGTGGAGGAGCAGCGAGGGAGATGCTCTGCACGCTGCCCGCAGCCACTGAACTGAGCGCTGGCTTTCCACCTCCCATTGGTCAGGAACTGGTCCATGGCCAATGGGAGCCGTGGGGGCGGCGTCTGCAGGAAGGGACAGTGCGCGTAGCCCTCCTGGTCACCCCTCCGCCTAGGAGTCAGAGCCACATGCCACCCCTTCTGGGAGCCCTGCAGAGACAGGCACAGAGCCTGTGTGCCCCTCTGCAGGCAACCAGACTTTTAGAAGCCCAGTTAACAGGCATTCTGGTCAAAACCAGATGCTAGCAGTGGATATTGACCCATACCATGTCATTGACAGAAAAAAAAAGGGGGGGGGGAGAGTTAATCAAATAAGTTATATAGTCCAGAAGGGAGTTAACTGAAAACTTGTGAGAAGTAGAAGTAGATGGAAAACACTTGAATCTGAACAAATAAGTCCACAGGTAGAGCAATATCACAGGCAATTCAAACTTTTGAACATAACCCTGCTTCACTCGTGTGCTTTAGCCCTTCTGTAGAGAGATCACAGCTAGTGATGAGAATGTCATTTAGTCTCCATTCCCATTGAATCCTTGGCCTCTCTGCCATCCAATACCTCTGATTTTTTTAGTGCAGGAAGAAATGACAGCGACTGCCTTTTTTGTTGTTGTTAATAGTATGAATGGTTTCCTCAGGTTGTCAGGCAGCAATGACAGTCTGCTGTTCCTTGGGGCATGTTATTGTGATAGATAATACCCAAGTGCCACAGGCCAAAGCAGAAACCACAGCAGTGGAGACAGTAGCATGTTCCCTTAACTCAGGCTTAGTTGATAAATCAGGAGAACCAGAACTGCTCAATATAGTCCGAGTGGCGGCTTTGGCCATTAACTCTCTCTTTTAGTGTTAAAACTTTTTTTATAGCAAAACATCTAAAGATACCAGGAAAAACAGAAATCAGCAGTTCCTGATAAAAGTCATGATTTTTTTAAATTTTAAAAAATAAAAAAGGAACTAAGTTCCTGCCAACTTTGTTAGTGACTTGAAGATAAGACTGATTTATGAACATCTGAAAATTGCTTACCGAGCAAGTTTATTAAAAGCCAAGTTGTGTTCAGCCTTTATGCAGTCATGCAAAGGGCAGAGAAGGGTATAAAGCCCAGACCCCCTCCCACATCCAAATCCCCCTCTCACACTCTAAACCACCCTTGCACAACTGTAATATTGTATCCCTGCACCTGGGAAAGCATTGGGTTGCCTTTCTTAAGGCGGTATCCAGGGGTAGCCATGTTCGTCTGTATCCACAAAAACAAAAGGGAGTCTGGTAGCAATTTAAAGAGTAACAGATTTATTTGGGTATAAGCTTTCGTGGGTAAAAAACTCCTTCCTTCAGATGCATGAGGTGAAAATTATAGATGCAGGCATATTTATGCTGACACATGAAAATAGAGAGTTAAAACACTGGCTCTTCACTTGTAAGGTAACTCCCTTCTGCAGACAGGGGTTCGGTCTGCTGTATAAGCACCTTACCCTTACTCCCTGGACAGATGATAGATGCTGCCCCAAGCGTGCACACACACACACTCATGCACACACACCAATGCATTTATGTTATACGACCAAGGTCTCACACCACCACTTTTGTAGACGATAGATCCATTTCACCAGTAAGGAAGTAAGTGTAAAGAAGATACTGACAGGTCATCAAAATGAAGTTATCATGAAATTAGAAGTAATGCCCATCTTAAAAACATTGAGAATAAATACCTTTGCCATTAATGTTAATTGTCAGTGAACTGGAATCAGCATTCCAAGTGCCTAGAACTTTAAAAAAAAAAAAAACCCACCAGACTTTTTCTTCATTTCACGTTACGATTATTGTGGTTTACTTTACTTTCAGTGTGGCTTATGATGTTATATGTAGTGTAATAGAAATGAAGTCCATGTCTATCTTTTTAAAGTAAGAATGAGAAAAAACAGGCAGTGTTTTCCAGTCATGCTACAGTGTTTTATTTGCACAAACACCAAAAATGCATAAAAAATGGTTAAATTAACCAAACAATACTAATTTCCCATTGTCCTGAATAGAATAAATTTGAATGATATTTTTGCTACTCAGTAACAAGGAAACAAATGAAATTGATCCCAAACCCTAGATTACAAAAAAAAAAAAAAGCCACATAATGAGACTGATAAAACTGGTCAAAGCAATGAGTGCAGGTGAATTCTTTGTTTCACTATACAGCTAACCTGATGTATTGCACTCCTAACTTTCAGTACATCTGTGGCTAATTTTGTCCATCTCCAGAAGAGAAGGCCAATCATTCCAAATTGCTGGATTTCATAGAATATCAGAGTTGGAAGGGACCTCAGAAGCTCATCTAGTCCAACCCCCTGCTCAAAGCAGGACCAACACCAACTAAATCTTCCAACAGATTTTTGCCCCAGACTCCTAAATGGCCCCTCAAGGATTGAACTCACAACCCTGGGTTTAGCAGGGCAATGCTCAAACCACCGAACTATCCCTCCCACCATATGTGATGTTATATCTATTAAGGAGAAAAGTGTGTTCAGAATACTTTGGTTCTATTTTTTTAAATAAAATTTTGCAATGGAATAGGGAATCTCTACAATGTTACTGGCTTTAATCGACACTTAGTCCTTTCCCCATGGACACAACAAGATTTTTACATAGGGAAAAGATTTAGACCATATCCTAATATTGGAATATGGTTGTCATATCTACAGTCAGAGGTCCCCATTCATTTATCCCAACTTCAGATCATAAGAAGTATCAATCTTCCTTCATGATCTTGGCATAATTCCAGTCTTAAAGCCTGAGGAAGGACTTGAGAAATCAGATAAAAAACCAAATTCCTAGCTGGTATAAATGTGTACTACAGTTTACACTAGCTGAGAATTTGGCCCACTATAAAGAGGTAGGGCAGAGACTGATTTATAGAAATAGATATCAAGGCTCTTAAAATTCTGGAGCTGTGAGGGGAAAATGGGAAAACAAGATACAGATATTGGAGTCTATAGAGAAATTTCAGGGAAGGGAAATGTTGGTGTGATATTTTTAAAGGCATCCAACCCAGCTAATACTTTCATAGAAGATTTCTGGACATTCTCACATGGGGACACAATTGCTAGAAATCCATTTTATTCTATACATGTGCATGCACATTTGTCATGAATTTACAATAGAATTTACATGCACAAAGTGACAGAAATGGCATTTGTAAATGATTGGGTGCACAAATTTGGGTGCTCACAAATGGAAGCCATATTTTGAAAATGTGTCCCCGTTGCCTGACGGGGGGAAAAAGTCTGTGGTAAGTTTAGAGTTTATTGCCTTAGTAATATAGCTTATATATTATGGACATTTTCAGTATAAAGTACTTGCTCATGGATCCAAATTATTTAAGGCAAATATTGACTACTCATTTCTTAAATGTTTTAATTATTTTGAATAATTTGATACTCAAGTAAATTAATGCTAAAGCATTTCTCGGTTTGTGCCAACTCAGTGCTTCCCAGTAGGAAGTTAGTCCATCTTCGCAAGCAAGCTTTCTTTCTCAGTAGGCAGTCCATTTCTGTAGAGTGCCATTAAGTTAATTTCAAAAAGAACCAGTAAAGGTATATGGAGCAGGCAGTAATAGCATGGAAAATATCCAAAATTACTAGACCCCAGCAACAGAACTTAGATGCCATTTTCATGCACTAATAATTTGTAGTTTACGTATTGAAGGCAACTATAAACTGACTACTTTCTACTTTCTTGGTTAAGGGATGCAGGTAATTGCAAATACATTGTTAGCTGCCTACCTTTCAATATTTGAGAACAGAGCCTTTTTTTAAAAAAAATACTATTTACGGATCATTATCAAAAAGCAATAGCATTATCAAAAAACTATATAGATCTAGCTAAATATATAAACAATACAGAGGTTCTGGATCACCAAGATTATTTAATTTACTTGTTATCCACATGTGAATAATAGAGAGCAGGTTTTCAAGCTAATTTCTATATCTGGGTATTTTAAAGTGCTGTGTAATGCTGCAATCAGTTTAGATGAATTTCTGTCCTAGAATGTATAATTTGTGAGTATATCTAAAGATATTCATATTCACTTGAAAAATTCCAAAACAGTAAAGTTCTACAAAAACATGTATTTTGATGCAGAAATAAATCTATAGGCACAAAAATAGAAGTAAATAATGTTGTTTTGTACCTAAGAATAAGCAAAAAGAATCTCAAGTATTTGAACTTTGTGTAACGTGTGTCATGGAATTTCCTGCTGCTTCATAGATTTCCATGAGGAATTCAATATTTTCACTTCTATTTCATCCCTAACAGCTATTATTTGGATGGCTTTCATAAGAAACCCATTGCTGTAAATCCCTGGAGCAAACAGATCTCCTGTTTAAACTGAAGGCTTAAAAAAAGGAAATCTTTCACTATTCATGAAAAATATCAATATTCTGGCATTCAGAACAACTGTTATTGTTCAGCCTAGTTGTGAGGATATCATGTAGGACAAAATAAATAGTTTAAACCAGATCCTCATCTGGATCAACTTCAATGACCAATCAGGCCCTAAATTCACCACAATAGCTTTCATATGTAAGGCAAACAAAAGAGATTAATGAAAAAAATCCTGACAGATATTTCTGACAGCCAAAGCTCTCATATTTTATATAAATAGCTAGTTTATATTTCTTTCGTTATCCAGCTGATACCTCAGTAAGGGTCCTGGTATGTGCCTAAGGGTCCTAGGTGCTACAGTTATACGAATAAATAAATAAAAATAATGCCCAAGTAGAAGGGCTTTTTGTAGAAGACACATATGCGTGAGGCAGAAGAGGCATAGAATCCTCCCTCTTCACCACCCATACCCCATCATACAGGCAGGGTGCCCAACACCCCTAGCATGTTTTATTATGCCCTTACTACAGTTGCTTCTACACTGCCACTGGATTGGATAATTGGATAAGGACATCGACTGCTTGCGCTCCTCTCCTATGAAAATTGTGGAGTAGATCTGCCTTGTTTATGGAGCAACTGGCTGAATTTTGCCATTCGCTTGGCCTAAGCAGACCTACCCTCCGTTCTCCCCAAGAAGGGAGAGAGTCTGTACCTGGTTCCAGAGTCTTGTTAAACAGTCTTTATAGATCACAGGCTCCTACATAATAGAAACATTTCCACTGAATATTAGGCCTTTCACTGCCACAAGTTTTAGCCCTGTTTGATATAATTGGTATTACAATGTCTACTGTCAATATTAATTAGCCACTTTTGTGCTGTGCTCATTAACCAATACAGTTTCAAGGATCCATTTTATTATGTCCTTTTTATGACACAGTTTGAGAGACATCACAGGGAATCTGAATTTTTTGAGGTACTCCCTTCCTCCCTGCGCACACATTCTTCTTCCCGTACTCCTACCCCCAAAGTCTGTAGTGAGGAAAGGCAGTTGTTGTAAACAGGGTGGCCTACGTCTTGCTGAACATATACAAAATGGATTTTGGGATTAAAAAACAGAAGCACTAACTCATATCCCTCCCATAGGGATGCCCTGTAGGCAATAGAGGAAACATAGCAAGTACAACTAAAATTGGATTTAATAATTGCCACTAATACAGGGGCAAGGCTATATAACAATTGGCAAAATGAATTGCTTATGGCACATTAGCAGTGTATTTAGATAACAGGAACAGTAACTAAATGATGATTAAAACAACTATATAGTAAATATTATATATACACTATACCACAATAATGCCTTTTAAAAAATTCTTTAGATACCTCCCCTAGCGATTAGGTTTATTGTCTTGTACAGTTTTTTAAATCAAATCTAATAAACATATTTCTTATTCCATAAAAGGTTTTTGATTGGTCTTTATTTTTTCAACTGGTAAATGAAAGAATGATGTCATACAGCAGCATTAAATAGTATTAAACAGACCATAACTAACATAAGCTGTATAAATTATACATAAGTTGACACTTTTATGCACTTTGTGAAGAATTGCTTCATGGATTATGCAATCTTTTCCAAAACAAGTTCCAAAGAATAACATCACTGGTTATGTTTCATAGCTACAAATTGGTAACTAAATTAGCATTCATTTATTAAGTTTACATAGAGAACTCTTCTCATTCAAATACTTCTAGTTTATAATTTATTGTTATCTGAGGCATAATTTTTCATGTCATGTTTTTGCCAAAGTCAATACAATTTGAGCCAAACTCTATTCCCGGTCCTGCATTTATATCCTCCTCCTCTTGGCTACTTACCTAGATGTGCCTTTTCTAGCTGGGAAAATTAAACAAATGAGTCTGGTTCATCAAAACAATCTCCACCAAATTTCACTATCAACTTTAGGACTCTATTCATGCACCCGAGAGAGGCTTTTGCATATAACTAAGGGAGACAAAACCTTTTGTGGAAGAAAGTCTGCAGATTTCACTTTTGATGCAAAATAAAACTCTTCCGGGAAGTATCAGGATTGTAAGACATCAGAATAACAATTTTTTTTACATAAGTAGGTAACATAGACATACAATCATGTGGAATGTGAACATTTTGACCTTATACACAAAAACAGACAAACCAAGAGATCCCTTGTACTCACAGGCAAAGTGAGCAAGTATTCCTGTATTAGTACAACACTGCAGTCTCAGTAGGAATTTCCCCTTCGTAGCATGTTAGCCCATCACAATAAAGATGTTAAAAGGAATACAGCAAAATGAACAGTCTAAAAACATCACTTAGCCTTTGCTATAAGGAACAGAAATTCAACATACTGTGTAAGTTTACATAGTTCATTCATTTTAAATAAATGGATCATTGTATAATAATTTAGAAACAGATCCAAACTATTTTTAAAGGAACCTCTAGCATTACTCCTAAAATCAATATGTACTGCAAAATAGTAAGTGCCTGCATGTGTTTAGTGGGGAACCAGGTAAAAGCAAGAATACAAAATGCATGCACATGAGAGGAGCCATACACCTCTGGGCAGCAAAGTCTAGAGGAAAGGAGTCATGTTTTAACCAACAACAAGTTTACATAACAGTTCTTATAATAATTCAATTTCTATGTGCTCATAACTTTCCAGTCATTCACATCTTGGGCTAAAGTTTGACAAATTCTGCTTGAAGATTAATTATTTTTGAAAATTAAAGCAAAATCTTTCTAGTCTCTATTCAATTCTTGGAGAGTGAATGATGCAGAAATTACTGGCCTATATTATGCCAGAGGTCAGACTAGGTGATGAGAATTACTGATTCCTTTTTGCCTTAAAATCCATGGAACACGGTTAAAGTTTCAAACTTTGCAGATATAATTTTCACAGAGTGGTTGGTTCTGTGGCATGGGGAAAGAGTTAAAAAGTTGGAGCTAACAGCAATTGACTTTTTTTTTTATGCTCAGTAGCATCCAAGGTATTTCACACAGCTTAATGAAACCATATTACATTTGTAGTGACATGCACATTCTTTCCAACTGACCTGGGTAGGGAGAAGGGCTACTGCTCTGGTGGACAGCTTGCAGGAGAGAGGTGGGGATGTCAACGTAACACAAAGCAACCTTCTCCAGAACATAGTTAAGGTCAGGAAAAGGAGAAGTTAGCAGGTTTGAAAAAGACCAAGGACTTCTGTGCTTTTGTAAAATATATTCTACAAGAGGAAGATTTTTATTTGAAAAAAAGTTTCCTTTTTTTCCCCTTCTTCATTTCCTTTGCAAATATACAGCTGTCAATGTAAAAACAGCTGCTGCCTGCTTAGGCTGGATTTGCAGAAAATTATCCGCAGCCAAACAATAGCAGCAATCATTGTTTGAATTAATAGTTCTACCACCCTATTTCCATAAATCAGGGCTGCACTTCAAAACCTAATGAGCCCCTTTATTCTAAATTCACTGGGAGGTTCCCCTGACCTGGGTGTGAGGGGGAAGGAAAATGAAGATATTAAATATAAACACTGTTTATATGGCTTCAAGACAGTGGCCAAAACTTTCAGAAATAGGTACCTAAATTTAAGCTCTGTGCTTACTTTTCTGTTGTTCGATTTAGCTGCTACCTTAGTATCGTTCTGACTGGTTGGGTAATTTAGACCTTGAAGTAAATAAATAAATAAAAACAGTGCTGCCACAAAAAGGAAAATCCAACTTCTTTGAGCTGTAAAAACAGGTTCTCTAGTAGTTTCTCAGTTAAAGGGAAACAAAAGGAAGCTTCTTCATATCGATTAGCAGAAGCTCAGATTCCAGCCCCCACAAGAAGAAGCAAATATCTGATCCAGTCCTGCAAGCTCTTCTTGGTTTCCTCGCCCAGGACCTTTCCCCCTCTATGAAGTCCTGGGGTTAGCCCCTTTCTAGAATTCCCCATTAGCCGTTCCAGAATAGAAAAATATCCCTTTCCAGAGTTTTCTTGCTGATCCCCCTCTTTTGTGCAGCTGCAGGAACAGCTCTATAGTTCCTACCAAAACTTATGAAAGACCATTTCCCTACAAGTTTGTATCTGAACTTACAACAAGGGAGCTCTTATATAGACACACAGCTTCCCTTCCCAGCATTCCTTGCTGTGAGGCCTACAGCTTCCATAGTCCCTCTGGACTACAAGACCTAGAAAGCCTTGGTTCTGGGTTGAACGAGGCCACATGAGCCCTGCAGCCTGCCTTAAGGGGCCAGCTCACCCTATTACAGCCTCCTGAATCTTTATCTGAACAAGTGGGCTTTTTTTCCTAAATGGTAAGCTCTACAGCTGGCCAGAGAAAAGTCTGTTTTGTGGGGCCATTGTTATTTTGATTTCATTGTGATTCAGAATAAACGCCTGCAATTTCAAAGTTCTTCACAAAAGGGAATACGGCTTCATTTGAAAGTTTGGGGTTATAGCAGAACACTGATTTAAACATAACTATGGAACATTATCTCAACTTTTTCTGCATTAAAGTATGAGAATGAGCTAAAGCCCAAATCTAACCCTGTAGCTGAACAAATGTAATAAATTTGGGCTTTGGGATCCAGATCCAACTGTTTGGACGTGGTTCTTTCTCTGGTAACAGTTGAGAGTTACAGGGGCAAAATCATGGGCTCAGACTTTAAGGCCCAAAGGGACCATCATGATCTAGACTGAACTCCTGCATATTGCAGGCCCCAGAACCTCACCTCTCACTCCTCTAGGATACCCGTAACCTCTGGCTGTGTTACTTAAGTCCTCAAATCATGATTTAAATACTTTGAGTTACAGAAAATCCAACATTTACACTAGTTTAAATCTGCAGTTGCCCATGTCCCATCCTGCAGAGGAAAATGAAAAAGCTCCAGCCTCTCTGCCAATCTCATTTGAGGGAAAATTCCTTTTCAGCTGCAAATATGGCAAACAGACCCTGAGCATGTGAGCAGCCAGAGACCCAGGAAAGAATTCTCTGTATAACTCAGAGCCTTGCCCATCTAGTGTCCCATCACTGACCGTTGGAGACATTTGTTGCTAACAGTGGCAGATTGCCTACAATGGCATTGTAGACAGCCTCATTATACTATCCGCTCCATAAACTTATCAAGCTCAGTCTTCAAACCAGTCAAGGGTTTTTGGCCCATTTCTCCCCTTGGAAAGCTGTTCCAGAACATCACTACTCTGATGGTTAGAAACTTTGTCTAATTTCAAGCCTGAACTTGACGGCCAGTTAATGTCCATTTATTCTTGTGTCCATGTTGGTGCTTAACTTAAATAACTCTTCTCCCTCCCAGATGTTTGTACAGAGCAATCATATCTCCCCTTAGCCTCCTTTTGATTAGGCTAAATAGTCACCTTTCATAAGGTAAGTTTTTCTGTTCCTCGGTTCATCCTAGAAGTCCATTTCTGTACTTGTTCCAGTTTGAATTGATCTTTCTCAAACATGGGAGATGAAAACCTGCACACAGTATTCCAGATGAGGTCTCATGCTTTGAAGGCTAAAAAATTAAGAGTGAATTAGTAATTTAAAAAAGCAGAAAGGCTTTTTCAAAGTGTTTCCGTTCAAGTTCTCAAAAATAAACACTGAAGATTTTACATAGGTTTAATTGTAGTTCTACACGTAATTACCTATTTTATGCATACAAAATTAAATTGTCAATGGGCTCTTTTTCAGGGGGCAAAATTTATAACTATTCCATATATGCAAAATTAATTCCAGGCACAAATATGAATATGTGTGCTTCTAAGTGCTTGCTTGTACTCACATTTGGGAATTTGCACTTGAAGCTCAACTTCGGAAGCAATTATTGCAAGGCAAATTGGTACCAGAAAAAAAGGACACTGTGATGTCAAAAATTTGCCCCTCAATTCATGTTAGGTGATGAAACGAGGTGCCCTGCCATCCAAGCAAACCCCCTCATGGAGTAGAATGGCATTGCAACCGTTCTGCTTCAGCGTTCTCTCATGGTCTTCATTCCATCTCACTCTAAGGGCTTGTCCTCACTGGGGGGGGGGGGGGAATCGACGGCAGATACGCAACTTCAGCTACGTGAATTACATAGCTGAAGTTTGCGTATCTGCCACCGACTTACCACTCGTCCCCACGGCGGAGGCAGTCGGCGGTGCGCTCCCCCGTCGACTCCTACTTGCGCCTCCCGGCAAGCTGGAGTTCCAGAGTCGATGGGGGAGCTCCGGGCGATCGATTTATCGCGTCTTAGCGAGACGCGATAAATAGATCGCCAGAAGATCGATCTCTGGCAGCGCTAGTGAAGACCAGCCCTAAGTGTGGCTTAAACTTCTGTCCAAGCCCCTTGAGCGGAGGGAATGGTGGGGCAGGAGAAGAGAATGTGTGTGCAAACACAGCCTCTTTCAGAGGAACAGAAGACCTTATTCCAAATCCAACAGAAGAGTCTTCAGCCCAGCCAGGCTCGATTTTCCTGGGCTTCAGTCAAACACACAATCCTGCCCAGGCCTATCCTCCTACCAAGGGATCCATGCAGCTCCTGGCCCCGTACAGGATTCTGGTCTCCCACAGAAACAGCCTGTTTTCCTTCCTGCCTGAGATGACAGCTACTGGCTTCCCTCCTTTTAAGCCCACATCCCAGGCCTAACACGCTGCACAGGATTAGCAGGGAAGGGTTAATTGCTCTTTAACCCCTTCATCTCTGGTTTGGGTTTATATGCCCCGTCAAAGAGGAATTCAGTTCTGTGCAGAGGTCCATCAGAAGGTCTATGGCACCACTTAAGTTCCATTTAAACCAGGGGTGGGCAAATGTTTTGGCCCGAGGGCCACATCTGGATACGGAAATTGTATGGCGGGCCATGAATGCTCATGAAATTGGGCACTAGAGTGGGGGGGAGGGGAGGGAGGGCTCCGGCTGGGGTGCAGACTCAAATGGGGCTGAGTGGGTGGGGGTGCAGGAGGGTGATCTGGGCTGCAACTGAGGGTAATCATGGGTGCAGGCTCCAGGTGGCTCTTACCTCAAGCAGCTCTCAGAAACAGCAGCGTGTCTCACCTCTGGCTCCCAGGCAGAGGGGCAGCCAGGTGGCTCTGTGTGGTGCCCTGTCCGTATGTGCTGCCCCTGCAGCTCCCATTGACCATGGTTTCAGACCAATGGGAGCTGCAGGGACAGCATGCAGAGACCTCTGGCTGCCCCTATGTGTACGAGCCAGAGGGGGGCATGCCTCTGTTTCCAGGAGCGGCACAGAGCCACAGTACGTGCAAAGCAGAGCAAGACCCTGACCCCGCTCCCCGGTGGGAGCTCAAGGGCAGAAGCATCTGAAAAGCCAGATGTGGCCCCCGGGCCATAGTTTGCCCCCCCCCCCGATTTAAACTCTACTTTGATTTATATTTTAGAATATGACTTGAAATGTGCTAAAATGTGGCTTAAAATGGATCTAAGGGGTTCATAGACTTTCTGCTGGATCTCTGTTTGTATATGACTTTTCCCTCTGGGATATGTACAATTTAAAGCATACTCCTGACCCCTTTTCCATCAACTAACATCAGTGGTTGTAGGATCATACCTTTACAAGCCTCAAGTTAAATCCTGGCTCCATGGAAGTCAGTGGCAAAACTGTTATTGGCCAATGGAGTCAAGATTTCACCCTTCATTTGAAAATTGAGCCCTTTAAGTCAGTCATGTCCCAGGCAAATGGGTTGTGCTTAGCAACCTGATAAAATAGATATAAAACTGCACAAAGTAGATTTTCCACATGTCAAATAATTAGGGGATCTTTTCATTGGAAATGTTGTAGCATTTATGCCTTTTATGCCTATTCAACAAAATCAGTGGTAAGCAAACTCCATGGGAGTCCTTGGCAGAAAGCCCCAGAGGAGTGGAGATGATGCTTTAGTATCACTCTTCACCCCGCTACAGTATTACCTCTAATTAATCAGAACTAGAAAGAAATGATAGCAGTGGCATGTCCCTGAATTTATAAACTTGGTTTAATATTCCTGTCCAGAAATTCTGCCCTTTACTAACAAACTAAGTGCTCCTACATGGTGCGTTGCCTGTTCACACTCATGTCCATCTGTTAGGATGGCTTTGTGCCTGCTCACAAGGTGGCATGCCAATTTCATTAGGTCAGAGATGCCAAGCTAAGATAGCTTTAGATGGACAGCCTGACTAACAATGCCATGCTCATATTTTCCAAAACAAGCCCTCTTCAAACTGATCTCATACATTGAGTATTATGTGGCAAAATTAAACTACCTGAAGAATAAAGAAAGGGGATACACAGGTTTGGGGGCATTTGTGGTTCAATAAAGGTTTCTTGGAAACACATAATGCCAATTAGAATATTTACCATAGGAACTCTGAAAGCAAACCTTTGGCAGCATGTCACTAGTTGCATCGGGCAACTCTGAAGCAAGAGTATTAGTGTAAGCTCTGCAGGGCAGAGAGCCTGGTCTACACTTTGGGGTGGGAGAGGGGAGAAGAGAGAATCGATCTAAGATTTGCAATTTCGGCTACGACGAGAATAATGTAGCTGAAGTCGACATACTTAGATCCACTTACCGCGGCATCTTCATTGTTGTAAGTCGACTTCTGCCACTCCCCTCGTCGACTCCACCTGAGCCTCTCATGGCGGTGGGGGTATAGGAGTCAACGGGAGAGTGCTCGGGGATCAATTTATCACATCTAGACTAGACGTAATAAATCGACCCCCGATGGATCGATTGCTACCAGCTGATCCAACAGATAGTGTAGACATACCCTTATTTGTTTATGAAGTACCTAGTACATGCTTTTTGGTAATTAACAAACGATGGTGCTAATAAGTAGATCATGTCATGCAGAAGAGAGTCATGGTGACTGCATGAAAACTAGATCTGTGCATAGCATCATAACATGTGAAACCATATGATACTTGTTACAAAGGACAAACTCAAGTATTTGAGTTTTATGAACCTACTAAGAACACTTGGGCCACTTTTTCCATGGTTCTTCACAAAATTCCATGTTACACTTCGATGTGGGGTTTGATTCAAAGGTGAACCACAGAGTGGGAGGGGTGAACCTACTGGAGCCTAAATTTAAAAAAAACCACGTAGGGAAACCCATCTCCCTAACTGAAGGGGAGCTCACCAAGATGGAGGACATTTCAGTCCTGGTACTTCCTCCTCCTCATTGCACGTCCTGTACAGATGGATATGTGGTGTTTGTTTGAAATGAACCCAGGCAAATTGAAGACACCAACAATTTATTTGGCCAAGCACAAGACTGAGGTGGGAGGGAGAGAGGAAGTACTTTTACTTGTGGAAGGGGTGGAAAAAAAATATAATTTTTGGTGTTGCTAGAACGCCAATATAGACAGGAGTGTTCAGTATTCAAATATATAAATAGCCTTGGCTGAGAGTATAACAATAGCTCCGCTTGTGCTATCACATAAGAAAGCCAATAAAGACATTTTGAGATCTCAGACAATAAATCACTGTCAGCATGCAAGGCCATGTTTTCTTGGTGTAAACAGCAAGTATAGTCTGATTCCACCCCCGGCTCCTCCTGAAAAATATGTATTTTAATAGTCAGAGAACTAGTAAAAAGGAAAAATTTAGGGCAAAGGAGCAGCAGGACATCAAACAAATAACTTTACATTTCTTGTTCACTAATTTGAATCTAGATTAGGAATCTAGATTAGGAAAGAATCAGAGAGGTAGCCGTGTTAGTCTGGAATTGCAGAAGTGACAGAGTCCTGTGACACCTTAAAGACTAACTAAAGTATTGAAGCATACACTTTCGTGGTTTAATACCCACTTTGTCGGATGCATGCAGTGGAAGTATCCAGAGGCAGTATCCGCAACCCTAAAGAGAGGGATACTGCAGTTTCCACTGCTACTGCTATTATTGATAATTAGATAACTTTATCCTTTTGGCCTGTCACTCAAGTTCCTTCCACGAGTAGTTAAATAACAGACAAATCAAGTTTTATAAATGCTATTGTCCTTCAACTAACTACATCTTCCAAAGGTTACTATGAAGGAAAATGTGGTGGTAACAAATTAAGACTCTGCTGAATACACATGTAGGGCTTGGCTACACTTGCAGATATTGTGTGCTTTGGGTTAAACCAGCCTTCGGAGAGCGCAAGAGGGAAAGCGCTGCAGTCTGACCACACTGACAGCTGCAAGCGCACTGGTGTGGCCACATTTGCAGTGGCATTTGGCGTGTGCATTATGGGCAGCTATCCCAGCGTTAAAGTGGCTCCAACATGCTTTTCAAATGTGGGGAGGAAGGGTGGAGTGTGACAGCGAGTGTGTTGTGTGTATGGGGGGGGGGGAGAAAGAGTGGGTTTTTGGGGTGCTAAGAGTGTGTCAGCATGCTATCTTTTAAGTTAGAAACCCCCCCCCCTTTTTCTCCACCCCACCTCTCTCTCACTGACAGAAAGCAACATTCTTCAGTAATGTTTTCTTTGTCTTGAAGCAGATAAGCATGACAGCTGACAGAAATGGAGCTTTGAAAGGGTATATTCACATTCCTACAGCCTATTCCAAAGCAATGACAAGAGTGGTCACTTGACTTAAGGGGATTATGGGATGTTTCTGGAGGTCAATCAGAGCACCGTAATGCAATACTTCATTCACACTGACGCTGGGGCGTCTCAGCCAAGATGCATCAGATGTTATTCCTCTCTCAGAGGTGGAGTACCAGGAGTGCTCTACCCTTGGAGTCAGAGTGCTCCATATGCCTTGCCTCTGTGGACATGGAGTGAGTTAGAGCACACTGGGTGGCTTTAGTGCACTCTAACTTCAAATGTAGCCAAGCCCTTAGTAGCTAAATCAGCGGCAATGAGAGTTACAAAGCTATAGTTCACTTAGCATATACAATAAAACAGTGAAGAAATTGAAATGCAGATTTTTAAAATCACCACGAGAAAGGTGTGTTACATTCTCAGATCAGAAATAGCTAATAATTTCCTGCTAAAAACGGACAACGTCTCCGTATAAGTTTGGAGAATGAAAGGGAGACTTTGGAAATGGCATCTCAGACGGTGACATCCAGGCACTAAATAAAAGATAGACGGTAATGCAAAGTTGACATATGGAAAAAATTCCATCCATGCCCATAACTGTAAATGCAGTCCTCTGCACCAATAAAGTTACTGAAAATAAAACTAATTTACTTGCCTATTTCACTGGCTACAGATGGACTCCATTAAAAGGGCCAGATTTTGACAGCTCTGTATGGGGGAACAGTGCAATGGGGAGGGGGTCATAGACTCACCTGTTCCACACACAAGTAGTGTAGCACAGACAGTGCCCCTGAGTCTGATTCAGGCTCAATGCCTAAAGGGGACCTGTGCCATAAAAATGAGCCAAAATGTATAAGTAGTTGAGGCCTATCAGGCTATAATTATTTTGGAACATTGGAGACTGCCAGAATATATTCTGAGTGTGTTCAGGAAAATCATCCATGGGAAACTTGGTCTCATACTGAGGCTCACATGCCTCATTTCTGAAAATCTCTGCTTTCTTACATGACATGAGTCAACATAGAACACAGCCATACAAAATAATATGGATCATATAAGTATCATGACAGGCAAAATAGGGATCGTACGATAATACAAATCTGAGACTGAGAAGAAACTGAAAAGATCACATCCTTAAAAGGAAATGCCTCTTTAAAAAAATCCCATATAGATTATAAAGCAAAGAAGAGTATGAGCACATTTGGGCTTGTTACAAGAATAAAGTAAAAGCTAATCATCATTTCCTCTTTACCATCATTGCAGACTTCAGATGCACATGTAGCTGCTACTTACTTAAAATTAAATTGACCAGCTGATCTCAAGGACTAAGACATGAGGCGCATCTAAGAGAATCAGTCCGAAAAGCAGAATGCACACTTTAGTGTTTCCTTTCCTTCATGTTCTGTTTTCACCCTCTCTCCTCTCTCTCCCCCACTCTCTTATTTAAAATTATTCTTATTTCTTTGTATTTCTGTTGGCCTAAAGCCCTTAACTCAGATCAAGACTCCCATTGTACTAGCAGCATACAAATCCTATATAATAATCGGCTAGAGAAGTTTGTGTGAAGCCGTCATGCGCAGTAGAGACGGCCCGGACGAACGGCATGCTGGGGGTTGTAGTTCGGAGGCACAAAATGGCCGCCGCGCGTGCCCGCCTGAGCGATCCTCACTCACAAGGAGCTAGAGCACCAAGGAGCAGTTATACATATAAAGTTAGCTGGGCTGTCGGGTGCATGACGAGGAGTTGAGGGGGGAGGGAGCTGAGTGGGGGGGGTCGTTGCAGGGGGAGGGGGCTGGGCGAGGGGGGGCTTGGAGGGGGAGGGGGCTGTGTGAGGGGGTGGGCCTTGGAGGGGGAGGGGGCTGGGCGAGGGGGTGGGCCTTGGAGGGAGGAGGGGGCTGGGCGAGGGGGGGCATTGGGAGGGAGGGAGCTGGGCGGGGGGACCGTTGCAGGGGGAGGGAGCTGGGCAGCAGGGGGTGGGGGGCGCGAGCCCTTACGGTTGGCCCGTGTACACGGGCTTTTACACTAGTATTCAATAAGAGGCAGTCCCTACCCAAAACAGCTTACACTTTATGGGAAGGGAAACAGACATAGGAAGGGAAGTAATTTCCCCGGGGTCATGTAGCACTTCAGCGGCAGAGCCATGAATAGAACTCATGAGTCCTAGTATAGTACCCTATCCACCATTGCTTCTTTGTGTACTGCAATGTTTTAAAACCTGTTCAGCAAGTTGTTCTGCATTACTTTAAAATCATATATTATTTTGGAACTTTGTTTTGACAATATCCCTGGTTGGTTAGACCAGCACTCTTAAGTATATTTGAAAACCAATAAAATAAAATATCACCAAAAACGTAATACTGTACTCTAGAAATCCACTCCCTTCTGGAATTAGAGTTTAACATCTAACATACTTCGTGCTTCACATTCAGCAAACTTTGATACAGTACTTAGATTGAAATTATGGTGCACCAGAGTAACATACATTTGCTAGCAATGAACATAGGAAATAATTTCTCTTTTATAATTAGGGGATGTCTGAAGGATGGAGGTGCTATTTGTATGTTATCATAGACTATGTCTGCCTTCTGTCAGACAATCAGTTTGACATGTGGAGTTAACTGTAGGTTATCCAGGTATGGGTCATGTATTTGTTCTCCATTTTCTCTACTGTACCACAGTAAGTCAAAGTGCAAATGTTTCCTAGACATGTCACACAAAGGGAAACTGTTTGCTAGTAAAGACTGTTTGTGATTTGTTGAATATTTTAATATTTTTCTCAGCAAAACTCTAGACATAATGTTTATTTACATGAATTAGCTGACCAGACTTTACAAATCAAAATAACAAAAAAGGCTCAAAATTGGTGCTGCTATGAAATAGTGGAGAAATACTTAGGTGCTTTTAATTTTAATATCTCTGGCATATTTCTGGATAAGATATTAGTAAAATACGTTGTGTGAACGAAGTTCGGAAAGCAGCATCTTTTAACTGAGCTTCAACAGTAATTACTAATTGCTAGGTTGTTGATTAACAATTTACTAATGGCTATCAGAAGAGTATAATTAAATTATCTCACCAAGATGTGTTAGATCTGAGAAATTAGTAGTAATTATCCAATAATTTGTTGATTACTAATATTGATCAGTATTGCATGACATTTTTTATGTACCACTTTGCCTTGTGATTGGTTGTCAATTTTTGTTTGACAGAATCACATACTTGGAAAAGTTAGGGTGAGATCCACAAAGGTGCTTAGAGCCTAAGTCATGTTTTTAGGCAGAACTGCAATTCACAAAACTCCTGCTTGGCTGTCACCTAATCCTGTAGGTGCCTAAACTCATTTGACACCTCAGATTTTGTCATAAAGGTTCCCTGAGCACCTATGTTTTGGCCTCCAATCATGCACACTGAAGACTCACTGTAGGTGCATGGACTCCTATCTCCTGCCTACACTTCAGAGTGATTCACAAACCAGGGAAACCCGGTGTTCAGCCACGTACATAGTATACCAGGGCCAATCTAATAGGCATGCTTACAGACTGCCTACTGGATTGGGCCCCTAAGGCAAATTCACATAAAAGAGGACAATGACCTGCTTTATAACCTCTGAACTAGCAGACAGGGTACTCACTGAGGCTGTGTGAGATCCCCCAGCTTAAGTGACCCTCCATCAGAGGGGAAGAAGGGACTGGAACAGGGATATGTCACCTCTCAGGTGAGTTCGCCAACTACTAGACTATCAATCAGTCCTATATGAGGCTCCTTTAATCTCTCCAATCATTGTTCCACTTTAATTAAATATTAATTGGGTTGGTGGAAGAATTAGGGTAGGGCACTAACCTGAAAGGTTGAAGATTCCCTGTTAAAGTCCTCTCTCCCACTTCTTGGGTGAGTACCCTATATGTGAGTCTCCTCGACCCCCAGAGTGGTCTATTTTCTGGCCCAGCATGTGACTTGGGCATCAAAACACCCATCTTCCCCGTGTTCATGGCTCATAAGCAGAGATAGACATCTATCTCCATGGGAGGAGCTCAGTCCCTCTGGTCAGCATTTCCCAATGGCTAGCATTCTGGCTTTGTGGGTTGCAGTCTAAAATGTCTAAATCTCACCGTTCATTACATAGGAGCTGTGGCATATAATTCATACTCTGTGGATTACAGTGTTGTTTCTGTGATTTTTCTAGGCACAGCAATGCCAAGCCTGATAATGCCTAAGTCCCTTTGGTACATCTGGGCCTTAGAGATCAAAAGGCCAGTTAGGTCACCTACTCTGTCCCCTGCCATCCACAGGTTCTTGCACTCTTTACAAGTAACGTATTAGCTCAGACAACATTTTCTATTCCAAGACAATACACTTCAATCACAGAGGAAGTAGTGCTTTCAACCCCATTCCTCTCCCTCATTTGTTCAGTTCAACAAAAAAATAAGTTTAAATCATGTGCCAGGGTTTCTTTTTACATAACCCAGGAACAGTTTATTTTTTTCCTTCTCTACAGTATTTCCCAGTAAAATACTAGTAAAAACACAGCTGGTCAATCCCTGGCTCTTACAGCACTGAATTCAGTCAATTATGAATTCAGCAAATGTTCCAGCCACTTTAGGCCACTGGGAATTTTTGAGCTCCAGAATTCCACTGGGGACAAATTTCCAGAAGTGGCTTCAGAAGTGGAGTCGCCTCTCATGGGAAATGGTGGAAGAACTGCTTGGGACATTTAAAACTAGAAACCAAACAGTAGTCATTATACAATAGGGAACAATCGTCACAGTTGCAGGGAGATATGGACTAGTGAACCTAGGAGGTCTTATTTATTGTTAATTTCTATGACTGTATGAAAACCTGAACATGAAAAACTGTCTTACATTCCACATTTTGGGTAAGGCTACACTACCCGCCGGATTGGCAGGGAGTGTTTGATGTATCAGTGTAAGAGGGGGTACCCCTGATCCCTATTCTTGGAATACAGAGATCAGGGCTCTTATATGCCAGACCAACAAGTCCTTTATCCCCCCCCCCACACCCCACTTTGCCAGTTGGGGTTTTGGGGGTTACCAATCGCTGCCACCATTCAGGTATACTTCCAAAACCTTGGAGGGGCCCCCGAACTTCCCCCAAACCCTAACTCTGTCTTCCGCCCTGGAAGCCAAGTTAGACCCCTGGAGGCTTTTTCCTCCCCCCCCCCCCCCCTCCGCACTCCTCTCGGTGAAGAGACAGGCACCTGAAGGCTGCTTCCCCCTCCCCCGTCGAACCTGACGGTGAGGAGAGACAGTCTCCACACTCCAGCTATGCACTTAGCTGCCCCCGGGGCCTATTTTCCCTTCCCTTCCCCCTTCCCAGACTGGAAGCAGAGATCCCTAAGGGAAATAAATCTGACGGTTTTATAACTAACAAGATTTAATAAAGAAAAAGGTTAAAGCAGAGATACAGACACTTTACATTTGGGGTTCCCCACTTTCTTCTGAAAAGGAAAGAACACCCCAAAAGGCATGGCTTAATAGAAGAATTAAATGGTTATACTCACATCAGCTAAGTAGAAGTTTAAGAGAAGAAAAGCTGAGTTATCTCTGCGGCCAGAGATAAACTCCTCCCCCCCCCTTGGCCCTTGCCTCCTGCCTCGAGGCCAACCAAGATGGAACTGACTGTTTTGCTCCTCCCTTCTTCATGGGCTGGAGGCTCCTCCCTTCCTCATGGCAGGGAAACTCCCACGTCACTTGTCTCAGACAACATAGCCCCCACCCAGGCAAGGCACACTGTATTAGATAACATAGCCCAACCCAGGCAAGGCACCCTCCATACTTATGACAATCAGAGATTGATTTATCATGTCTCACCTAGACGTGATAAATTGATCCCCAAAAGCGCTCCTGTCAACTCCGGAGCTCCAGCTCCACAAGAGGAGTAAGTGGAGTTGACCGGGAAGTCGCCGCGGTCGACCCGCTGCTGTGGGGATGGCCAGGTAAGTAGAACTAAGGTACTTCGACTTCAGCTATGCAAATAGTATAGCTGAAGTTGCGTACCTTAGTTCGAACCCCCCCCCCCCCCGTTAATGTAGCCCAGGCCTTATAAGTAATTACACATGCAAATAATAAACTAGAGATGCAATTATCCAATTTGTAGGAGCAAATATGGGTCTTGCACATTGACCTGAGTATTTTGTGAATGTAATGTTAGGGACCCCTTTTGAAAACTTGCCCCAGAGCATACACACAAACATACTATGATTACGTGGTATGGGCAAAAGGTCAAGAAAAGCAACCATGTGAATCGTGATTCTGAGGAATTACTATAAGTTCAATAAAAGATATCACCTCACTCACCTTTCCTCTCTAACAGCTCGGGAACAACACTGCAAACTGTAAGCATGTAGCTGACCAGGCTATAGGTAGTCTTGCCTAGTGATGGAAACAAGAGTTCAACCTGTCAATTAGAGCTGGGTTCAAGGCCAGCAGAGTCCAGGAAACAAGCCAAAGTCAGTACCAGAAGGACAGAAGCCAAATACCAAATTCTGGGGGTAAATCAGAGTCACAAGCCAGAGGTGGAGCCAGAGATCAGTACCAGAGAGACAGGAGCTGAATACCTGAACCAGAGGGTCAACCAGTCATAAGTCAGAGGCAGAGACAGGGCTCAAAGCCAGAAGTCTGAAACCACAAGGGAGCAGGAACTGGAAGCAGGCTGGAATAAAGTAGGAGTAGCAACTGAAACAAAGGCATATGTGAGCAGCCACTGATCAGTTATGGGGGACAGGCTTAAAAGCATGACTGTTGTTTTAGCAGCCCATCAGGGGCTGTGGCCACTCTGTCACTTCCAAGGCAGTACAGCTGGGCTCATTAGTTGCCTAGCAGCATAGTTAGTCAGGGAACAGGCCAGCAGCTGGTCCAGCTGGTCTGGCCCCTGACAAAGCACAAGTGACAGTCATCAGAATAACTTCTTTACTCCTTGGCATAAATTGTGTTTCTTTCCTTGGGTTAGAAAGACAATGTAATACATACCCATTGTCATTAAGTTCAGATGGCAGAAGACTATTGTCCAATTAGCACACCCATATTCCAATGTCATTCCAACCGAGAATGCTGCATATAATATGAAGGTCCATTCTTTCACCTGGGTAGATAAAACATTTTCTCCTCCTTGCACACAAAAGAAGATCCTCAGCAGGATCTTTTCTCTTTCTCATAGCACCGAGAGAAACCTTTTATAGCAGGACTCATCCATCCAGACAATTGTACTTCTCATTTAGAGTGTATGCATTTCTCAGACAATTTCTGAAAGTATGGTTACTGTAACTCTACCTCTTTTCCATGTAAGATCAAGGTAAAAAAAATAAAACCAAAAAAACTGAGAACAGTTTGCTGCTATGATGAGGACACAAATGGGAAAGGAAAGGAATTGTAGCAGCTAAGTAGAGGTACTCAGAGCCTGGTATTCTTCCTGTAAAATAGAGGTACAGAAAGAATATCTCAGAGATTATGCTGCAGACACTTGGCAATGAGAGTTTCAGCCTGGACTTCCCCCGAGTCTGTTGGATAGCTAGCACATGAAGATTGGGACTGGCTATGCCCTCTCAGAACAATGGAGCACCATCAACCACAACAGACGTTACTCGGGAAGTGATAGAAGCAGCATTTTGACTGAGTCCTGAACAGATACACTGAGGGAAATATTAAAATAATCCCTATACTCTATTCACTTACTAGTGAACCTACACAACAAGACTGAATTTAGCCCATTGTTTTGGGGCATCATGCTGGTGGGAGATGGACCACAGATATCCCTCATTTGGAGAAGAATTTAGAGACTTTGCTACAACTACCTACCATTGCTACCACTCTTTCAGCTCCCTCAGTGGTAGGAATGTTTTAAGTGTTTAGCTAAACAAGGTTCAGGTCAGCCACCTGCATTTTTAGCAATCACATTTTACTCTGTTCAGAGTAGATCTACATAGGGTGGTTCTTAAAATGCTGATGGCTACAGGCATCTTCTCTGCACTAGTTATGTTGTCAGAGTAACCCCTGGTGAAGCTGAAATGATGGTATCAATTGGGTGGATATTTAACAAAAATATTGTATTATAGACAAAGCCATAGAATAAGCCCAAAATATTTTGACCTTTAATTAAAAGAGATCTTTCAACTGGTAAAATTAGTGCAGAATTCTGGAGTATTCTGGACAATACTTTGTATTGTCCATAATTAGCACTGGTTCTTATTCAGTCTTTTACATTATATAAATAAAGATGTGTGTTTTACTTTTCTGTACTGGTGCAGTATAGTGGTTTAATTTAAACTGGAAATGGGGAAGAGACCAGGTTATAATCAAATCCAATATTTTTTAAATGAACAATATTCTAAAGAAAGATCTCTTCAAAGTACAATTAGGATCTGGCAGAGCAATCTGAAAAGTATCACACTTTGCACCCTCAGGCCATGAACACAGGGGAGGGGAGAAGACGAGGCTTCTTCTCATTGTTTGGAGCCTCTCCCAGCTGAGGCCAGGCCATCCTGGATGTCTTCCAATTGCATCTCTCCCTCTAGAATTCTCCTATCTCCAGGATCATCTCTTCCAAGCTCCCTGATCTGGTAGGTTCCCCAGACAGCTTTCTATCTCCAATAGCACATCTTCTGCTTAGCTTCTCTGGAAACATCTCTCCTCAGGAGTTTCCTCTCTCCTGAAGTGACAAAGAGTCCTGTGGCACCTTAAAGACTAACTAAAGTATTGAAGCATAAGCTTTCGTGGGCTAATGCCCACTTTGTCGGATCCGACGAAGTGGGTATTAGCCCACGAAAGCTTTTGACGAAGTGGGTATTAGCCCACGAAAGCTTATGCTTCAATACTTTAGTTAGTCTTTAAGGTGCCACAGGACTCTTTGTCACTTCTGCAATTCCAGACTAACACGGCTACCTCTCTGATTCTCTCTGCTGAAGAATACCTCCTTTAACTGAGCTTGGGTGAGCTTTATTAGGTCCAAACTTTTGTCTACTAATTAGCCCCCTGCACAGTCGGTTATGCCCAGATAGGCCTTCAGAGCACAGTCCAGGGAAGACTGGGACCTTAATTCTCAGTAACTGGCTAGTCATACTGTGATAAGCAGTCAGATGCACTCCTTGCTGGAAATAATTTCTGTCAGACGCTCCCATACAGTCCTCAGTTAAGGGACAGAGACAATTAGACTTACTTACCTCATATTGAAGGAATGACAATCAAACTCTCTTCATCACCAGCCTGAAGGAAGATTTGAATTTAGCTTTGGGGAAAGCAAAATCAATAGGACTAAAGTCTTGCAAAACCAAAACTTAGCACATGGCCACCTCAGTCTTTCTCTAAATAAAATGAATGGGCTTTACATTGTGCCCCTGCAGCTCATGAGTCCTGGGGTTGGCAGGTCACCTAAGGCCTAGATAATTCCAAACAAAGGGGCCCTGAACTGAGAAAGACCTGCCCCCAGTGTCAGAGAGTCACAATATGACCTGGTGGCAGCAGCATTCCAACTGACCTTGTCTGCTACCGTGAGAAATTAGTTGAGAGACAATTTCTCCATTAATCTGGATTCAGATCATTTAGATTTTACGAAACAGGAAATCAGTGCAGAGATTTGAAGACCTGTGTGAAGTAGGGAGGCACGTCATTTTGTACCCAAAAAAAATAAAAATCTGGGTGGTCTTCAAAGGTACTCCAAAGTAAAATGCATTACAGTACTTACAATAATAAAGCTGACTACAGAATTATAATGGTTTCTTTGTTCAGTGCCAAGAAGTCTCCTTGCGTTTTTAAAAATTCATTTAAAAAATATGTTTAAAATGCAAGCCTTAACTTTTAAAAAAATCCACAGTTCCTCTGTTTTAGATGGCAAAACAAAGGTTAACTTAATAAAATGATGCTAAATCTTCAAACAGTGTGTAGTTCTCTAATATACTGGCTTTGCGAATGCATATTGCAGACATCAGCTAGAGGGATTCTGCTCAGCCCAAGTGTTTGCCATTACAGTATCTCAGCATCTGGTAGGCGACCTGAAAAGAGGATAAAAGCCCTACTACTGCTCACAGACAATAGAGATTCACCTTTAGTTCAGATGATAGAAACCTATGATTTTTAGAATTGTGAGTTCTACTTCCATGCCACGTACAATATTCAGTTAGACAAGTATACATATTTTTTCTTATGTTCACATCTGAAATGGACATCACTGGATCCAACAGAAAAAAGTATAGATCACAGTTGACCTGCCATGGAATAACAAACATTTAAACCTTTATAAATATGTTGCCAATTCAAAGGTGTTGGAATACAACTACTTGGGAAGTAGTTATACATTTATGCAAGGAATAATTCTGACATTCACAGCTGGTTTCTCTTTATTTTCTTTTTCCCATGTTAATTTCATGTTTGGAAAAGATGCTGGTACTGAAAATCAAAGTTATCTATTTTTCTACAAAACGGGAATGAAGTGAGCAGTAGCAGTGCAAGCTTCCCCAATGTGCATTGGCATCTTTCCAGAAGTGAGAAACTAGGTCAGTATCCATGCCCATTCAAATCATGGGTTTCTCTATTGGGACCACTAAAAATGGTATCAAGGAGTGTCAATTGTAATGTTAACTTTTATGATGTGCACTAAACTGGACTGAGCTCAACAATCTACTTCACAAAGTAACCTAACAGCCTCCAGATAGTCAGCCTCCCAATTGTTACCAGCTAGAGCTGGATTCATGCCAGTTTACGCAGAGTTGAAAGACGCTGTATCCCACTGGCAGTCTCCTAACTACACCATTCTCCAAAACTTGCTCTTTTGACCTCACAGCACTAACAGAGAGAACTATGGAGGCTCACTAATTTTTCTTGAAAAGATTGTGTCAATGACCCTCATTTGCTTCAAAATTCTTTTTGGGGCCTTGATATCCCATTCAATAATTTGTCAGATGAATTCATTTAAGTATGCAGGACAAATGAACATATCCTACATTTTAATCAAGTCATTGTAAATATGATCCTCCCTATGTAACAGGTATTAGAATCAACAAGGAAAAAAATACAGGTGAAGAAATTCTCCCCTTTTTCCTGATCCATGAAGCAAAGGCTAGGGATCCCATTCAGGATGCAGAAGTGGAAATCAGAAATACTGTAAGAGCGAAAAACAGTGTTAGATCTGTACGCTGAACAAAATCTGGGTCAAACACAGACTATGGGTGTCAAAAGCTTCTCCCATAGTCAGATTCATGCATAGAAAAGTAATGGTCAGGATCATGTATTTGTTCTGTTGCCCTGGACAGGAACAGAGATCACTGCTGAGAGGTTGTATATATGAGTTTTCAAAAATGGCAGACTCCAGCTGTATGTTTATAAGATATTTAGTAGCTAATTTTTCCTAAGAACCTAGGAATTGTCATCCCTGATGAAATCAGTGACCTATCTAGTCAGTCTAATGCCCTAGCAGTGGGAAGTACCTGATTTTTCAAAAGAAGATGAAAACTGCCGTAAAGTATTAAGCCAGTGTATTCAGCACTGGGAACAGAGAAAGGTTTTTGACTCCCACCTCACAAACTGAAGCATGAGGTTTGATTACCTGACCATTATCTTAGCTTGCAGAGCTACATATTTTAATAATAGTCATAACATTATCCAGTCCTTTATTAAATCCAGCCACAGCATTTGTTTCAATGACCCCCTGTGGTAGTGAATTCCTCTGACTGAACGTGTATTGTGTAAAGAAGGATTTCATTTTATTTACATGTGTCCCCTTACTCTTTTATGTATAGTTAGTTGTATTCTGGTTGATCTTTTTATAATTTGGAAATCTCAAATTCATGTACTTATATTTGTTAATATGGTCATTTAAAGGGATTGAAAGTAGCAGAGGCATTGTACATCTTTAGTAAAACTGATACAAATATTTTATTAAAATAATTAACTAACAATGTTCAGTACATCTTTTGTCTTTAGGAGCATTGGAGCAACTGAATGGATTTGAAATTTGAAACACATGCAAGCCAAATTCATAAACAAAACCAGACCAAGTCAAGCTATGCACTGTATAATAATACATCACTCACACTGTTTGCTATATATTTGCAGACATGTTGTTAGGTGTATTTATTACAAAAGTTGGATGCCTATTTGGAAGTTTTCACTTCTGTGAGCTTGTGATACTTTTTGTAGAACAGGAATCATAAATCATACTGTACTGGTCTGAAAGCCATGTACCTCCAAATAACTAGCACTTGTCATTAGATTGCCTAAAACAGAGGATTAGCCAAAATACAGAAGGAGAGGAAACACGGGCTGTTTATATTGAGTATTTTGGCCAACAATTCAAATAAATTACAGGAAATATAGGTATGAAATTTCTTAAAAGTGATAGATCAAGAAGAGTAGAGAGATATGTACCATAGGATATTTCTGTAGATACAGAAAATTCAATGAAACAATGTTTAAATTTATAGATTATGTACTGCAGACAAAAATTAGAAATGTTAAATCATTAAATCTTTTAAGCATTGCTTTAAGCAATTGAAGGAGACACAGATGGTATTATACATTTTAGAACTATCTTTTTTTTTTTTACTAGATAAATATTCAGGGTTGTAACTATAACATTCTTCACACTTACCATACACTGCATGAGCTATTTCCCAGTCCTTTTTCATATGGGACAGGTTTTAAATAAAATAGAATTTCCTCTTGCTTCTTACAGATTGCAGTTGATTAAATATTCCACTGATAAAGGGTAAGCAAATGTCAGATTCGATATAATAAAAAGAGAAATGAGAGTTCATACAAGCAGCAAAGCAAACAATCCATTTTCATACTTTATTAGAAACATTTATTGCCATAATGACTGCATTACACTAAGCAAGCAGGTGGAAAGGTGCTCTGTGCAAGATATTCTCAAATATCTTTATTTTTAGGATTTTATATCTCTAATATTTAGACAGATGTTTTATTCCCTATAATATAGTCAGGGTATGAAATGTTGTAATTTCAGTTACAACATAAGGATCAAAATTGTACTTGAAGATCATGGCCTGTCATTGTGATTTCAACAATAATGGTAGATCATTAAATGCTCAATTTTTCTGCTTTGGCTTTATATTCCCAATGGTGGGTTGCTTTAGATATAGGCACTAGAGCAATGTGTGCATTGGCAAGTATTCTGTCCAAATTTACGGAACACATTCCAAGTGCCGTTCTCAATTATTTTGCTTCTTCTACAATGTTATAAATAAGCAAGTCTTATCAAAAACCTAAATAAAAATTATGACAATGGTCACATTTTCCTTTAAAAATCTATACCATTGTTGAACAGCTGTGGCAGGTTATCTTGAAAAACAGTGGGGATTGGCATTAATTGGTGGATCTACATTCTAAAAGACAGCAGAGCCACATTTTTAACTATAATATTTCCCATTTCAGAGCTTGCCTTTCTCTTACTTTACCAGATCAGGAAATAAACTTAACAAATAATTTAACAAAAGATTTCATTATTCTTTAATTTAATTTTAAAATATGAAATCTATTTTAAATACTTAGCACCCAGTCCTACAGTTCTTATGCAGTCTAAACCTAAATGTTTCTATTTTATTCAAACATAAACATTTCTCTTTAAGTCAGTGGGAGCTTCGGTTACGTTTCCAATACGAAACAAACCCATTATCTTTATGATTTGTCACCCAGATTATACAGCAAATACGTTTTATTTTCAAAGAGTTTTTTTAGTTCCTTCAAAATGGTGAAAAGTGTATCGGTTACTGGTATTTTGTTCTGAGTATTTTTGTTTGATTGGTGTGTGTATATGCATACATGCATATCTTTCTGGAAAATTTATTACTGAATCCCCTCATTTCATTAACTAAGATCATTAAGACATTAGTTCCTCTTTAACTGGCAGTGCTTCAAAACCAGAATATACACAATGTCTAGGGCAGTTTCATTTTGTAATCTGCATGATACAGTATATTCATTTTTAGGATTTATCACAAGAAAAGTGAAGTCATACTAAGTACAATAGGTGTAACTATTTTCTGTGTGGAAAACATGTAAAGAGTAGCAAAAGCAGTGTTGGGCTAATAATTGCCTTTGAGGATATAAGCTTAGCAAGTGTCACTTAAGGACAGAAAAGAAAAAGTAATCTTGAAAAGGCCTTTGCTATTCCTTATGCTTAAATGGATTGATGAGAAGCAGGAATCTTAATGCTAAGAAGCATATGCACCAATTCCAATAATTATTTACTTATATATTCATTTTTATCATCTTGTATCCATCTACAACCATGGTGACAGTAGTGTGTAATTCTGTAAAAATACCCAACAATCTTTGCATTAATTCAGTACAGTCACTGCTGTCCACTGCTATAAAGTCACCTTGCCTTAGTTTAATGTATGTTAATAAAAAGCTTTGCCCTGTGATTTCCAGCTCCCCAAATAAGGATACTCATTAACGTGACCAGATATCCCATTTTTAAAGGGACAATCCCATAATTAAGCCCTTCTGCAGGTGTCCTGACTTTTTCTTAAAATGGGCAAATTGTCCCGTATTTTCTGTCCTCCCCCCCCCCCCATCAGTACTGGTGGGTCCTTCTGCTGACTGGATCCCTGTTCGGCAGCCACTCACCCACCAGAGGTGAATGGGAGGGTCCACTGTACAATGATGGGGGTGGGGCAAAGCTGCAGTGTGTGGGGCCGGCCGCTCCCACCACTGGTCTGTCAGTGCAGCCTCTGCTGGGTTCCAGCACTTGGCCAGAGGGGCCTCATCCCCTAGCCCATTTCTGGCCAGCACTGGCTGCGTGCTGTGGCAGCTAGTGAGTGTGGGTAGGTGCCAGGCAGCGGTTGGTTATGTGTCACTTCTGTTGCCCACCCATTGGCCCTTTACGTTGTCCCTCCTTGATGTCCTCTCCCTGCTTTGCCCCGTCACCCACTCCCAGCCTCACTGCTTCCCCATATCCTCCACAGCAGGCCACATCCCACTGCCAGCAGCTGTATGGAGAACCAGCCCCTGGTCGGAGTCCTCAGCCCACCAGCAGCCTGGAGGACAGGCTCCTTGCTTCCCTCACTGCCTCTGGCAGGCCAGCACCCCACGAAACCCCAACACCCTTTAGCCTAGGGCACTGGCCAGGAGGAGCCAAGCCCTGCATGTGCCAAGGCCCCGCCCAGCATTGCACAGGGAAGTCTTCCCACCCCTCCACTAAGCTCTGCAGTGGTGGGGGGGAAACAATTTCCAGCCTGTTCACATCCTGACCCTGTGGCCTCCGGGGTAGGGGCTCAGCACCCTTTTCACCCTCCACCCTCACCCCCCACTGCACTGGGTCCTGCCCCCAAGGAATACAGGGCTGCTCCATCCCCTAAGTACCCTCTGCTGCTGAGCCACCATGCGGGCCGGATTTGCTGAAACACCTGCAGTCATGTTCCATGGGCCCTGGTGTATAATGAATCCTTTGGGCTTAATGCCTTTCTGCCAGCGATGAAGGGGACAGGAGGCAGCTGGGTTATTTCAGTGGCCAGCAGAAACCTGGAGGTATTAGCTGCCTTTCAACACTGTGAGGGCAGGAAGGAACAAGTTGCTTCCAGACACATGGAAGTGGGGGGCTGGCAGGGGAAGAGATGAGCTCTGCAAAGACATAGGCCAGGTCGTTCCTTCCCCTCACCCTCCACCCCTATGTCTGGAAGCAGCTCCCGTCTCTCCCCTCTCGCACGGTGCCAAAAGGCTGCTGCTGGTCACATCCTGGTGTGACCCCTGGCAGAATTTGAGGGGGAGCATGTGACCCTGCATTCCTCCCCACCATGTTGCCTTGGGAACATCCCCCCCCCCCACCTGTACTAGGAGAGGCAGGTTCATCCCAGGGGCCCAGGCAGACATGGAGGGTGGAGAATGCCAGGGAGGGAGTTTTGAGTTGGTCAGTGTCCCACACTGTGTGAGCGGTGTATAGGAGTGTGTGTGTGTCACCTCTACCCATGTGAACCTAAACTTTAAATATAAGAAGGTAAATAAAAAGAATCGAACCACGCAGTATTTCTCTGTCAACTTGATATTAATTTGAACCTTTGTACTGCATGGTTCTGATTTATTGCCATTGAACTCACTTGAGTATGAGTAATTTTACCAGCACAGGGAAATATGGTCATCCCTAATACTCATGGGCCTCCCAGATGAAGGTTGTTCCATAGATGAAGGATGGACTCAAGCAGTAATGTTCTGCCACAGCCCTGAAGAACAATAAATGAAAACTTTGGCCTAGAGATCGTTAGCTTCTGCTCCAACTGCTTTGTGCTGCTGTTTTAGCACAAAGAACCTGAATAGTCAGCAGAGACGGCCAGCTGGTTATTTTTGGAGTATGCTGGTGGCATTCCCTTAGTCTTTTAGTGACAGTGGGCTGGTACAGCAAGCCCTAAGCCACATATCTTCCTGGCTCTGACACATCAGGGCCATAGCTAGAGCTCTACTAGAGTTCTACTGAACTTTGATGATTTCTCAGCCATGGAACAACTCCTGGACAATTGTTGCCAATGGTTCAGTTTAGTGCACCATACGGCTGTTTGGAATTGGACTGGGAACTGACAAACCCTGACAATCCCCCATACAAGGTTGGAGTGAGGAAAGATGACATAAAGTCATCTGTGGCCCCTTTCCTTACTGGTGACAAAAACTGCTTGAACACAACTAGCGATCTAGCCCTCTAACTCATCACAGTACCTGTGCAAATACTAAGCAACATAACACCCAGAGTTAATTTTTACTATAGAGTCCTTACTTCTGTCAAACAGACATCCCCACCTCCACTCAATCTGAAACAGATTTTAGAGGGGACCCAAAGGCAGCAGAGGAGGTCTAACAATCAGTGAGACTGACGCAACAGCATAATAGCATGAGCAGTGGGGTAGCCAGAGAAAAAATGTTCTTCCTAATGCCTCATGGGGAAAATGTGAGGAAGTCCATGTTTCTTTGTCAACTGTAAACATATGCCAGTCTCATGTTTATCCTGAAATGTTGTGTGGGGATCTGGTGTGTTTCCTGTTTTCCAGAAATGTTTTTTAACATGAGACATAGGAGTGTGTACATAGTTAAGCTTGTTTCATTCCCACACTGCTAAATATGCATAATGTTTCCACCTGGAAATGAAACCAGTTAATAATATTTCTGTGGTTTTCATTACCTCTTCTTAGTTGTTTGTGCCCTATCCCCATTCAACTTCTGCCCGTGTTCCAAGGTATCAATTGGTCTTTGATTTTTCATTGGTAACAATTGTTACTCCGACAACTGCTCTGTTATCACCTCTGCCAGATATCATATGCCTGATTCTCCTCTCACTTTCCCCCATGTAAATCAGAACTTCATTGAAAAATGAGTTTACACTGGTGTTAATGGAAAATCTGATCCATCATCTTTGAAATCCAGCAAAAGAAAGACAGATTACATTGTGTACACAAAGAAGACTAGGGAGAACTAGTGGCAGCTATCAGTTGTCTGAACGTTCCCTAGGAAAGTCTATATTAGGAAGCTTTAGTAGCCAGGAAAGGAGACTGGAAATCCTAATGAAGAAAAACAGTGTATTATCACATGTAAATTGTAGTTAATGGTGCATATACCTTTCCATACTGGTGTTGATTACTACAGATTAAGGTAAATTTAGAGAAGGGATCAAGTTCAAGTATCCAGTATGCCTCCTAATATGCTCAGAAAGCTTGCAAATGAGGGTTCCCTGTAAGGTGCATGCCTGCACAGCCACCCTCCATACAGCACTCAGAAACTGCTACTTCACATGGGCTGCTGGCTGGTGCAGCTGCACAGTGGGAGGCTGGATCCAAGCTCCCTTCACTCTCCCTGATGAAGCCTCTGAGCAGGGAGAGCAGTGGGAACTTAGATCAAAGCTAAAGCTCCGCACTCTGCCATCAGTGTGTGCTGTCTCTCAAAGCAGCTCCCACTGAGTGTGTGAAGGGAGGGGGTGTGAAGATCTCACATTTCCTCCCACCCACCAGGCCTGAGACAGAACAAGAAGATCCCTGTGGGAGGGAAGGGAGGCATTTTGATAGCAGAGGAATCCAGGGGCCATTGGTCCTCTAAGACCAGACAATGAGGAAGCAGAGACAGTGTGCATTGAGAGAAATGACTGAGCAAGTGGGAAGAGAATAGGGTGACCAGATGTCCCAATTTTATAGAGGCAGTCCCGATTTTGGGTGTTTTTCTTGTATAGGCTCCTATTACCCCCAATCCCCTGTCCTGATTTTTCTCACTTCCTGTCTGGTCACCCTAGAAGAGAGGGGGGATGTGATCAGCCCAGGGGAGTTTGGCTCAGCTGGGAGCTGGCTGCTGAAGAGGCAGGAGCTCCCTGTCTGCCTGCCCAAAGGAACAGCTTAGTAACCTGTTAGCACAGCCGCTTGAGGCAAGTAAGGCTTCCCTTGTCAAGGGGAGTCTGCAGATAAGCCCCAACTGGGGCAACTGGACTAGCAGAGCCACACCCCAAACTAAAGAAACTTGTAGGAAGTAGTCCATGGAAACCAGTCTTGATTACCCGCCACACACACACCAGGAGGGAGACCCATCTCCCCTGTATAGGGGTTGAACTACACAGGGCCCTGGGCTGGGACCCAGTGGAGTGGGAGGGTCCAGGTCCCCCTATTACCTTCTCTGACCTTACAGACTACAAGATCAGCTATCTAGCACTAGGCCTGTCTTACAACCTAATATTAGATTATACCCACAAGGTTTTTGCTATCTGTGTTTAACTATCATTATTATTATTCATTTTTAATTTATCTTTTTTCTGTATAAGACATAAGTAAAGACAAAGTCTCTTCCCCAGGACCTTATATTTTAGAACACAAACAACAATGGTATTATGGACAAAGACAAGTACCTGTAGGATAAGGGAGTACAGTAAACCCTCGATTTAACGGACCCCGATTTAACGGACTTCGGATGCAACGGACAAAATTTCCGATGCATCCGAAATCCGTTATTGGGGGCTGCCGGCTCCCGCCGCAGGGAGCCGGCTGGGTTGACAGCTCCCCCCGGCTCCCCGCAGCGGGGACCCCTGCGGGAGCTGTCAACCCCCCCCCGACCCCCCCGCCCGGCTCCCCGCAACGGGGAGCCGGGCGGGGGGGGGGGGCGTTTGAGAGCCCCCACCCGGCTCCCCGCTGGGGGGAGCCGAGCGGGAGCTGTCAACCCCCCCGCCCGGCTCCCCGCAACGGGGAGCCGGGTTTGACAGCTCCCGCCGGGCTTCCCGCTGGGGGGAGCCGGGCGGGAGCTGTCAACCCCCCCGCCCGGCTCCCTGCAACGGGGAGCTGGGCGGGGGGGGGGGTTTGAGAGCTCCCGCCCGGCTCCCCACTGGGGGGGGAGCCGAGCGGGAGCTGTCAACCCCCCCACCCGGCTCCCCGCAACGGGGAGCCAGGCGGGGGGGGGGGGCGTTTGAGAACTCCCGCCCGGCTCCCCGCAGCGGGAAGCCGGGCGGGGGGTTTGACAGCTCCCGCCGGGCTTCCCGCTGGGGGGAGCCGAGCGGGAGCTGTCAACCCCCCCGCCCGGCTCCTCGCAGCGGGGAGACGGAGGGAGGGGGGTTGAGAGCCCCCGCTTGGCTCCCCGCAGCGGGAAGCCAGGCGGGAGCTGTCAACCCCCCCCCCCCCCTCCCCGCAGCGGGGAGCCGGGCGGGGGGGAGGGGGTGGGGTGGGCTGGCTCCATATAACGGACTAATTCGGGCGGGGGGTGTCCGTTGTCACCCGAAAGTCCGTTATTTAATAATTTTTAAAAATTATTAAATAACGGACTTTCGGTTTTAACGGACACCCCCCGCCCGAATTAGTCCGTTATATCGAGGTTTCACTGTAGTGTCTTATGTTGTTCAATAATATTGTACTCTCACGCTGATAGCATGAACATTATTGTCTTTTCCAAGGTATATATTTATCAACAGTGCTACAAACACTCTGGATAAACACTACTATCAGGTGAAAAATGTTGTGTTCTTATGGGACAAAGAGCAGAAATGTGTAAGGTGCTATGCAGTCCCCAATTTGTACTCAAGATTCTTGAGAACACGACTCCCTGTTCTCTTCCAGGTGAAGGACTCTTTGTGGCTCTTCTAAAAGCTTTAATATGCTCAGTTTTTATTTCAAAACTAGTTTTTCATTTTAGTGTCTCAGGAAGGTGATCCAAGATGGCAGGCAGGTGGAGCATATTGGTGACTTTGTAAGAGCTATGGTGAAAGATCTTGCAGGACCGGTAGGCCTGCTACATTTTTAAGGTGATGGCACTGTAGCAGAAGACCTAACTCAGGTCTGGTTGGTAGACCAGAAGATTCTGCAAAGCTTGTGTGAGTGGAACATTTCTCTTTGTGAAAGTTAACCTCTTTCATTATATCTGAGAGTGAGGTTGAGTTTAGTTCCACACTAAGATGCTTTCCTAGGTTATATATCACTGCCAGGCAAAAATGAAAATGTGTGGAAAACTGAAAAAACATGTCATGAAATCCTGGCTCTACTGACAACTCCCATTGAGGTCAATGGGACCACGATTTTAGCTATGGTGTTCTTGATAATGGATGTGACCAATATGTCTAGGAGGCTGCAGATGTACACTGTGAATCAAAGAAAGCATACCTGAATATGACACATTATGTACTCATGCTCTTAAACAACCCAAGGCATAAGATTACAGAATGATTTGTGCTAGTAGCTCATATCACAAAGAAACCCAAAGCCTGGATCTGCATTCGTGGGTGAATGCTATCTTCACAAGGGAATATATCAAAACATTAAATCCAAACACCCTGCACTTTGGAAAGGTTTAGATTCTGATCTAGATTTTCTAACTTCCATGTCTGGGATTGTTCAAAACCAGGGTTTGGCTCCGACCAGTCTGCAGCTTCCACGCATGCAGGAGAAAGTAATGTCACTTTTGAAGCACTGCTGCAAGTTGTGAATGACGCAGGAAATGAAAAATCTATGCCTCATGCACAGTCAATACAGGCAGTACTGTGCAGTCCCTGATGTGCTGTGCTTTGCTGCTGCTGCTGACATAGACAATCAGTACTCAACTTCATTAGAAACTAGGAAATCTCTACAAATATACAAGTTTAAGATTTAAAAAAGTCAAATGACCAAAATATGTTATGGTTTTAATTAGCTAGAGCCTAGAGAGAGTACTTTTTTTACAAAGTCGTAAGCTCTGCACTCTTGCTGGCTTCTGAAAACCACCCAGTGTGGTGTACTTTTGCAATTAAAAGTGGGTTTGAGTTGGACAGGCTTTGGAGGAAGGAAGGCTCACTCAACACCATAGTCCCTGTGGCCTGTCTAGATTTTCCAGGGCAGCCTTGAATCTCATTTGTCAGTAGCAAATCAGCGCTGTGGTAGTTTAAGATCTCCCTTAGCCTGGAGCTTCTGAATATCCCCAACTCGGAAGATACAGGAAAGGTTTTTGAATATAACTTGAGGGCGCTATGCTGGAACACAAACTCAATAATAATTGGTAAGACTGAGACTACATTCTTAGTTCTCCATTAATACACTAAAAACTGATCAAGCTTTCTGCCCTCTTAACCCCAATATATAGCAACTTCCCTTAGATGGGTGGCAATATTTTCTGCAGGTCATTCTGGGAGTTGCTGATCTTAGAGCCTGGGACCTTCTCATTAGGAAACTATCCTGTTCCCCTCACAGGTTTTCCAAATTCTTCCATCAAAGGATATGGAGAGACAAGTCTCTGTGCTACTCTCAGTCCCATGGCAGGCTATTTTAACAGCCTACCTATAATAAGCTGTGCTGAGAGGACTTCTCCAGGCAGCAACCTCTGGACTGCCCCTTTTATAAGAGATAGATACTAGCTGCACAGCACAGAATGGAGAGTTAATTCAGGACTCACAGGTTTTACGCATCCCTCGACACATACCTGGCCTTCCCCGTTCCTCACATGGAGATTCCAAGGCCCACACAAAGCTCTTCTGCAGCACATAAGGGCAGTGAAGTGATGCAAAGGCAGATACCCAGGACCCTGTTTGTCTGGGCAAGTGGGTAGCAGATCCAAGCATGGAGAGTTCCATCTGCTTATGGAGCTAAAGGCCACAATCTGGCCTTTGATGACCTGTGCCTATAGTTCATTATCCACCTGTTCCAGCATATCACAATGATTTAAAATATCAAAATACTGCCATATAATTAGCAGAAGAAACTCAGTATTTCTACTGTAAGGCTGTGATTAAATTAGCCATTTATGGATTTCAGAAAGAAAGAAAGACTAAAGTGTTTTATACAGTAGTTAAAAAAAATCATTGAATGATTCCTTCATGTTGAACATTTCCTAATGTCAGAAGCAGAGTGGATGACACAGAAATCATAAATCCAATAGATAAGTGTTAAAAATCACTTTAGTCTGCCAACTTACTAGAAATTTAATAGTATGGCATGGTAGAATTTATGTGTGTATATAAAATAAGTGTGAAATTATATATATATGTAGGTGCCTATATACTGATTCTCAACCGTGTGTAGTTGTGTGTAAAAGAACCATTCCAATTTAGTAGCAGTGTACATACACTTGGTAAAGGTGTCAATGACAAACAAGGTGGCAGGAAGTGAATGGGATGGAAAGATGTGGTTGGAACCTTATGACCTGATCCTGCTCACACTGAAATCAGTGGCAAAATTGCCATAGACTTCAATGGTGAATCATCAAGTCCTCAATGCACAGGCACAACAGATGGAGCCAAAGTTCAGTGTGAACTTTAACTTTAGAGATTCCAACAAGAAGCCACACTCAAAATTCAGGAAATGCCATAGGTAGGCAGGGAAGGAGAAATATATTAGAGATGGACCCAAACTAACTGAAACCCAATAGCCAACACACTGAAAACTTTGGAGAGGTGGTTTGAGATCCAGACTGAGGGTCCCAGAACAACTGCAGCTCCTACATTCTCCTGTGCAAGAAAATGGCTCTGGGCTAGCAGGCCCCCCAAAGCATCAGCCACCCAAAAATCTGGAGCAAAGGATTGGAAGGAGACAGGGTCAAGACAGAGCAGCCTAGTGAAAGAGGGGAGAACATGGTGCATGCTTCTAAGAACATAAGAATGGCCATACTGGGTCAGACCAAGGGGCCATTTAGCCTTGTATCCTGACTTTCAATAGCGCCATCCAAATGCTTCAGAGGGAGTAAACAGAACAGAGCAATTTACTGAGTGATCCATCCCTTGTTGTCCAGTCCCAACTTCTAGCAGTTAGAGGTAAGGGATAATACAGCAGGTATTCTCCCAGGGAGCTCCAGAAGGCATCATTCCTCCCTGTGCCCAATGTCTCCCAGAAGCCCTCTGAAGATTGATGCAGCTGTAAGCCACCTCCAGTTCAAGCCACAATCAGTACCATAATGGGATAAATCAGTATACCAAATCCAAAAACTCTCGGATACGCATTTTGCACCATAGTCTCATCTCTGAGGTATAGATGTAGTTTTGTACATAGTTATACAAAAACCCACCACCTAGTGTTTCAGACAACAGACATTATGCAGCTCCTCCAAGGATGGTAGATTTTCTATTGTTCAGTAAATGGATAGCGCTAATCCCATTCAGACCCTCTTCAAGCCCTTTCCAGCCCTTTCCAGGCCCACTATGGCCACAAAGACTGCAGAGGTAACTATCACCCCCTGGCAAGTAAGTGGTTCCACCCTAGGGAAGGAAGCTGGCTTGGAAAGGCCTGATTTTCCTCTGTGTAACTGAGGAGGGAAAAGCAACCCTATTCTGGAACATCCTCCATACTGCATAGTTCAAGAGGTTTCCCATTTCTGTGTCCTACACAGCAATTGTAGGTTGAATAGGACCCTGAGTGGCTAAAGCACAGTATTTCTTTATTTTCTTACCTTTATTTTCTTACCTTTCTTTTTACTTCACCCATCCCATTTAACATTGTATATTAACTCGCTTTTTTACCTCACATAGTGAGACTTCTGAGAAGTATGAAATGACAAAATACAGCTCTGTTTTCTACTCAAGTTCTTTCTCAATATACTCCTCTAGTGTCTAACTCTGCTTCCAACTCCATCAACATATCCAACAGAGCCTCGGGCAAAGCTGGAAAAAACACCCAGCGCATTCAATTTACAAACAGAAATAAACACCTTTTCAGCAGGTTCTACATAATCACTAAACAAAACCAGGAGGAAAAAACCCACAAATTTTTGATGTAGTTTCTGTACTGCTGTGACCCTGTATTTTCTTGAGGAAATAACACTATTACCTAAAGATGTCTAGCACTGGGATCTCAAACAGCATAACAATTTCCTTTCTTGTTTACTAAAAAACTAATATTTTGGCTTTTGTGTCACACCTAAGCATATTGCTTCGATATATTTGTGCAGAGAAAGCTGCATTCTATTCCCCTGTTCTACAGGGAGAGCACAGCTGCTCTCTCTAAGGATCATACCTGAGCCATGCACTGAGAAGAAAGCCATTTCACGGTGCCAGGTATTCTCAGCTCAAATGATACCGAGACTGGCAGAGACTGAGAACTGTGTGGAACAGCAGCAGAGTGGGTGAAAATGAATCAGATATGAAAATGTCTGAAGCAATAAATTAACACACAGCAGGGGGGTGATAGCTTAATCCTGTCTAGTCCAAACAGTACCTGACACCCATTATTGTTATAGGAGGTGGTACACTGTAATGGTACTGGAGCGAAAATGATCATTCCCAAATGATTTGAAACACTGCAATAGGTATGTAATGTGATTCTGTGAAGGCACATATAAGGGATTTTATAGTATTTGTATGCAGGTTAACCTGTCAATATACTTCTCGGTCATGCTGGACCTCTTTTGTTTTGGTTAACCTAAAGAGTAGGTATTTAAAATATAATTAGAACTTATAAAATAATGATGATTACTGCATGATGTCTTCTGAAAACTAACCATTGCCATTGTTCTAATGCCTGCAATTATATACACAATATTCATATAAAACAAAAGATTCCATTTCTGTCTGGCTACATTTCTTTTAAAGAATCTATGTGAAAAAACATTAGATAACTAAGATTATATATATAAATAAATGAAGATGATATAAAATATCAAACATCTAACAGTATTTGTCTTCACAATTACTTGACAATAACAGCAAGTAACTGCAATTGCTATTGAAACTAATACATTTTTAAAAATCTATTTAAAAACTTTCAGTGTAACTGATAAATATCTCAAGTGGTTTTGCTCCAGGAAAATAACATCAGCCTGTTATTTAGCATTGATGGCAGGTAAACAAAAATATGTTAGAGCCAAGAACTTTATTGCAAAATAAATGTCTCAGTTAGGAAATATATTTGATTTGGTGTTTTTCCCTAATACTAGCCAAAAATCTGCTTTCAGCTGCACTCATGTAAACTCAGAATAACGTCATTGACTTCAGCAATTTTTAGAATGTTCAGTGTACTTATTTTCACCTGCATCTTATGCGGAGGCTGAACGAACCAGGGGAGCACTTAGCTACATTCTCTGCCTTTTCCTCCGTGGGTCCTCTGCTGAGCACAGCTCAGCAGGAGCCAAGGACTGTGGCTCCAAATTTGAACATTACTTAATCCACATTAGGCTTTGCTATTATTAATGTAGTTCTTGTTGGCAATACACTGCAATAACTTTTCAGAGACTGGGTTGCCTTTCCTCAACCTCAAGTACAAACAGCAGCATTTGTTTGACTGAAATACCTCCTGACCCATTCAGTGTTAGGGTTATGAGCAATTACAGCATAATGTGGATGAGCTATGGTGACAGCATATCCAACCCGCCAAAAGATTTGCTGACACAGAGGAAAACCAGAATAATTCATAACGGCCAAGTCTGGCCTTACTACAGTGGAGAAGAGTATGAGGAGGTTTTCTTCTTCCTCATACACCTATGGCTGGAGCACTCACAGCTAGTACGTTGGGGTTGATTGTCCTCCAAAAAGGCTAAGTAAAGATCAGGAGGAGGCAGAGCCCTAGCTCGCACTCCTAGCACCATTTCACGGAGTCAACTGGAGCAGTAGGTTGCCCCAGAGGGATGATGCAGTATATGGACTCCTTCTGTATGCAACCAACCTGGGGAAGGGACTGCTCACAGCCCATAGGGCTGTACCTAGGGTGACCAAACAGCATCATCATCATCTTCTTAGCGTTGTTCCCGCGCTATGGCAGGGTCCGCTTGTCGGTATATCCGTCTCCATTTGGCTCGGTCCAGGGCATCTTCAGGGTTGGCATTCACGCATTTCATGTCCTCCTTGATGCAATCCATCCAGCATTTCTTGGATCTACCATGGGGTCGCCAGCCACCAGGGTCCAGGCACATGGCTGTCCTTGCCACCGAGTCTTCATTGCCACGTACGACGTGTCCATACCATCTAAGCCTTCCTTCTCGCAGCTTTGCCATGATTGGCGCGACTCCCAGTCCTCTCCGGACGTCATCATTCATTGTGTGGTCGAATTGCGTTAGTCCAATGCACCATCGGAGCATTCGCATTTCCATCACGTGCAGGGCCTGCTCATGCTTTGCTATCGCTGGCCAACACTCCGATCCATAGAGGGCGACTGGGCGCATGACCGTTCTGTAGACCTTTGACTTGAGGTGTACGGGCATCCGGCGATCACAGAGGATTCCACTCACCTGTCATCACTTCATCCAGGCGGCGTTGACACAGGCGCGGGCAAATTCCTCATTGCTGATTTTGGAGAAGTAATCGCTCCATCGGCGGAGGATGGTGTCTGGATCTCGAAGGAGTCGGTGGTCTTCGTCCTTTATGTGCTTGACTTGGCCAATGTCCTGAGTGGCTTGATGACATGTGTTGGCCAAGCGGTAGATTTTATTTTCTCCTTCGGGTGTGTCCAGTTCATCGTATACGTGGTTATAGTAAGCAGCCTTGGCTGCCGCTACTGCTCTCTTGGCAGCCAATTTTTGCACCTTATAATACCGAAGATCTTCATCGGTGTGAGAATGGAACCATGCTTTTAATGCCTTCTTCTTCTTCACAGCTATTTGCACCTCTTCATTCCACCACCAGACTTGCTTATCGATGGCCCGTTTCCCTGGCTTTGTCTTTCCAAGGACGACAGTCGCCGCAGCGTGGACTTCTCTGACCAAATTGTCCCACATGGTCGATGCTAGTTGGTTCATGTCGACACTGATGGAACCAAGGGCAGCCGCGAGACGAGTTTTGTGCTCCGGTAAGCGCCAGCATTTTATCCGCTCCACTCCAGTGGTTTGGGGTCGCTTTCGGCCTGAGATGTCCAGCCGGAGGTCCATGATGAGGGGCTGGTGCTGGGGGGCGATTGATTCTGAAGGGATTCACTTTTACATTGGTCACCAGTTTCAGGTCACGTCGTCTCATGAGCAGATAGTCAATTTGAGTTCTGCGCCCGCCGCTGGTGTAGGTGATGAGATGTGTAGGCCTCTTCTTGAAGAATGTGTTGCCCACCACCAGCTCATGTGCTTTGGCACAGTCCAAGATCCGGATCCCATCGTCACTACGAGTGCCAAACCCATTTCCACCGTGACATTGGCTGTAACCATCTCTTACCGATCCAACATGACCATTGAAGTCGCCTCCTAGTACCAGATGTTCTTTGGGGCCAACAGTTCGCAGGTGAGTGTCCAATCCTTTCCAAAATTCATCCTTCTCGCCATCGGAACATCCGGTTCGAGGGGCGTAGCACGTGATAATTCGGAGAGTGTTTGTGCCGCACTCGGTTTTGATGGTCATAATTCGATCGGATATTCGGTGGACATCAACGACATTGTCCCGATACTTCTCGCTGATCACAATACCAACGCCATTCCGAGTGCTGCTTTCTCCATTATAATATAGCTTGTATCCTTCGCCAATCTCCCGAGTTTTCGCTCCTTTCCACTTCGTCTCTTGGATACATGTGATGTCGATACGGAGGGCCTTCAAAGCTTCAGCCAATTCTTAGCTTCTCCTGGTCATCATTCCAATATTGATGGTCGCAATGCGTAGACGGACTAGCTTCTTTAGCCTTCCCCGTCCAAGGGCAGGTAGCCCTCGCAGATTTTTCGCGCCGCTCGGGCGGGGACGACGCGCGTCGCTTCTGAGGGACGCCCTAGCATTCAGATCCAAACTTTGACTGGACATAACCATTGATACGACTGAGATATACTCCAACTGATGCGTCGTTCCATCTGTCATTGAAGGCATTTTATACCTACTGCCCGGTCTTAATAAGAGGCCGCTCCTCTGGAGAACAGATGCCTTTTGCAGCCGCTTCACTGAAGTACAGACGCTGCTAAATGAAGACAGTTCTTCCACTTTATCTGCTGTTGGGGCCTGAGGTCCTCTTCTGCCTTCAAAACCGTTGACCATCTTTTCTTGTAACCCTGGGAAGGGGCCCTTATGAGGTGCTACCAGCCGGGCCAGCTAGACCAAGGTTTTTTAAGGAGGTGTCACTCCTCCATCACTCACCCTTTGTGCTGGCTTGTGACAGGCAGAGCCTGGCTTCCCAAACGTTGACCAAACAGCAAGTATGAAAAATCTGGATGGAGGGTGGGGAGTAATAGGAGCCTATATAAGAAAAAGCCCCAAATATCAGGACTGTCCCTATAAAATTGGGACATGGGGTCACCCTAGCTGTGCCACAAAAGCACAGTTGACCCCTTAGCAAAGGGGCAGTTTTGAACATCTCCAGAAGACTACTATGATTGTATTTTAACAATGCCCTAAACACGGTGGGTTTGATTTTCCACTACTTGCAGCTTGTGTGTAGTGATTTGCACCTTTGAAAAGTTAGTCCATGCAGAGTATAAATGCTACTGATATGGTAGCTTTTTTATACTCAGTTACTACAATATCATCTACTATATAATAACGAAATATATTTCACCTACAGTACTTTCATTTCCAGGAGTTTTTCTTTGTCTTCCTATCAAACTTCATGAATTAACTGGCCTGTGGTATAACTCATATATGCAAATACAATATAGCCTCTTGGATATAAGCAATATTAGCTGGCAATGCCTATCTTATCACACAGTTAGAGAGATTTTACTAGTTAATTAAGATTTGTTTGCTTAATTTTTTTTCAGGCAGTTTGGGATGTAGCTCTTTTGTCAGTTAACTGGGAAAATCATGACGTATATGCTGCATAAAAGTGCCAAAATAAGAAATGTTGGACTGCAGTGGGCATGGTAGTAAATCTTTTTTGTAATCCTAACTTTATATTTCCATTGAATTGTTCCTCTTGAGCTGTTCAGACAGTTGAAGTATTTGAGTATAGTTGCATATGCTTTGCTGCTGCTAACAGCCTAAAGTTAGTAAACTTAAGCACACACAGAGTACAAAGCATGCCGTTGGCACTCCTCAGGCTGCAGAGTGTTACAGAACACCTTATATAGTGCTTGCTTTCAAAATTTCTTTTGCACTTTGTTTACTATATATTCCAATAGTGTAATATTAAACAAAAACAGTGTGTCCTGTGCCAGAATGATTGATTACTACACTGTGGCAAGGTCACCTCCTAGGAACAGGCTGAGTGCAGTAAGGGCTGTCTGACTCATACAGTTAACACTATATCCGCATTGTATGAATGTCACCAGCAATCCAGTGATTTATTGCTTGGAAGGCGCTGTTCAATTTTTTCTGCCTGACCAAATTGCACATTTTCTAGAAAAAGAAGCAAAAATATTTCAGCACATGGATTATCCCAAGTCCTCATTTCTCCCACTAGGTTCAGTGAGTCCTTTCAAAGATGCTGATCATCAAAACCTCATATTTTCACTTTCTTTTCTACCTCCACTACACCCTCTGCTGCCAGATATTTGGCAAAAAATGATTATTACACTAATGAAAAGGTGCAGCAGGAGATTTTTAATCAGATTTTGGTAACATCTGTGGGCCAGGAATAAGGGCAGCTGTATGTTCTGTTTCTTAATTTTAGCAAGATTTACTCTGGATATAAAATGTTAGCCTCAGGGAAAATTTAACCAGCTTAAAAAAAAGAAAAGAAAAGAAATGATAATGTTCCAGAAACTACCTGACTAAAACTGTTTGAGAACAGTGACTGAGATTAATCCCCTTTGCTTTTGAGACATTTTTACTTTCTGATAAAGATGTAATTATAGACTGAGAGGAATTGTTTTTTTTTAAATATTAACATTCCAACAGTTCTGGGCATCTTAGACAAATCTATCGCTGCTGCATCTGCACAGAAAGCAGATGAGATGCATCAGGCATCAATCTGGCCCACTATTTTTAGAACAATACCATAAGTGTATCTTTTAGATATGAATACAGGATGAAGATATGGATGCAATTTAGGCCCTACACACCCCAGAATTCAGTGAATAGGGACCTGAACTGGATGTCAAGATAACTGGGTTCAATTTCTGACTCTGCCGCTGGCCTGCTTTGTGACTTTGGGCAAATCACTTAAGGTACATCTACATTGCACACTAAGCCCAGTCTCTAATTTAGGATTGAGCTCAAGCCACTCTTCCATTCACACACAAATCAGCCTGACCTGAGACAGCAAGCACTCAGGACCTGTGCCCGAGGTCCTGCTACTATGATTCAGGTCCAAGCCATGCCATTTTGCAATGTGGGCACAGCTCAAGCCAGAATGTCCGTGCAGTGCAGTATGGATGCAATAGCACGGCTGGGAAACAGGGTTCAGCAATTGTAAGTGCAGATTTACATGCTGTATCGATGCAAGTCCACAAGCCCAGCTCCCACAGACTCAGTTTTACAATGTAGTGTAGACATGCCCTTACAGCCAGATTTCAAAGTTATTTAGGTATCTAAAGAATCAGATAGGTGCCTAGTGAGACGTTCAATAGCACCAAGATGCCTAACTCCTAACTAATGCCTAATACCTAACTAATGTCTAATGGCCTAACTCCTACTAAAATCCCCACTAGGCATGTTTCTATAGAGCCCTATGAAATACTTTTGACTTTTCATAAATTTTCATTTTTGGGAAGAGAGAGAATTTCATATTATTCCATTTAATGAAATTTATGCTCAGGTGGTGGTGGGTATGGAACAAGACCTCGGAGGCTGAGGGACGGAAAGACCCAGGGAAGGGGAGGTGCTGCAGGGCAGGTGTCAGGTCCTGCCATCAAGATTGCAGAGCAAGTCCCCATACTCACCCTGCAGCAGCTCCAGACCCAGCTCTGGGCACTGCAAGGTCCCAGCACCACTCAGGTATGGGGCAGCCATCTCTCCATCATGATGACAGTGGGGCAGCCAGGCCAAATTTGAGTGAGGTCTTACAACCTAGCTCATGGGGCCACAATGCCATTCATTCAAATCTGGCCCCACCCCTCTTCCATCATGAGAGAGGTTTGACTGGGCCAAACCTGGTGGTGCTGTGACCCATTTGCCAGATTGCACTGCCCCTAGTGGGGAGCGGGGCCCAGGCCTGCAGCTCAAGAGCCACCAGAACTGCTGCTATAGGGTGAGGTTTCCATTTTATCTGTTTGATATGTTGTTTTCCATTTTATTTTGTGTTATTTCACGCTTGTGTAAAACAGGGGGTTCTATGTATCCGCATCTTTAGGCACCTAAATAGCTTTAAAAATCTGGCCTTTGCCTCTGTTTCCCCTCCTACCTTTTGTCTGCCTTGTATGTTTAGGCCCAATCTTACAAAGGAAAAAAAAAAGATAAACGGACAACATTGCATGTTGGGTTAATATGACTCCTTACGCCAGTGTCCAATAAAAAATGGCTAGTTAATGTATCCTAGCAACTGCTACATAATATGACATTTTCCACTGCATTGAGTGAACTGTGTGTGAAACCTCCACTGAAATATCAGATTGAAACTTTTGAACCCATTACAATTAAATAATTATTGTTCTTCTTTTATGACAGTAATTGTATCTTTGGAGCCCATCACAACAGTTTCAGTGAATGTGCATGAGAAACCCCATTATCATTCTTTCACAGAAATACATCAGAAAATCCTGTGCATGTAAACATGAAATCTTCAATTAGTTCAAAATCCACAGTTCAAGACTGACAGTGAGGACTATTTTGTGACACACTCTGAAATCTCAACAGTGTCTTCAGGTTTTTAGCCCCAGGACTACCATTTACCCCAATTCCCCCCCCCCCCCCCCCCCGCTCTTAGTTATGTCGGTATGCTCCTTTGGTAATTTATGTCTGACTGGGAGAGCACCACATAAATATCTATATGGGATGATCATCACTTGCTGGCATATGTATAGAACCTTAAAGCAATGAGACACATCACTTCTGCTCTTGAATCCCCAATGCCTTGTTTCTACAATGAGTTAATTCTTTATTGACTCGCTAATTTTAATAAAACATAAGTAGAAGTTATTTGAATGGAAAACAAAAGTGAACGGCATCGGTTTAACAAAGCCAGGCATCTTCAACTCAGGAGGAGTCAGATAGCTTAGCCTACCTAGCAGAAGGAGGGAACAAGAAAATTTGTGAGAGCAGGAAGAAAGGAGAGTAACAGGATTTTATGAATTTCTCATTATTATTATTTTAAATGGAGGATGTCAGTACTAAATGATATGCACATTTTCCATGGAAGTGTCACTGCTTTTGCATGGTGGACAAGTTAAGGTCAGTACTATCATAAGATGTCAAAAGTTTTGCAGCCCCTACAAATGCCTGTCTGAAAGAGGCATATTTTGTGACTGCTGACATGTAAAATTCTATACCAGCTCCATTACTGAGAACAAGTGACTATTATAATACCTCCTATTCTAATTGATATCTGCCATAGTTTTATAACTAATGATGATTAATATTAATATCTAGGTATACTGATAAAAGCTAATGCAAAAATATATTGCAGTACACTTTCCTTTGGGAACTGATTGTGCCATTAAGGCATAGACCGGAATAGAGGTTGATGTGCCTTAGGGGTTGCTCCAAGAGACACATTGTGTCTCTGAACTCCCTAGGGTGCAGTGGTAGCTCATCTTCTGTACCATCCCTCAGGAGGGTGTAGTGTTTAGTCCCTCCCTGGCTAGTCACATGAGTGCAGAGTTGTATTTAGAGTCATGGTCCCAACACCTCCCTGCCACTTCCCGGAGGATCTGTTACAGGAAACTGTGCTTAAATACAGAATTGCCCAGGGACTGCAAATGGGACTGATATCTTTGCAATGGGAGAAATCATAGCTGTCCTCTTGCACTGTCTCCTCTGCATACCTGACTTAGGGAACAGCCACACTATGACCCTTTGGTTTTTAAGTAAAAGAAGAATGAAACTAATTACAAATGCATACATGCCCTGAAAACACACAGATTATGTTTATTGTCAACTGGCACCATGTAGTTCACTCAGAAACATACCTGGTTGTGTATCTAATACCAAGCTTTATATATTCTACTTATCACTAACTAATTGTTTGATTAAATACACTAATTTTTGAAAGGGTCATCTGTACGCTTTACGAAAAGTTATGCAGTTTTAATTGCTGGGTTTATGTCATGCAGTGCAATTTTAATGTAATGAAACATTAAACTGGACCTTGTGCTTGATGTAAAATAAAATTATTCATTGAATATTAGTCCACTAGGCCACCTACTGTTCTTTTACAAATGGTTGAACTATCACGGGGTTACAGAACTTAACATGTAAATTGCAGCAGAACTTATCATTTCTGTCGCAAATCCCTAAAGACTGTCATTTAAGTCAAATATATGAGTGAAATTTTTCCTCGTACCATAGTAATGCAGTGAAAATGGCTATCTGAATATATCGGAAGTAATTATTGACCCAATAATAATGCATTTTAGTTATTTAATCAAGAGCCCAATTAATATCAAGTTCCCCTTATAAAAATGAAGTTTTAAACATTGACATTTAATGTTAAGGATGACAATTCTTGATCTCGCCTATTAGTGAGCTCTCTTGCAAAGCCAAGCATTCTGCACATTAGAGAGAGATCGCTGCTCATACTTAAGATCAGTGCTGTGGAATAAGTGAGGACATCTTTATAAAATAATCTTTCTTATAGTAGGTTTGGATTCATTCTTAATATTTCTCTATACATTGACGATCATTGGGTGAACTCAGTTTGATAAAATCCCTCTATACAATGGATCCACTTAGTTCCGGATCCAAAGCCCATGGAAGTGAGTGGGATCCTTTATGTTACTTTGGTGGGATTTGAACTGGTCCCTTAATGCAGCATGTATAAATATTAGAGGACAATGATAAACAACTAAATATTTACACCACATGAAGCTTCTATTTTATACTGCAGATGGGAAATCAGAAAAGTGATCGTATAACATCCTGTGACAATAATAGCAGAACTTTTCCTTTCACACTCTTTTCCTGAATTTTAAAATCCAGTTGGGTCAGGAGTAGGCAATTTCCATTCTAAAATAATGTCTACTCAGACAATTCAGTTACTCATTTGTTTGAGTGTTTTGTGCTGATTCAAGCCTCATCCACCACATTTGTGAATTTACATATGATAAGGGTCTGCCCTCTTCCCGGGTGACAATGATCTGTTCAGTTTCTACTTGTTACCCTATCTGTCCCTGTGCCAAGATGTCAGGAAATGAATTTTCATTTTCTCTACCATGTATCCATCACGTGGCTGTCACTGGAATTTACTCTATCTGAACTATGCCATCCCCTTGATTTATGGCTGGTTGGTGAGGTAGGGTCACTCGTAGTATAACAAAAATCTGCACCCCATTTTGGAGACTTTGGCACCTGTCAGAATTAGGATTTTAGATGCAATTATTTATTCCCCATGTTATAACAATAATTTAAGAAATTATAAAATATCTTCTCATTGGATCAAAACCTCTGGGAGACTTTTCTAGGTCAATATTCATCATCAGACCCTGAATGTAAAGGTTAAGTGCACATTTCCTCTGCCAAATATGAATGAATTTCAAACCTGATTGATTCTAGTCATGGAAACCATAAATACTTATTCCTAATGGTAGATAGGTTACTAAGACCACTCATTTCAACATCTGATATCGATAATACTCAGCTTTTCCCTTATTAGTTCCACTCATATTTCACTGGTGAAACTGAAGTGATTAGGAGTCAACAATGTATCTCTAGTATCACTGATCGCCCCTTCCTTCCTTCCTTCCCTCCCCTTTGTGATTCTTCAATGGTCCTTGAATCTTTCACCCCTGTCACTACTCTTTCATCATTATCTAAGGTGATCGGTCAACTCTGTGCCACCACCTGTCTCTTCGATCCCATGCCAACAGCACTAGTGAAAACTGTCATTCCTGAGCTCATTCCATTTATAGTGAGTCTCATTAACACCTCTCTTCCCTCTGGCGATGTGCCACTACAATTTAAGATGACTGTTGTTACTAAACACAAAAAAACATGCTAAAATACTGTTAAGGGTCTGATTTAAAATTACAAAAGCCAGGAAATTCAGAGTTAAAGCCTCTTCCTCCCTGCCTCCCCCGCCCCAGTCTCACTCACACAAACATCCTCATTGCCCCCACTTCATTTTAGCTCCAGTGCCTAGATATTCCAACCTGCTCCCAGAACAAATGGTGAATCTGCCCCCCAGACACAAAGACCCAGGCAAACAGGAATTATGCAGGAGCTAGACAATAGGCTAAGAGAGAAGCGTGGATAAGTATTTAAGGCTCTCTCACAAGCCCTGACACAGTGGGTGGGGCTAGAGACAGGAGGGACATATCAGGGAAAGGCTGCACTGTGAACATTCAGAGAGGTGGTGCTGCCCAGAGGGCATTTTAAGGGGATTTCTGAAACATAGACAAGCCCCCAGATTACACCTGAAGACAACATTCACAAATTACTTTCTCAATTAGACATTAGGGAATGTGGTGCAAGTGCATGTTTAGACCTCTGTCCTGCAAAGACAATGCAAATATATGTTTAACTTTGCATACTGTGAGTAGCCTCATTTACTTTAACCAGACAACTCAGTGTGTAAAGCTCACCATATGTGTATGTCTTTGCAAGGTCTGGGCCTTAAGGAGATTTCAGACCATGCATGGTTGCTCCTGTAATGAAATGGCATTCGAAAAGTCAATACTCCTACCAGTCTCAACCTGGTTCCTAAAATGGCCCCCAATAGTTTTGTGTGATCAACTGTTTGCAAGTGCCAATGGTCATTCACACATGCAAATCAGCCAGCTGATTTGATTACATTATCCAAAAAATAATGTTTGGCACAATTTCAGTGGCTAGTTTTGATACTTCTGCCCAAGAGTCCTCATGGTGTGCTATGAAAACACCATATGAAAACCAAGCCATTTGGCACGTTTATCTATTTAAAATGCTAAGAAGCACTAGTGCACATTACAGCCAGCCAATTAAAAAAAAAAGTAGCATTTTTCATAGTATTGGATTTGAACCAAAACCCTTTTTTGACCTCCACAAATTCTGGTAACGTACAAGAATCTGAATTCAGATCCAGAGCCAAATTTAGCTACTGGTTCTTGTTACAATAATGAACCAGCTTAAAAGCCCCCACCTGAATGTCACCTATGCTTTCGATAGGCTTAAACCTTTAAGCTTCCCATCCAGCGAGGAGCTCTGCACAGGCTCAGGGACTGCCTGCATTGAGTTCCTTATGGATAAGGGTTTAAATTAGAAGTGCAAGTAGCCCCAAAATGCAGAAAATGTGTATTTCTGCTTTTCTGCTATTTAGTAACAGCCAAAATGGTTGGGCTTTTTTAATCTATAAAAACATTTCCATGCAGGTTGAGATCTTGTATGCCAAGTCTGAGTCCAGAGTGAATTAATATAGCCAAGTTATACACTGCTGAAAACAGAGCTTTGTAATAGAAACTCCCTTATGCATGAATGACCCTGCTATAGTACTCATCTCTGGCTAGGATCATGATTTGCTTTTCCCCCCAAACTAAATTCCCAATTATCAGTTTTCCTGTTCTAGATCTAACATTTAACTATGTGATATTTTAATAAATAACTCTCAATAATATACTCTCTATATGCTAGGCTAGAATATTTGAAGAATTTTATATCACCTCTGAAAACACTTATTTGCCAGATATAGTGTTTTCTAACATGAATATTCCCATTTATATCTGTGTTACTCCACTCAGGTCAAACTGGTATGAGTGAGTAAGAGGAGAGTCTGGGACATAGTTCTTAAACAATCTTGAAAACGAGGGCTGGGGGGAGGGAACCTCAAGAAATCATTTGGTCCATCCCCACTGTGCTGCAGCAGGACCAAGTATATCGAGACCATCCCTGTCCAGATTTTGTCTGATCTCTTCTTAAAAACCTACAATGATGGTGATTCCACAACCTGGCTTTGAGGAAAAATGTTTCAAAAAAGCCTCTCAGATGAATAAGTGTTATTATTTCTACCAGAACTGACTGAAATGTTTTGAATAAAAGAGGTTTCTGAGAAAATTCAAATATTGATTTTTTTTATTTTTCCTGAAACAATGTCATGCCCTTTTGATTAAACAAAAAATAATTAAAAGATTATCAAAATGGCTAACCAAAAATTTTAAAAAATTGTTCAAATTTTTTTTAACAAAAAAGGTATGAAATTTAAAAAAAAAATCTCAGAACAAAAACAACTTTGAATCTTGATTTTTCCCCCCATAAAATAGGTTTTTATTTTTCAGCCACCTCGAAGTTGCACCCACCAGTGACTGAAAATATCCAGATAAGATGGTGATGGTAATAAAGTCGTACACCTGATGATAGTAAATGTTGAAGGACTGGGCCCTAGATTCTCCTAGTATAGTAAACGTACTGGCCGAATTACAAACTCAGCAAGACCTGACACACAAACCTGGACAATAAAACCTATTTTACTGAGAAAGTAGATTGGCCAGGACATTGAGGTCATTAGCTGTTTTATAGCATCTTTAGCTGGAACATCCTCCAGAGACAAGCAAGTTTAAGTCTAGGGTTCCACATTTCTCCATTTGTGCTGCAGGATAAAATCGTCACAACACGTTAAAGTTGTATCCAAAGTAAATGCAGAACTTTGTAAAGGCCCTGAAAACTTGAAAAATGAATATTCTTGAAAATGTGGAGAGATGTGCCTCCCCGAGCATTTAATATCATATCCAAGAATGCTGCCACTGGGTTCTCTACTCACCGTTGGGGAGACTCCATGTAGCCACACCTGGGGAATAGCTCTGCCCATAGGTGGCGAGTTATATGGGCCCATGATGCCAAGGCTCCACCAATATTTAGGGATATGGGCCAAGCTCCACCAGTCTTTGGGCTTACCATGCTTTGGGGGGCCCTGCGCTTCAGGGGGACGTGAGCTCAAACTGGCCTGGAGGGTTAGCAGGGAGCCTGGCCTTAGTAGCAGCAAGCGACCTGGCCCAAGTCCACCACTGCTCCACCCTTCCCCGCCCCCATTCCGCCCTTTCCCCCCAAGTCCCCACCCCTGGCTCTGCCCAATCACACACCCCTTTCTGTATTTCACCCACAGTGCAGCTTCTCTCACGCTACAGGAGTTGCAGTGCCTGCTCATTGTGACTCCCTCTTCGTAGCTTGGCCCTCCCAGCCTTCCCACTCTGGATTATCAACATCTCACTCAACTGGCTGACCAAGTATTGTTTCCAGACGCCCTTCAATTCAAAGCTCTGCCACTTTCCCAGTCTCTGGTACTCTGGGTTCCAGTACTCTGGATTCCAGCTCAGAGATCCTTGAAACAACAGTCAAGGTCTGCATCGTCCCAAAACTTGCTGCCATTTCCCTGAGCCTTTTCCTGCTCTGCCTCTATCAGGCTTCTGCTCCGCCACCACTCTGAGAAAACCCTGCCCTCAGAGCCAGGATCCTAGGGCTTCTATTCTTCCCCTGTGTTTCTTCCTTTCCCTCTCTAAGCCAAGAGAGTGACTTCCATACTGCAACCCCCTTTCTGTTGCATACTTCCTCACATTATACTGCCCCCCGCCACACACACACTCCTGCTTTTCTCCTCTATCAGTGCTTGCTCATCAAGCCTAACTCGTGCCGTATCTGGTTACTTAGTCGCACTTTGTAGCCACATTAGCCCTGTCCAAGCTAGTGTGGAGTGAACAGATGCCGTATGTAACAGTGCAACATCCTATCAAGTTACTGGGGAGGACTTGAAACCATGAGTCTAAAATCAAGAATGAAATCAGATAAAGCATACTGAAGGACACTATCTATACAAACATTTCCACAGCCTGGTTTTTAGTGACATCTCAGCAGAGAGCTCTTGATGCATTGAGTATTTAGTGGCATCCTTCTGTCATGTCTGTGTGTGGAATTCTATTTCTGGTCCTGAAGTTTGCTTTCAACATTATTGATCATATAATCTTGCTCTATGACCTGGAACATGTCTGCCAACTGTGTTTCTTGTGTTACAAGTTTTGAAGTCACAAAGGAAAGTTACTGTCATGAGCTTCAGGAAAAAGTCATGTCGTATTTTTAGTAAAATGCATTAAAGTGCATTAGATTTGGCCATTTGCCAATCACCAGCTATTTACTTTTGCAGGATTAAATAATCTGAAAGTGCTGACAATAGATGCATTGTAGGACTTGTGATATCCAATTATCCTTTTCCTTTGAGCCATATAGTTCTGGCACTGACTCTATTTTCAACATAGAACCCACAATCCATTCCTGAACAGCAAGAATAGTTTAATGCTGATTTTTTTTTCTTATTGTGGTTGTTAGTGGTGACCACTGTAAATAGGGTTGGGGGGAAAGCACAGAAGCTGGAATTCAATTTCTCACCTGCTCATATTGAAAGCAAAATACTATTTGTGGTAATTGTCAGTTCTTGGTCTCATACTAATTTTGGGATTGGTTGGTTGGTTTTAAGGGTGAGAAAAATGAGTTCAACTACTGTACAGTTTACCTCCCTGCCAACCCCATTCCAGGAAAGGAGCTCCCATTAAACGTCCATATAGCCTCCTCACTTCAATTCTTCAGATCCATCCTTAAAACTTTCCTCTGCTAAAATGCATACAAATAATTCAACCATTGACCTGTAGCTGGTGTGCGGCTGTTACTACTTATGCTGATCAGTGTCATTTCATTCTTACCTTGTTGCTTCCTCAGTCCCTGTTCTGAAGAACTTACAACAGAAGGACAATTACTTTATTAAGTGTTTGCACAGGGCATAACACAATGGGACCCTGAGTCCTGATTGGGGTCCCGCGAAGTGAATGGAAGTCAAATAATAAATATTAAAGATGAAGATAATATGAATAAAACCCACTTTTTCCTATGTGTTCTAATTCAATTTTTCCTATTTTATAACTGAAAACTAGTTGAAGCTAAATCTAAAACAGATAAGTCCTTGATAAAGAAAGGACTTGAAACAAGAATTAATTCAGCAAAGTTCTGTAGCCTGTGTTATGCAGGAGGTCCAAGGAGATAATCACAATGTCCCTTCTGTTTTATAATCTATAGACATATGAACAATATGCCTCGATTAAGACTTTCTGGGCCAGATCCCCGTATAGCTCCACTGAAGTCAACAGTGATATGATAATTTATATCAGCCGAGAATCTGGTTCCCTGAGTTTAGGCTGCTCAGTGGTGTTTTAGTTAAGGCCACCCTGGGCAGTGGGTGAAGCTTCTCCTAGGCAGAGGCTAGCTCTCTGTCCTGTCTCTTCCACCCAAAGCCCACACTTCACCCCTGCTTCACCCCAATCACCACCCCACTTTGCAGCCATTCACCAGGTTCCTCCTCTCTTCTACCCATCTCATGTGAGGCCCCCCACCACCACCACATCCCTCCTCTCCTCTCCAACCCATTTCCTCCAAAGCCCCCACCACTCACACTCTCCATTTCCCTCCTCTCCTCCACCCACCTCCCCCATGAGGCCTCCCCTGCTCGCCATTCCCTGCATTCATCCTCTCCTCCACACGCCCCTGCCCCCACAGGGTTCTCACCACCCACAGAGACATGGTGAGCAGGTGGCGGGGGAGGCTTACGCAGTAGGGGGATGGAGGAGGGGAGGGATGTGATGAGCAGTGGGAACCTCTGGGGGAAGGGGGTGGAGTGGAGGAGAGGAAGGACTCAGCCATGCAGTAGCAGGCAGTGGAGTCTTGAGGAAGGAGCGGAGCAGGGGGAAGAGGCAGAGTGCAGGTACCACCATGGATGAGGCATCCAGCAGCAGGGTTGTAGTGGCTCCGCCAGAGGAGACTTAGCCTCCTCATGCCTAGTATATCTTCTGCCTATAGCCACTTCAATTTAAGAAAAGAATGTGACAGACCGCTCTCTCACCCCCCTCAGGAACACAGGCAGGAAACCCTTTTTTGCTCCAACAGTGCCCTTTAATTTACAGTGCAGGACCCCACCACCAATATATACAGGTTAAACAGTTCATTAATACACACTCAGCTCTTGATAGCTCATTAATACCCACTCTAGGGACTCTATGTAGTCCAGCTAACAGTTAACACAGCTCTAGGGACTCTAGGTAGTCCAGCTAACAGTTAACACAGCTCTAGGGACTCTAGGTAGTCCAGCTAACAGTTAACACAGCTCTAGGGACTCTAGGTAGTCCAGCTAACAGTTAACACAGCTCTAGGGACTCTAGGTAGTCCAGCTAACAGTTAACACAGCTCTAGGGACTCTAGGTAGTCCAGCTAACAGTTAACACAGCTCTAGGGACTCTAGGTAGTCCAGCTAACATACAAACCCAACTCAGGGTAGCTCAAACAACCACCACCCACTCAGCTCTGAATAGCTCCTGCCACCACCACCCTGGGCTTCCTTCCTGGCAGCCTTTTATCCCCCAGAGGAGGCTGCCAGGTGCAACCCATCCAGGTTGATTAGGCTGCAAGCCAGGTGGCTAATTAGGCTTCCTGCCCGGGGGTTTGCAGAGGGCTTTTCTCCCTCTTAAAGGGGCAGCAGGGCTGGCTCAGGCCCTCCTGGCCAGCACCCTGCCACAACAACTAAAGATGCACTGCAAAAAATATCAATGTATTTTTAACTTTCCTTTTTTGCCCCCTCTTTCTTTTTTAAAGATGACATGGAATTTAAGTGCAGTTGTACAATGAAGCGTGAGAAACTCAAGACTCAAAAATCAAGGCATTCCAAATGTTGAGATTTCACCACAACTTAAGTTTAGCCATGTTACACACATAAAGCATTTCCTGTTTTGTCTTATTTAGTTACAGGTTTTTGCATTTGTTATTTTTTTAATGCCAGAAATTATACAGGAATATGGCCAAGTTAACAGTAGGGAAGAAAACATAACTTTTGGAATGTTCAGACTTAGAATTCTGAGAGCTTGACTTCTCAGCAATAACATAACATAATATTTCTGTTTATTTCCATTTGATAATATCGCAGCCTTCATGGCATGGTCAAGGTCCATGTAGCTAGACAAAACCTTCATAGAAAGCCTCAGTTAAGCAGAAAAACCTCTCTGAAATTTCAAGTTTATTTTTACAGAGATCTTGTGCAAATAAAAGAACATAAAACAACCAAAATCAGTTCAGTTTCTGGCCACATTCTCTTTCTATGGCTTGATCTTCAGTCACCAAAAACAAACCCCAAACCCTTTTAAAACAAAAAATAAAATAATAGTAATAGGGCAGCTGATCAGTCTCTAGTGTTGCCTGCCCTAACACCTGGACAGCAAGCCCTATTTCTCCCCTGAGTGACATCTATAAGGCTCAGTTCTACCTGATCACTCCCCAGTTGAGAAGACCTCCCTGAGTTGACTCCAAAATCTGCTTCTGAGATTTAACTGAAAAACAAAACAAAAACTTTGGCTCAACAGGGGCAGACTCTATGGGCAACACTGGCCAGAGTGCATTATGTTTAAGGAGGTACCAAACTCGTATAGTCCTTTCCAGGGGTTATTTCTATAAAGGAGGGCTTCAGAATTGCAATTGGGTATTCTTTAAGTGGGATTATTAAAATATGCTCCCATATGGTAGGAAACGTCTCTCTTGCTATGTATTTCTCTCTTGCTATGTATTTGAACTGTGCCTAGCACAGTTGGGACCTTTGGGCACTACTATAATACAATTCAGTAATAATAATATTCTCTACACAATTATAAGGGGATCCTGGTTCTGTTTTACGTTGACACAGAAACTTATGCACACTGCAGTTTATACATAATTGCACAAGTGCTAGTCTCTGCTTTGGGGACTTTCCTTATAACTAAAAGCTATTTTTATACCTAAAAATGGAAGTATGGTGAATACAGAGGGCAGCTCAAAATAGCACAGCTATAGTTCTGACTTCTTCAGCCTGCCACGGCTTATCTCAGTCTGAAAAGCACTGCATCTGCCAGCAAGTTTTGGCTACATTCAGATCCCACTGTCTTTAAGGCCCTTCACGGTTTGGCACCTCCTTATTTTTAGAGGCCATCTCTTAATACGCATTGCTATAAACTGCAAGCTTAGATCACAGGATACCAACTTGTTAATGGTATCCAAATATTATCTTGGGTCCATGGGTTTTAGAGAGTTCAATGTATTTGCTTTGCTACTGTGGAATGAGCAGCTTTTTAATTTTTGTCTAGCCTTGTTGTCGCCTGTGTTTAAGTACCGGCTTCAAACACATTTGTTCACTTTTGCATTAAATCCTCTCTGACCTGCTGATTTGTTTATTTTTGTTGTTGATTTGCCCATCTGCTAATGTTTGTTTTGTCATTTGTTTACTTCAAGTTAATGTTTCTTTGATTTTATTGTAGAGCCCTATGAGGTCCTAAATGATACAGGCATGAATAAAAATAAATGATGGTTATTTATCATTATTATTATTGCAGTTGGCCAGGTCTTTAGTTCACTAGAGAGGCTGTGGGGTTCTGGGGTCTGTGAATTGTTATTTTCAATCTTGGGGAGATTTCTAGTTTCCTTTGAATATTTTGCTGCAATAGTAGAAAAGAGCATGCTCCTCCCTGGTGTTTAGCTGTCTAATAAAATCGTGTTTTGACTTTACCTCTGCATGTAATGAGTCATAGGAATGATAGGTCACATTTTCAAAAGTGCACAGGTGACTTGGGAGCCTATGCTCCATCTTCAAATGTAACTTAGGCATTCAGGAGCCACAGACTCATTGAAAGTAAATGGGACTTGGGCTCCTAAGTCACTTAGGTGTTTTGAAAATTTTATCCATCGAGGCTATAGCTAAGAAAGGAGCAAATGCGCATGAAGTTCATGAAAACCTTATTAAGACAAATCCCCTTCAGTATCCCTATGTACTTTCAGTGCAGTGCAGCAGCACAACATCTATAACAACGGTATGGGATGGGGGGGGGGGTAGGGGTGGAATAAGTAAAATAAGGCAGGTTATAGGGGAAAGGAATAAAAATAAACAAGTTCATCATTTTCTATTTCCTTCACCAATCACATAAGACCTTAAAGACTGAATCATCACTACGAACCCTATCATTGACTCATCTACAAGATTTTCTATTTGTGTTGTGAATTCTGGTGAATTTTTCCACATCCTTCTTTAATTTTAAAATTTGGAAGCATTGCACTTGGAATCCTTCATCTGCTGGTAAAAGATGAAGGATTAGTTAGTGAGAACACAGACCCATTTCTAAATCAGAACAGTTCTGTTACATATTCTCTAGTACCATTAAAAACTGCTGATTAACCAATGGACCAATGGATCTCCATGTGCTATGCAGCTGTCACATCAGATGTTTTCTCTGTCACAATTGGTATGTAATTTTGCTAGGTTTAAGTGCAGAAGAGGGGCATTTCTTGTGAAAGTACAAATAATTCATCATACTCCATGGCTCAAGATTGTTATGAGGAAGAGAAATATCTCACAGTTATATTGTGGTTCATCCTAAACCTGACAAGAGAGTGGCTGGTATATATAGTGGAAGTTTGACAAAATATTTTAAAATCAGACATAGAAAAAGAATTGCAAAAGAAATTCTTCTTCGAAGTCATCTTGTGCTGAATTATTTCTCTTAGTTAAATGCTCTGTTAATGTATAGACAGCATAGCAGATCTGCCATGAAATGTGTGTAAAAACAACAATCACCCATTTCATAGAAAAAAAATGTTTTTCACGTTTGTTTTGTTTTTAAATTTTGTTCAGAAACAGAGAGAATCATGTCCTATAGAAAAAAGTATAAAACAAACGTTGCAAGCTTTGCTTCATTATGTTACAATGTAGTTTTATGCATGTACGCTGTGTGAACAAGAGGGTTAAAAGTTAAACAGTAGCCTAAGGCTAACACACTTGGAAGCTGAACAGGTACAAAATAGGCTTTTGTTGCTTTCAAACTATTACTGTATGTCTTTAGCAGAAACTAACATAACAGGCATCTCTGTGTGCAAAAATGTATTTCCTTACAGTTCCAGATATTATGAAATGGGGCTATTTTAATAGCTGAAGTGCCCATATGACCTTTAATCCAAAGTCATAAATTTGTCAGTGTCTGAAGCTGGCAGGATATCACTCTTAATGAGGCTAGTTTTTAGGACTTTGTATTTCAGGAATACTAGCTCAGAGTACTCCGAGGGTAACCTAAAATGAATTCAGAAGTACAGTACTGGTAAATCATTATGGAAAAATAAATGAGGAAATCTAGTGACTAGAGCACTATTGCAATTTTCAACAAAGTAATGGAGAAATGGGGAAGGACCGCAAGATCAGATTATTCTACTTTTCATAAAATGATAAATAACTAGTAGTCATGTTTATGTATAATGAATTACAATCCTGCTGCATTTACCTTAGTAACATTTTACAGAGGTTGTATTTTACTCCCAACTACCAATTATGTCATCATCCTGGCATTTACCTGGACATAATGATTCACAGCAAACCCATTCTTGTAACATAATTCATTGCTTAAAAGTGTTTGTAAAGCTATACAGCATCCTATATACACATAATGACTTGGATATTGCTATTAAATTTTACAGATTAAAGTTTAGTAAATCTTAAAGTCTTATGCTGGTTTACATGATTCTTATTAATCCTAAAGGAAAAGATGTTCAGCTATTTAAATGTCAATAACTATAACCACCACCATCCCCCATAAGAAAGCAAGCAAGCAAAAAAGAGAGTCGATGTAATTCATTATACAATGCTACACAATAACATACATATCCTTGTAACTTAAGTGCTAAAATGTACAGGGATTTTAATGGTTTATATGGCACATGATAAGACATTATATTTACCCGCACAATATTGTTTTTGACCATTAAACACCAAGATGAGAAATGCATACTTTTCTTCACACCTTTTTATAGCAGTTTTCATTTCCACCGAACTCAAAATCCTGGTAAGAAATATCTATTGTAACATTATCTTACATTTATTCAATTTAATTTCAGTTTGAGAAGGATAGCATATAGATCTTTTTATAAGCTTGTAAGGTCACCAAATTTAAATTAAAGTGACCTCTTTTAAAGCACATTAATAAAACTACTATGCAGAGGGAAATTTAATATGAATGGTTAAAATGCATGGAATTCTGATTTTACTGTCAAACAGCTCAATTAAACAAATTGAATTTTTAAGCAACAAAAGGGAATCGAATCAAATTTGAAACAGAGTGGGATCTGAAATGTGGACATTTATGAGTGATAGTCACAGGGCCCTCTAGCAGTGAGTTTTCTTTATTTGTTGCCTCAGCAGTTAGAAGGGGTTGGCAGGCTGCAACACAAAAGGATAAAAATGTTCACCATTGAAACACAGTTTTTGGCTCCCAATAAATCATCTGTCACTTCATCACAGCCCAGTAGATAATGAGCAATAAAGTTTTCACACTCAGGGAATGAGGAAGCAGACACAAGAAATACAGCTAAAGCTGCTGTCTTCCTTTTCTGTAAACGCAAGGTGCTTTGTGTAATAAATGACCTCTAGATTTTGGGGAAAGAATAATTCCAGCATTTGTAAAATAAGTGGTTTGATGCATTAAAAAACCACCCCACAGTCTGATCACATTACCTAGATCCTTTAATAAAAGAAAAATGACTTACATATACATATGAGCTATAAGTATACATCAGGAAATGATTCCAGGCTGTACATTAGCCTTAAAGGTGTCTGGCTACTGTTAGCAGCGAACACTTCTGGCAATACAGTAAAGTCATCAGTAATTTGAAAAGTCACTATTTTAAGAAATTCAGCTGGCCATATTCATTTTACTTGAGAGCCCAATACTTGAGGTTTCTTCAACTACCACTCCAGTTACTGGGGGCTGAGCATGCTCAGCATGTCTCTGGTAGATGTCAGCACCTCTACAGAGCTGATATAAATGATTTAAATGTAAACAGCATGTCCAGATAAAGGCATATTGTGGGAATATCAAGTTCAATTCAATTGGCCTTATCTTTACCTGAATATTTTAAGTAAAGCTTGGCTCATTTACAGAATTCTACTTTGCTATGCTGTTTCTTAACTGCTGTACTGGTGAATACTTTGCACTTGTTGATGTAACAACACCAGAAAAATTGTTGCTTCTAAGTTCATGATCACTTTTTTACTCTGAAGTTTCAAGCCCTTTCAGATCACTCAGAGTTTTAAGCAGGCTCATAATTCAAATTTCACATCAAAGACTCTTCAGCAGAGGTGCTCTGGATGGCTATGTACAAAGTCTAGCTCACTTGCCAAATGTAAAACTGAATATCAGTTTAAAAAAAAGTAATAATGTAGCCCAAAAACACATAAGACATATCATACATTAATTAACATTACTTTATGCCAGCATTTGCAGTAAAATGTCAGACATTCTTGTCATATGCAAATTGACAAATTAATTCTTGCATAACATGTCAAGGTAGAAAAATATGCAAATAAACTTTGGTACAGTATGTATTTTTGTCATTATCTTAAATAGCTAATTAGCAACATGAAAGGAAATTGAACTCTACTATTTTTTGAATTGCATGTCAGCTAAGTAAGCACAGGAGTATGTTTATTCTGTTATTATAAAAATGAACAATTAACAGATATGTTTTACTGAACTGCCAGTAATGGTCTGCAGTCCATAAAGGTCATTTATTGGCTGACATAATTAAATATTTAGGTAAAGTTAAATTAAAATAATAGATTGACAATTATATATGAAAAGGCCAAATTCTACTCTCTGTTACACTCGCATAAATCCAGACCAGTTCCAATGACATAAATGGAGCGAGTTGCTTTGGATTTACATCTGTGTAAGAAAGAGCAGAATTTGGCCCCAAATGTCCAAAATGGATATTGAAGTCAAATATATGAAAAAGGCTTTTGAATAGCTGAAAATCTATCTTAGTTCATTAACAAAGCTGAACATTCTGTGTGGAGTCTATTATGTATTCTCTCTCTCTTTTTTCATATTAAAGTTGTATAATTTATACCTAATGTAGTTACGTTGTACAATACACGAGCAGAGTTTGTTTAGCAACAGTGGTGAAAAAATATTCGCTACGGGGCAGTCTGGCAATATTGCTTGTTAAGGCATGCTATTTGTAAGCAAATTTATATGAAAACTATGCAATGTCTAATACTAAACTACTCCAGCCCCAGACTGAAGGGTGATTTTACAAACGTCCTGCAGCACTCAATCATTCCTTCATTTTAATGTCTTTATTTTATGATTTTGTTGATGAAATACTACTTACCCAGTGCTCAAAATTCCTTTTAGGCTGCAGGCACTGGCTAGTTGACATGGCAAGCAATATTTTACAGCTATATATTTCAGCTTTCTCTGTCCAAGTTGGAGGACACAGTAGCCAAGATGGTTTTTCATAGTAGAAATATATTTTCATATTTATTTATTGATTTGACTAATGTATCTATTTTTCAATTCACATGCTTATGTTTCAATCCATTAAAGTGATTCATGTTCAAATAATATGTTATTGCAAGTACAAAGAGGAGATAAAGCCACTGTATACTGGCTATAATGCAAGAAGAAAAATAATAAAAATCCATTGCATGATTAAATATAGTTTTTAATCCCCAAATGATCAAAAGTAAAATGATGTTTTTAATTATTTTTAAATAAGTTTTTTAAAAAGTAATATGCAATTACTTATGAAATAAGTTCTCAAGAAATAAATATGCTGTAGATATTTCTTATCCAGACCAAGTACTCAGTGAAAATTTACCATAAGGCATCAAATTACCATCAAAATAAAATTCAGAAGGGTTTTAATTATTTAATATAGGGACTTGAATTGGTAATGAAATGTTGAGCCTTTCACCTTCAGGTCATGGGTTGGAATACAGCCCAGATAGATAGTGGCCGGAAGTTGTAATTACAATAACTCATAGCTTCAGTATCTTGTGTTAAATGAATTGATGGTCTTAATCCAGTTTCTAGTGGGCAGATGTCCACATTAAAAAAACAACAACATGCCTTCTACTGGAGGTCTCAGGAGAGAGGCCAAGATCTGAATGGGCATAATAAAAACTGAACTACCCTTTTACACCTTCTGAACAGGACTCGGGCAACCTTGTAGTAGAGTCGCAGTGTTCTGAAATTTTGGAGAGAGGTGGCTTCTTAATTTATCCATCTCCACCAGCTGCAACTCCAGTTTTCCCCCCACTCTCTGCCCTCATTATCCTGGGCTCCTCATTACCTTAATATAAGCCCAAGGAATTTTAGGCATCAAATCCTCTTCTTTCCCCTGCCCAAGCCTGAAGTGTGTCTATGTCCAATAGTAGATCCTCTTCTCCTCACCCGCTAGGCTTCTCTGAACATACCTGCACCAGCTTCCTTGCCTTACTCCTAGCTGTCCTTCCTTGTATACTGTTGTGCCTCACAGAGGTAGATGAATACAGCTAGCAAAGGGAGCAGTATTAAGATGCAAGGAGGATGAGTCCAGACCTCTAAAGAGGTTAAAACTACAGGCAAAAAACCTGAACAAACCTTCTTTTCCAACCCTGCTCCTAGGTGTGAAGCATGAAAGTCCAGTGGTGGATTTTAGGATGGAAATTAGGAAAAATGTTTTCACTAGGAGGTTTGGTTACCTAGGGAGGTGGTGGAATCTCCTTTCTTAAAGGTTTTTAAGGTCAGGCTTGACAAAGCCCTGGGTGGGATGACTTAGATGGAGATTGGTCCCGCTTTGAGCAGGGGGTTGGACTAGATGACCTCCTACGGTCCCTTCCAACCCTCATATTCTATGATTCTATGATTTTCTTCCCCCACATTCCCTTCCTGGATAATAATATGGTTGCAGCAGCCTAGTAGGTGCTCCTTTTTATTTCTCCTTCCTGCCTCTCATTGACAGAGGTGGGAAACTCAACTGGGGAGCATATCCAGGCACTACAGGTCAGGGTGAGAAAGGATAGCACTGCAGAGTTCCTCTATTACAGCACTGGTCTTCTTTAAAAATCATGGAGTCCACTCTGACTGCTCACTCACCACCTTGCCATATAAGCCACTGCATCCAGTTACAAAAGGCAAGCCAACCGAATGATTCTGCCAACATTAACAGTGGCAAAATAATTAAGAATGTTGGCATGAACTTGTTATCATTATGTTCCAGAAGTAAAATTGTATTGAGACTAATGGGGGCGGTTTATACCTTCACTTGGAAAGTGATCATAATACAGTAAACCCTCGATTTAACGGACCTCGATTTAACGGACTTCGGATGCAACGGACAAAATTTCTGAGCAAGTCTGATGCATTCCTGATCCAATTTTGGCGGGCTAGCTGCCGGCTCCCGGCTCCCGCCCGGGTCCAGGCAGCGGGCGGGCTGGCTCCCGACTGCTGCCCAGGTCCCGGCAGCGGGTGGGCTGCGGAGCTGTCGCCCCGACCCTGTGGCGGGCGGGCTGCTGCTCCGACAGCTCTTTTTTTTAATTATAAATAACGGACTTTTTGATTTAACGGACACCCCCTCGCCCGAATTAGTCCATTAAATGGAGGTTTTACTGTAATAAGTTTAATGGGGTGCTTGCACTTCCTAAAGCCCCATAGTAACAGCAGCCCTGATTGGTTAGGAAACTTGATTTTGCGGGTGCTGATATTCGATTGTAAAAGTTTAGTTTCACAACTTGCATGATCACTTTACTATAGAAAAGCCACACATAAATAAGAGATCGATCTGGACAAGAATTCTGGATCCAAAGCTCATGGAACTTCGCAGAAGTTCAGAACCACAACTAGATTTGGATTTGAACTTCCAGATGAGACCAATCTCTGATGTCACCCCCGGACTGCATTGTCTACACACAGTTCCGCAGTAAGAATAAAGTAAACACTGATCTATATTTTCAAAAGTTACAAATGATTTTGATGTTCCCAACATGAAGCACCTTGAAGGGGCCCAACTGTCTCTAATATCCTGGGACCAACTCAGCTCCAGAAAACAAGTTCCTAATGTCAATTTAACTTTGATATCATGTGGGGTTTTTTATTATTACTTATTTCTGGGTAGTGTGTTGGTGGGAGTGGGACAGAAGATGGCAGTACAAACATTTATGCTCTTTCACCCAGTAGTTCTAGAATATTGGTACTGCTCCCTAGAGTTCAACTTCTGGGACATTATAACAGCTGTAATTCTATCACTGTGTCTGTCTCCTTTCTTTTCCTTAAAGTGGAAAACTCCAGCAGATACCAACCTGTTTTTTCCCAAACCGCTGCCCCCATTGTCAGAAAATCTATTTCTGTCATTTCTACCCCGTGTCTCACATTCCCTCCACCCTCCAATGTTGGATACCTCACTTGCCCTTTCTAGACCCTATTTTGTGCTATCCATGATGGTTTATTGGTGGTTGGGGAACCATAATAGTAGTTCACATATGAGCTAAGTGAATTAACTCAGTTCCTGCTCTGAAGTGTTTCAGCATTCCAGCCAAGCTAACTCTTCTCCCACACAAACCTGTTAAAGCAATATTACTGTATCTACCTGGCCATAGCTGTAACATATTCATTTCTATATGTATGTCTTTAATTGTGGTAGGTAAGCACCAGAAGATGTATGATAAATTTAAGTATAATAGGACTTGGGATCCTACATATCAAATTCACTTTTGAAAATGGTGCTTAGCTCTCTAAATCTCTTAGGTCTTGAAATGCACCAGTGCAACACCTAACTACATTTAGAAATCTGGTCCATCATGCATCACAGAAACATAGTACCCCAACAAGCAATCTCAAAAACCCCAGACCAGAGTCTTGGCACTAAGCATTAAACAAGACAGAAAAAAGTATGTCAGGGCACTATTACTGCCAAGACTGAACTAAATCCCTACCACAACCATGGAGACTGTTAAATATGTCAGATGAAGATCTGGCCACATCTTTCCCAGCTGGGACATGCACTCACACACCACACACAATTGGTGGTGGAATCTCTATCCTTACAGGTATTTAAGGCCCGGCTCAACAAAGCCCAGGCTGGGATAATTTAGTTAGGGATTGGTCCTGCTGTGAGCTAGATGACCTCCTGGGGTCTCTACCAACCCTAATCTTCTAGGATTACTTTGCATGAATATGATGATAGAAACTAATTTTAAATGTGTCTCAAATCAGTAATTTTACAAAGACCTGATTTATCTATCAGTGATGTCTCCGGCAAGGCTTGATTTGAATATGTGACAAAAGAAAAGCTTTAAAATGACCTCATCCTGACAGCTTCTGTTCTAAATCCACAAACTGCTCCCACCTGAGAGAATGAAAGGACCAATGACTTGATTTTCCTCCCATTCTTCACTCCAATTCACCAGTCGGGGGTTTTAGAGGAAGAGTTCCACTTAGTAGCATCACTTCTGTTGCATCAAGAGCTAGTTTTTTGTTTTGTTTTGCTTATCATTTTAGCAATGGTGGGTGGGAGAAAGAGGTGTGGTGAGAGACTATAAAGGGATAACAGGAGCTTAGAGTTGTTAGGCCAGATCTGTAAAAATATTTAGGCAACTAAAGATGGAGATAGGCAATTACAATGGGATTTTCAAACGCATGTACATGCCTGACACCTATTGAAATCAATAGGAGTTAGGTGCCTAGATACTTTTGAAAATTTCACTTGGTGCCTATCTGCATCTTTAGGTACCTAGGTAACAAAGAGTCCTGTGGCACCTTAAAGACTAACTAAAGTATTGAAGCATAAGCTTTCGTGGGCTAATACCCACTGCTTGCATCTGACAAAGTGGGTATTAGCCCACAAAAGCTTATGCTTCAATACTTTAGTTAGTCTTTAAGGTGCCACAGGACTCTTTGTTACCTCTGCTATTCCAGACTAACACGGCTACCTCTCTGATTCTTTAGGTACCTAAATACCCTTAAAAATCAGGCCCTTAGTCCCACCATAGCCAGGTCAGGAGAGAGTGCTACTAGATCCAGGCCCTACCTGTTTTTACTTTATATCTGTCCTGATAAAGGCAGCCTGGTTACTTACTGTAGCTTATTTTTTCTCTTTGGTCAGTTTTGTTTGCTTTGTTGTCTAATAAACTATTACTTTTAATCAACAAGAAGGACTGTTGCAACACTGGTCCAAAAGGAGAAACCCAAAGTCTCACACGTTGTCACCCAGAGCAGAAGTCAAGCCTCTCTGGGTATTGTAGTGAGTAGTTTTGTTTCTGCAGCTAGAATAAAGTAGTTTTATAAGCAGGTGGAATGTACCATCAATTGCTTTAAACAAAAGAGAAAATATTACAGTAGTGGCTCTGAATCATTACGGACCTGGCCCTGATTTGAAAGGTGAACTGTTTCATTCCCAACACCAGTCACCTGAACCATCCCAGTGCCTTTAGCTATAGAGTGTTATCCCTATCTTTTTATGCAGTGTCCCTCTCTGCAGTATATAAAGCCAGAAGACACAAATTATTGATGATCACTGTCAAAAAATCCTGAGAAACTACAAAACGTGCTTTAGGCCCATGCCTTCTATTAGTTACTGTAATGATTGGCAGGTACCTGTTTATATGACAACCTCTGATGTTTTTCCATACCCATGTGCAACAACGCAGTACCATAGTAAACTTAGCACCAAATCATATGCACACATTCTTACACTGATTTTCATAATAATCATTCTTATAATAATAAACACCTCTCCTAATTATAAGGATCAAGTGATGTTTTATTGTGAAACAAGAGACATCAAGCTCACAATAAAGTTGCTTTGTGGCATAATATCATGATACACTAAAAACAGAGAACAAGATGAATAATGACATAATAGTACTGTGTATGTTTTAATTAGCTAAAGGTAACCAAATGAGGTTTGCCACTATTATATTAAGGTCAGATCTCCACATGGTTTCATCAGCATCATATTAAGACAAGCAAGGTGATGCTAAATTGGAGTTTAAACCTAATCAACATAATTAAACAGAAAGTAAGAACATGTGTTTAAAGCTACACCTATTTTACTGATCATTCTATTTGCATTAGTCTTGTACAGTAAATATTAGCACCAAATAAATGTTAATTAAATTGTTCCCGTACAAACAGAACAAAAAAGCCTCATCTAAACTGGTATTTTTTTAAATGGCTGCACTACATCTTAGCCTTTTGTAGCATAATCCATTTCAAAAGTGTATTCAAATTATGTTAAATAGTCTAATACATTCCAATGTATTGACATACTGACATTTAATGTGTGGGAAAAGGAAAACTACAGTCGACTAAAAAAGTCATGGGAAACTATAAAAACAAACTGAGCATAATTTAAACTGATTGGATGCTTCCTTTTAAGAAGCTATTAGTTCTAAATCCAAAATGTAGCTATTCAACTGTGGTCAAGCTATGACTTAAACTGGGAAAACATGTTATATTATGTTTGTAACAATGACCTGCACAACTGATTCAGTGGAAAATTGACATTTTCAATAGCGGCTAAGTGACTTAGGGTCCTAAGACTCATTTTCAAAAGCGACTCCACTGGGAGTGAGGTTCCTAGGTACTTTTGAAAATCCAACTAAATACAGCTAAAAATCTTGCTTTTATTTTTGAAAATAGGGCATAGGTGCTTTTGAAAATTGTATCCCTTATCAATGTATCCAATACTCAACTTGTTCAGTCTGAGGGTATGTCTACACAGCAAAGAAAGAGCAGAGAATCTCAGAGCCTGGGGCATCTGACTTGGGGTCGTTCTGTGGGGCTAAAATCAGTAGGGGTTCAGGTTTGGGCTGGAGCCTGGTTATGAGACCCCTCTCCTCACTGGTTTCAGAGCCCATATTCCAGCCTCAGCCCAAATGGCTACACTGCTATTTTCAGTCCCACAGCACAAGCCCTGCGAGTTAATTGACTCGGACTCTGAGACTTGGTGCCGCTAATTTTTTTGGTTTTTTTGCTGCGTAGACTTACCCAGAGTCGCCTCTCAGGTTATAAGGGAGTTACTCCTGATTTACATAGGTAAATGAAAGCAGAATCAGACCCATTAACTTTAGCTATATGCTTTGAAGTATGAACTGAAGACATAAAACCATATAAGTACAGCTGTCTATAATTATCCTTATATTTGCAGTGCACTGGTTTATTTACACTTACTGTTTCAAAAAGTTATTGCCACATTTTGACGAGCAGTAAAGGTTCATAGTTTTCACTTTAATCGTTTTTTAAAGAAATGTCTTTGAAGCGTTGATTTTTTTCTAGCCATTGCATTTCAGTATCCACTGCAAAGAAAGGGTTAAAATGAAAGGCAAAGGGTCTGGTGTTACAGAAGCCCCAAATAATGAGCAGAATGCACAGTGCTCAGCCACAGAATTAGCCCTTCTGAGTACAATGTTAGCAAACCTAGCATTAAAAGGACCCCCAAATGAGCAAAGACGTCTTCCACTCCATCATGAAAAATTGTTCTCTAGAGTAAGTACCAGTGGGGAAATGCTTAAAACACTTACCATATGTGACTAAGAGGGCTCTAATTTGTCCATTTTGAAATTTTGCCTTTCTTTTGAAAGGATAGTTAATTTAAAGTAATTTATTTCAGAGGTGAAGCTTTATTCTGAGTGGTTAATATATCACCCTTGGTTGCCTGAACAATTAGAAATTGTCACCCAAGAAAAATATCGCCGTTCATGTAAATAACTATTTACCTAAAGGAAATGGGAATCCACAAGAGTCAGCATACTTTAATGAGGCATGACAATAGGGGGAAAAAAGCCAGTGGTATGCTGCATCTGCTAAAGCTGACATCGCTTATGGTAAAAATTGGCCAAAACAACTATTATTTGTTTTTTTCTTGTCAGAAATAATGCAGCTTGAAATTTTCAACAGGCAACGTGCATCCAGACCATTTGTTACTTCTAATGGCCTAATTGTTCTCCTGGCAGAAATAAAAAATTAGGGCACTTATGTCATTTACCTAAATTTCTAATTAATGCAATGGTAATAGAGAAATTGGAACAGAAGAAAAAACTCTTGGGTGAAAAATGTCTCTACTAGCCTTTACATAATTTGTCTTTGGTAACTTTTCTACTCTCTTTTTCTTCTAATCAGCAGGATGCTGATCACTGCATAGATGTTGTATAATATGCTCCAACCCTGGAGAAATATGACTTCTGCCACTTTTACTGTTGAAACAAAGCACAGTGAAAGCAATACTTGTTAAAAAGGGAGGTAAAAGAAATGAGTATCTCATAAAGAAATGGTAACTTTACAGTAGTTAAAATCCAGAAACCTTATACCCACACAAATGCATGTACCCTCAGTACATTAATATGACATTGGGAATCTGATTTACACTTAAAAACAGCAACAAAATTGAAGAATCAGGCTGTCATTCTATCTTTAACTTTTCCCACTGTGCTGCACCCAACTATATAATACACAGTGTGCAAAACACACCATGCAATAATTGGAGAGCCACTCCAATACTGACACACAATGGGGTGAGGGACGAAGTAAAACTTTACATTTGAATTCCATATGCTAATCAGGATCTCATGGAGTTTTAATTTAATTTCTTCATTCTTAGAAATCAAAAGAGCCTTTGAAGTAGTTTCATTTTAGCCTATGCCATTGTTCTTCATATTGCTTCAGAGTGAAGTATGTCAACATGCACTGTCGCACTTAGATTAATCTCAAAACCATCTTTGAAATAACACTAAAAGTGCCTGGGATTTCCTATATTAAAACACTTTTGAATGCACAGCCCTATGTTGGTCTTTACTGTTGAAAAGTTATTGAACAGACAGTTGATGATCTAGATACTATAAAGATACTTGACTTGACACAACATGTTAATCTCCACTATAGTACTGCTGTTAATGTACAGGTATCCAGTGATGCATGCAAGCTGAAATTTCAAGGTAATTAATATAAAGCCATAGTTAGTTCAGAGCAGGAGCCAGGCCAAGCTTCCAGTGGGACATATAAGAAAATTCTAGAGGAGGTGAGGAGTGCATGACAGTATAGACATCACAGATGGTTCCTTTAATGGAAAAATCCTATAGTATGTTATAGGAATTATACAGTAGGGTCTACAGAAATATAATATATTCCTATGTAAAGTACTCTAAAAATCTTTTTAGAAAATGAAAAAGTTGCTATAGATTTATACAACTATTCTACAGCAAATTGAATCAATGGGATACTTTAAAAATACTATGGAAATATTATAGTTTTTTACAGTAATTTATATACGGGCCAGACTGAAATGAGGAGACAGCAAAAAGCAGATTTGCTGGAAGTTTGAATCTCAAATCTAAGAGCAGGAAATCCTCAAAAAAAAATCTGAAATCCCGATGCCTAAATTTGCTTCAAGTTTTGTTATATTGGGTTGGGAAAAGTCTTCTAGTAGTTCTGCCCTTTTAACCTGCTCCAGCATCCATATCATCTAATGGTCTATGCTGCAAATACATTTCCTGCAACTTTCTCCTGAAAACATGACCACCACCAAAAGTTTATTTCTTTGCAGGTTGCTTTAAAGAGATGTGAAATGCACCAATGTTTCAGAGGTTGAGCATGATGTCTCTTCCCCAGTGCCTCACCACCAACATATGTTCCAAACAATATTTGGTCCTGTGAAATAAGAAGGTCATTCCAAGTGCCTGTCCAGGGCATATTTGCTTTCCTCCAGTGCAGCAGTCCCCTAGGCACATGTCAGAGCTATGCAGAGTCAATCCTACTTGTATATCTTATTTGCCATTCTGATTTCCCAATACTGAACTTCCTTCACAACTTGAACCCACATTTAACAGACCTGGTCTCTCACAGGATCCAGTCAATGGAATTCTTTGATTTGATTAAAGAGTCACTTATGAGCAATGCGAGCTGATTCCCCTCCTCCATTGCCCTCACGTGGGTCTGAATACTGTATCTGCAGCATGAGAGTCCATTTGGCCTGGCTGAGATATGAAAACCTTGCAAGGGCTTACAACAGAAACCCTGGCAGAATCAGAAGTTCAGTAGCATTAGCAGGCATTGCTAAAATAAGCAGTTACAGGCTAAGGTCATGATGCCTGTTAAAATAAAGACTGTATTTTGTATAATTCATTCAAATGCCAGAGGGAGATAATATGACCCATTTGTCAGATTTTTCTTTTAGTTGTAACCCTAAAACCATTTTGGAATGGAATGACCCACACATGATAATGAGGTGGATCATTGCCTATGATAATGGTGTGATGGAGAATACCCAGGAAAACTGCACAAACTAAATCTTAAGGTACAGGCAAACCAAGAAAAGCTAGCTCTTATATATATTCTGGTTCAGAATAAAGGAAAAAAACAGAGCCAATTTACCATGTTAAAAAATACTTTCTATGGTGTCTCTTTCAATAACCTTTAGTTTTGTAGCTTATTTCATTTACAAACCCTTCAAAAACAAGCTCCCCCAACCTATCACTTGGTACTCAAACAACAGAAGACAAACCATATCATACTGTGGGAGGACCACATCTCCCTACCAGGGAACAGTTTGTAGCAAACATAGCAAACAGTCCACAATATGAAAATGTATTTAATGCAATTAATAATTTAAGAAGTGAGAGCATGTGCTCTTGGAGAGTTAAATGCTTGTCAGAGTGATAGATGCACGCTTCACCACCAATACATTTCGTATGAAGAGCAGAGGGATTTTGCAAACTTGTGTTGACCTTGGGTTGCAGTATATAGGAGGCAGATTGCAAAGGCAGGCCTGCTTATGGTAGGAGAATGCGTCAGCTCTCAATTTACAGCCCTTTCCCCAATTAAAGGACTGTAAAAACATTAAAATTAATGCAGTCTTAACTCCAGAGCAGGCTCTACTTTCTTAATTAGTGCATAATTATTCAGTTTTTGATATCCTGGAAAATTATCACATGGAAATTATTTTAGGCTCGGTAACAATAGCAAAATCTCTCTCCCCCCCACCAACTCTATTAACATGTGGAAGTAATTAACACTTTATTACAGTGAAAATACTATTACTGCTAATGTTTAATGACTTTTGCCATTGCATCATAAGCAGGAAATTTAGAACACAGTAGAGCAATGGTCTGCTATAAATATATTACTAAAATTATGAACCAGCTTCAGATTATTCTCAGCATTTAAGATGAGGACACTACATATAATAAATGCCATTGTGCAGGAAAAATAATTTTGTGATACCATCCAATCCATGCAGAAAAATGCCTAGCACAATAACATTCAGTGTGTGCAGTATAAGAAACAGGGGTCTGATACATATGAAAGCCTGTTGTTAATCAATTGAAACCTACAGCATTAAGTTATTGTCTCATAACAGTTTAATACAAATTTCCAGTCAAATGAAAGTCAAAAGTGTTGTGATGACATGTAACTCCTATTAAAACAACTTAAAATGAAGTAGCAGGAAGTTTAATGTGATTTATTTATTTCTGTATGTTTGTTATCTAGAGTGAATGTCTACTGTAGATTTCGCCTATACATGTCTTAGAAATTATGCATCCACTTTAGATGATTCACACTAACAGCAATTAAGATGCTGAATCCATTTAAGTGTCTAAAAGGTCAGTTCTCGGGAAATATTATTTCATGTAAACTAGCATGACAGAGTCAAATGCTGAAGACAAAAGGTAGGAGTGAGAGAGAGAGAGATTGAGAAACCTTTGTCTCTAGTTAAAGTCCTTTCCACAGCTGTGACAAGGGTACGATAGTTAACCGGAACTAGAGCAATGTTTAGTAAAATATTTCACCAACAACATGGAAATAGAAAATTGTAGTTAATATTGAGTTATTTTCCCAGAACAGCTTTATGGAAATTGCCAGTCAATATAAAACAATGAAATACAAACCTCTGTACAAAATATATACTAGAATAAGAAAGCAATAGTGACCCAAACAACCTCAGTAAAGCTGATTCAAGTTGCATTTGGCTTATGTGTCCATTACGATATTGTCAGGATGACAATTAATGAAGACAAGCATTAATCATGATGCAATAGCCTGTAGAATGATTTTAAATGTTAACATTATATGTGGCTGAATCATAAGAGTTTTCTTTTATTTTCTTTTTAATTTGATGTAACCAATCCCAGTGGCTGGCTAATACTATGCACAAGCCCAGGGGACCCCTTGTTTTAGAAACATCCCCTGCATACATTTGCCCATGTGCATTAGGAGATAGAATGAGAGTGTAGAATATGAATTACACTGTTCTGGAGCATCAGCATCTGGAGTGAGTGTTCAAGTAGAATTCATCGGAGGTGTACACGGATATACACTCTACAATTAGCTTCATGAAATCACAAATGAAGCACAGAATCATACAATCGTAGGACTGGAAGGAACCTCAAGAGGTCATCTAGTCCAGTCCCCTGCACTCATGGCAGGACTAAGTATTATCTAAACCATCCGTGACAGGTATTTGTCTAACCTGCCTTTAAAAATCTCCAGTGATGGAGATTCAACAACCTCCCTAGGCAATTTCTCCCAGTGCTTAACCACCCTGACAGTTAGGAAGTTTTTCCTAATGTCCAACCTAAACCTCCCTTGCTGCAATTTAAACCCATTGCTTTCTTGTCCTCTCCCCAAAGCTTAAGAAGAAGAATTTTCTCCCTCCTCCTTGTAACAACATTTTATGTACTTGAAAACTGTTATCATGTCCCTTCTCAATCTTCTCTTTTCCAGACTAAACAAACCCATTTTTTTTCAATCTTCCCATAGGTCATGTTTCTAGACCTTTAATCATTTTTGTTGCTCTTCTCTGGACTTTCACCAATTTTCCCATATCTTTCCTGAAATGTGGCAGACATAACTTGACACAGTACACCAGTTGAGGCCTAATCAGCGCACAGAGCAGAAAAATTACATCTCATGTCTTGCTTACAACACTCCTGATAATACATCCTAGAATGATGTTTGCTTATTTCCCCTTTTGTATGTGTACAACTGATTGTTCTTTCCTACGTTACATTTGTTCTTACTGAATTTCATCCTATTTACTTCAGACCATTTCTCCAGTTTGTCCAGATCATTTTGAATTTTAATCCTACCCTCCAAAACACTTGCAACCCTTCCCAGCTTGGTATCATCTGCAAACTTCATAAATGAACTCTCTGTATCATTATCTAAATCATTGTGAAGATATTTAACAGAACTGGACCAAGAACTCCACCCTGTGGGACCCCACTTGATGTGTCCTTCCAGCTTGACTGGAAATCTCTGATAATGGAAGCCATTGAATCCAGCATTAGCAACAGATTGGATGACGATTCCCTCAAGTCTACAGTTATACTAAAATAATGTATAATAAGAACCTGTGCTAGATTACTAAGCCAGGCTTGACTGCACTCCTGTTTTGGGTCAGGAACAGCAGATGATTTCACATAAATTGTGAAATGTTAGAACTCCCTAAGGAAAGAAATATAATAGTGCAAAATGACACAAAAATCACAAACCTCATTCTCGGACATAGATGAGTGAAAATGTGAGTTCCTTTCTCAAGGTTACTGTAACAAGCAGGGCACTTTGGTGTTCTAAGCCTAAGGAGTAAGCTGACGTCAATTAATCCTTCCATATCAGGAGAGGAAGTCACAACCTAATTTTCAATGGTTGATACATCGGACAGGCCAGGGTGGCTCCGGAGCCATGTGCGGCTCTTCGGAAGTTAATGTGCGGCTCCTTTTATAGGCACCAACTCTGGGGCTGGAACAACAGACACCAACTTTCCAATATACCGGGGGGTGCTCATTGCCCTTCCACAGGCTCTGACCTCACTCCACCCCTTCCTGCCCCCCACTCTATGAGCCTGCAGTGCCCTTGACTCCTCTCCCAACCCCAAGCCTCCTACACACCACAAAACAACTGATTGGGAGGTGTAGGGAGGGAGAGGGAGGTGCTGATCAGTGGGACTGCCAGTGGGCAGGAGATGCTGGGAGCAGGAAGAGGGGAAGCTGAGGTGAGGGATACTGATGTATTACTGTGGCTCTTTGGCGATGTACATTGGTAAATTCTGGCTCCTTGTCAGGCTCAGCTTGGCCACCCCTGGGACACGCTATCTATACAGAGTCAGAGAGAGTTTGCAGCTATATGGGCCCCAAAGCTGGGAGAAACGATGGGAGCCAGCAATTCCATAAGTGGAAGCTAAGTGGGTCTAGACAGGATTCAATACTGTTATGCAGACAAAATAGCCAATGAAGGGGGTCATGTGTGTACATTGTTCTGATGACCAACTGAAATCCCCTGTCATGTGAAACCTCTAATAAGAGGTGGGGATGAAGAGCTGAGTGAGGTATAAACTGTGAGGAGCAACACAATCAGGAGCAAGGAGATATGGCTAGAACTGGGAAAAGCCATTGACTTGAATGAGGAGAGATGTTAAACAAACTGGAATGTTTCCTTAGCTAAATGCAATGTGGCAGTCAAGCAGAATTGTAGGAAAGAAATATTTATTAAGTATGCTGAGTGACCAGAGTATAGTATATACTATATATAATATACTAATTCTATATCTACACTACAAGCTAAGAACATGGTTCTCCTGCTCATGTATAAATACTAGCTGGCATGGAGATAGCACAAGTATATATAGCAATGTCATCACAGTAGCAGAAATGGAGGCACAGCTGAGCCATGCTAAGTATGTTCCCACGGGTTTTATGCAGTTATACTCACCACAGGTCAGCTCTGCTGCCACTACCAGTGCTACACTGCTATTTATACTTGCACTAACTTGATAAGAGCTAGCCCGGATATGTGTACACAATCAGGGAATGACACCACTTGTTTGTAATGTAGACGTGGACTCAGACTCTAGAGATTCATGTGCAAGCAGCTTTGAGCCAGGCTTCCATTCCTGAGCCATGGTGACACACCTGAAACCTATTTCGCCTTCTCTGCTTCCACTCATCATACTATTACACCCAGAGCATGAGTTTCGATGATTCTCCTCTCACACTGGTTTAAGTTTTACACCAGTGCAACTCCACTGACAGCAAGAGTTGCTTCTGATTTACACAGGTGAGATAGCAGATCAGGCCAAAAAACACTGACACTAGAACACATCTGAGGAGTCATTGCAAGCTAAAGACAAGCTGGTATCATAATTTAAAATGTATTGACTATAACCATAGCAACCAAGCGTCAAGAATCTTTTGTGGTGAGTTTTCTTCAGTTAAAGTTTTAGGGATTTTTTATCCATTCCTAACAAAACATGTATTGTATTAATTCTCACACCACTTTGTACTTACATTAAGGAGATGACTATATGAGTATATTCCTGGCCAAAATGTATTGCAAGTGAAAGGCCCTGTACTCTAAAGCCTGGGACCCTCTTAAAGCATCTGTTTTGTTTGTTTTCATATATACATTTGTCAGTCTGGTAGTTTCTTACATACATCTAAAGCAACAACTTAAAATTTTTATTTTGTGCCTTTTAAAAAACTTCCCCATTCCTTGTAATGTGCTTACTCCTCCTATGGTGTAAAAGGCATATATGCCTCAGAGGTACTATAGTTACTACAGCATGTGATAAAAGTTGCCATTTTAATTACATAGGATTTTTTTTTTAGCATAGAACTTTGTTAATTTGCACTGGGAGAGCCATTGCAGATTATCAGATTTTGCGAATTAGCTAGTAAGTGAACAAACAATACAAACCACCATGGATAATACCTCACTAAACATATAATTTAGTTTGACAAGAAGTTTAGTTTTAAATTGTGGGTTACTCTAGAAAGGGACAATGTGAAAATGTGTCTGTCCTAGACTCAGAGTCATACCTGCTGACTTTAGTAAAAAATATGATTTTACTACTTTTGATTCTTTTTAAACCTGTAGGGGTTTCACAGCTTCAGGAGAGACTTGGATGCTGTTTCACCAGGTGCATGATCAACATAATTGTTTATAAAATTCCAATCAGTTTCACCTATGCAACCCTTCTGCAGACACTTACGTTGCACAGGTGTAAGTGAGGGCTGAATTCTGTATATAGACCACTATATGATCTGCATGGTATGATGTGAAAAATGAAGAGAACCCAGCTTGACCTCAAAGCCCAGGCTCAGTTACAGGACGCAGGTTTGTAGTCCTTGAACTTGGACCTGTGGGTCCCCAGACCACTGCTGGCACCCATCATCTTAACTGAACCTCTCAGAGAATGGGTCCAACAAAGCCCTATCTTACAAAGGGCCCAACCTATGAAGCTCCATATTGCGTTAGATGTCCAGTCCCACCAATTGGCTGGGATGCTCTATTTAAACCAAGAAGCAGCACAGGAAATTGTCTTAGAAGCTAGGTGACTGGCTGTTGCTATGGAAACTGCCTACCGTCCTGACTCTTGAACCCTGCCTTCTCCCCATTCCTGGTTCCTGTCCTCCTTACCTGCCCCATCTGTTCCTGGTTCCTGCTTTCCTGCCTCACTACAGCTCCCTGCTCCTATGCCCTATCACTGACTCTTGTTTGACCCCCAGCTTGACTCCTGACTGTGTCTGGCTCGGACCTTTGGCTTGGCATGTTGCTCTGTCCCAGGATCTTACCCCAGCACCAGTTCCCAACTCTGATCATTAGGCATCACCACCCAGGCTCCAAATTCTGAGGCTTCGTGAATCAGGGCCACTTCTTATTCTTGCTTCAACCACAGATGTATGCATCTGACCATACCAAGATAGGCCTAGTAGCCAGCCTGCTGGCATGGGAGGCACCGGGCTGGGCCTCTCCCCTGTTCGAAGCCAAAAGTCCAGTTCTGTCCAGCTGGGCGCCTTCCAGAGGCGCCTTCCAATATCCACCATCTTTGGCAACCTTTCCCACTCTGCTAAGGCTGCCAACAGGTGCCAGGCACAGCAAGTGTCCTATGCAGCTCACTTCCACTGCCTTGTATCTGACACAGAATGGAATGAGGCAGCCCAGTGGTGTCACTTTTGAAGGGGTTTGTGGGATGAGATTATGTATGAACTCACCCAAGTCAAGGCCCCCAAGAGGCCTGGATGTCTTCATAGATCTTTATCTGTCTATCTGTACTGATAATCGTCTATGCAAGCAATGGGAAGAAAGGAGAGGGGCATTGCAACTTTGCCTTCTACTATTGCAGTGGTTCTCAATCTTTCCAGACTCTTGTATCTCTTTCAGGAGTCTGATTTGTCTCGCGTACCCCTACGTTTCACCTCACTTAAAAACTACTTGCTTACAAAATCCGACATAAAGATACACGTACCCTGGTTAAGAATTACTGGTCTAAACAGTTAGGTGAATTCCTGACTGGCATTTATTACAAGCTCTGCCTATTTGCCCATCTCCTGCCTGTTCCTGGATTCTGCCTTCCAGCCTGTTTCTATTTCCTGTCTTTAACCGAGACCCTTATTTATTCCCAGCTTCTCTGCCATACTGCTGACACTGATTTTAGCTTGACTCGTGGCTCTGTTTCCAGCTCTGACCTTTGTAATAGCACCTGAATCTGGCCCCGGCTCTGACCTTTCTTGTGGCACCTGGCTCTGACCATGGCTTTGACCATGGCTCCAGTTCCAGGCTTCTGATTCTAACCATTAGGCATGAGTGCCTATGACAGGAAAAACACTGTTTGACCTGTAAACTAAGCATGTAGGTTATGGCCAATATAGAGACAATAAAGATTTCCCCACCAATCCATTTTCTCTAAAACTGCATCCACCACTGTGTTATTAAATACTTGTTTAGATATGCGGGCAGCTATAAAGCTTGTAAATTAGCAAAATTGGGCTAAATCACCCGTTCCCAATGCCTTTTGTTCTATAATCTCCCAAAATGGCCAAACAATTCAGCCACTGATGCAAAATCCTTGGATTTAAGTAATGGTCAAAAATTATAGGGCACTAAAACAGAATGTGCTAGAGGTTTGTGAGCTGTTCTGGATGCCGATGGTGGCTCTTGGACAGATGTAATGCATTCTGGTGCCTGGGTGGGATGTGAGCTGGTTGTTCTTGGGGGTACTGCCCCACACAACAGAGAATGTTCAAAAGTAGCTTTTCTGTTTGGAAAATAGATCCCGGTTGAATTATTCAGAAAAGACCAACAACATCCAGCCCAAGAAAAGTCTGAAAATTCAAGAGAAAACTACAAAGCTAAGGGGCTTTTATATAGCAGCCAATTTTTATAATTCCTTTTAATTAAATACAAATGAATTAATTGATATAAAGTACTGCTAGGCAATTATTTTGCTGACATTTTTTCTCTTTTGAGACAATCTTGTTTACTGCATCTATCATCTGAGAAAGCCTACCACCCATTTGTACGCTAACTATTTTAACCATATATTTAAAGAGTTAAAGCTAAGTTTGTACTGTAGGAAACTTTTACATTAATATCATATTTGTGTTAATGGTACGCATATTAGATCCAATAGTATTTACATTTTTTAATTCATCTCCCATCCCTAGGCCATCATTGTACATGCGATATTGCATCTTAATGAATTTTTCTGGTTAAAGATTTTTAAATAAATGAATAAATAAATAAGTAATGAAACACTGATTTTTATCTCACTGTACACAAGTTTACTGGTTGATTTTTGCATTCTGATTTGCAGTGAATTTTTTTCCTCTTTTTTCCAAAGATGTGTGTGAAAGTACAAAAATTATAGTTGATTTACAAGCACTCATTCAGCGGCATTAATAAGTGTACCAGCCATCAAAACAACAATAGAGCAAAATGGAAGGGCTAACTGGTGAACAGTAATAGACATCTCTCCTAAAAGATTCACCTCCCTCAAATCTAGCTGAATGTCCATTCTTAAGCTTCTGCAGACTACATCCAATATGGCTTTGATCCTGCCACTGAAGTCTCTGGCAAAACTCCCATTGATTCAATGGTGCAGAAGCTGGTCATATGTGTCGTGAGCCTTTTAGTCATAGGCTAGTGGGATTTTAGAGCAAATAGGAGTGATATGTGCATATGACAATACAAGTGCACTCTTAAACTGCAAGCTTTTTCTTCCAGTGAACTGAGGGCTTGATCCTACAAGGGGCTGAGCATCTCCTGAAGGTCCAGAGGACATTCAACTGCCATTGGCTGTAATGAAAATTGAGAGCACTCAGCACATCCAGGAATTGATCAGTCCCCCTTGCCAGTTCATTAATATTGATAAACTGCATGTATGTGTCCTTCCCCATATTTACATATATTGTGTATTTGAAAAAGATATCAGGCTGGAATGTCAGCTTGTTCTTAAAGTGACTAAAACTATCTCAGAACTCTAACGACAAGAGGTATTTATTTACTATTGACAAACTAATTAACCCATTCCAGCAAAAAGAGCCTTGAGATAAAGATAACATGCTGAGACATGGACATGCATGTTTGAAGAACAGGCAAAAGTTTTAATGGATAGCTTTGCAATGTAAGTATTTAAAATAAACAGCCCAATAAAAGTCATTACACAACTGCTGGAATCTATCTCAGTAAAATTATTTGTCATAGGCTCAGTTTGGGCAAAGCACCTATGTGTGTTAATCGTACTCAGTTCCTAAACTAGCAAATTAGCCAGAGGTGTTATTTCTGCTCCCATTAGATACTCAACTACAGTTAGTACACCAGTGGGGAGGACTGTAAATACCCCCTGTACACACAATGCAGCAGCTCTAATGGATATTTTTGTAGAGTAATGCAACAAATATAGCTAATTTTTAAAATTGCTTTGCTACAGCAATATTCCCACCATGCAGTGTTCAAAAACCTTGAGTTAGGCCCTCCAAAATCAGGAGAAAGAACTTAAAAATCAGGAGACTGAAAAAACAAATACATTTTTAGTTACCATCTATTTTCTGAACCTATGGAGTGCTTCCAGGTCATGCATACCAGCTTTTCGCTGTAATGATAAGCACTGTAGGCTTCCTTTTTTAAAATGAAACCGGAAATACTTATATATTCATATGACTCCAAGAGCTGGGGCTTTAAGAAAAAACATCAGATATCACAAGACACAATGAAATCACAAGCAGTGGCACCACTGCTACAAGCATATCCATTCTGTGTTTGTTTACCATTAACATTCAACTCAGCTTGTTTCCCTGCACAAATATTTATGCAGGGCAGAATTTAGAGATTGCACCTGGAAGTGCTTGTATTCTCATTTAATTAGGGGAACAATAATAATGTTGTGTGACTGATCTAGCCAATTATAACAAAGCAATGCAACTCATACAGCATAGTCATGATAAACTGTGAGAGTTAAATTCAAAAAGGTATTAATCCACTGCATATAAATGGAAAACATCTCTCCAGTATAGATGCAACAAAATTCCACAGTCTGTTACAAAATGGCATTCGTGCTGCTATATATGTAAAATATCAGGAATAATAACTAATAATAGATTTAAATGATTATTATTTATTAATGAACAAAAGATATGCCAAAATGAACAGAAGATAAGCCAAAATGGTACAACATACTTCAGGTACCAACAAACCAAACTGGGGGGAGGTATTCTGATTGGCACAGCTGCTCTTATCTTTAAGAAGGAGGTGCATCCTGCAGAGACTGATCTCAGCAATACAATTCATCTTTGTGACCCAAATGAGTTTTCACCTATCAAGATGAAGCATTTCCTCACACAGTCTCTTCAGCCTGCACCTTTCTATTAAATAGGAGGGCAGCTGCAATCTGCTCCCATTCATATGGATTTGGACCCCGATTCAGGAAAGAACTTAAAGATGTGCTTAGGTCCATCTCCATTCTGGAAAAGCCCTAACACCTGTGTTTAATTTTAAGTATGTGCCTTTGGATCAGTGATTTCAGTGGAACCTAAGCACATGCTTAAGGGCTTTCCTAACCAGGGTTATATTCTTGAATTGGTACTTAGGTGTAGCCATTTGGGTCTTAGAAAGTTCCATTATGTTTTATCTTTTGGTCAAACCCCCCAGGAGATGGAGATGCAGGGACATGCTGGGTTTTTTCCTCACCTACCCAACACTGGACTGGGTACGTCTACAAATGTCAGTCATCCTAAGGGGACTTAGCAAAAGTGAAAGTGATCACCTGCCTAAGGAACCACTCCATCTATTATTTGATCTCTGATTACTGCTATTTGCCTGACTGTGAGGCAGGCCGTATTGCATTTATGAGGAAAGGTAGGGAAAAGATGAAGCCTCCAATGTTGTACAATCTCCATATAAAGTTTGGCACAATTGGTGAGAAGCCATGAACAGTCAGACAAGTATGGAGGGATGAGTGGGAAACTCTGCACACAGACCCTTGCATATGTTTGCCCAGGGACCACTCAATAGCAATCCCTGTGTTCCCTGTTCTTTGGGGAATTCAGGGATTATCAGCTCCTGCTACCCCCCTTCAGAGTAGGACTCTGACAAGAGGGTGGAGAATAGGCAAATCATGGACACTTTCCTAAGGAGCAAACACACCAATCTACAACAGTGCTCCACACTGTGTGTAAGGAACAGTACTGGGCCATGTCCTGGGGCTGTACAGCTTTGTACTCCTTGCTACTCAGGAGTGGGCCTTAAAAGCCCTTTGGGACACTACCCTCTATTGGACTGAACATGTCAAACCTCTTCAAGCATTTCTAGGCTTCTTCCACTTAGTAAGTTAGCAGAGATGCTTCTGTAGCTCACCAGACATGGGCTTGTGCATCTGAAGTCAATTTTTCATAGTAAATCTCATGAGCTCCCTTGCATTAATAGTGAAATTATTGCATATCCTCACTTAACGCTCTAGCATGTTACACCCTCTGCTACTGCTGCTGCTGCTCCCAGTTTCCTGTTCATCTATTACAACAACAATTACTAAAGAATGGAATGTAGTACAGCCCTGGTAAGATAGACCAGAAAACATGTCATATGATTCGAATTGTAAGCAGTGTCAGGATGAGCTCCACCCTGACATCTGGTGGGGAATTTCAGGAATTCAGGTGATGGGCAGAAGGGTTACATAATGAATAGAGCTGTGTGCGATTTTGAGTGTGAATCATTTTTTTCCTGAAAAATGAAAATTCAGGTTGACCAAAACAATTTATGAATTTTGGTAATTTCCATCCAATTTTTATGGTCAAAATAATAACCAGAAAGACTTAAATGATCTGTTTTGGGCATTTTCAGAATGAAATGTTTTGACCTTTTCACTGAAAAAAATTTCACTTCATTTTATTTTTTAAAAATTAACAAATGTAATAAAACTTCAAAACTAAATGCTTTATTTTGGATCAAATATTTTTTAACCAAAACAAAAAAGTTTGGACTTTTTCATTTTGCTGGAAAAATCTAAATAATTTTTCTTTTCACAATGATCCAAACTTTTTTTTTTCTTCAGTTTTTTGGTTTGGGTACTGAACCGAAAAAACCAAGTTATTCACACACAGCTGTATTGGTGAATAATGCCAGGGGTTCAACTTTCACCCAGGCAAATGGTTCTAGATTTGGACAGATGTTGCAGCCATTTCCTATTGTTTCAAAACCAGTCCACTCAATTCCTGCTTTTTATGCTGACCCTTAAAATCCTGTAGGGCAGGAATGGAGCTATACCAATGTACACCTGCTGTGGTGCCGAACCATGGTTAGTTGGAGTCTGAAAGATGAAGACATGAGGATTAGTACAAATTCACGGTATAGAAGAGAAGGTATTGACTTTGGGTGAGAAGCAACAGAAATAAAGAAACTGGGGGGTCAAAAGCTGAAGCCACTAATGAGAGGAAGAGCTTTGAATAGAAATTATACCAATTATCTAGTGCTTGATCATCTGGAGTTTCTTCACAGGCATCCTGTTTCCTCCCTCATGCTTGTCACTATCACTCCTGAGAGTGAGAAAGTCCCATCAATCAATCATAGTACACTTGTATTGCGCATTTTATCCCATGTATTTCAAGGCTTCACAATACAATAAAATTTACAACTCGTGTAATTAAGAATATGCCAGATTAAACAAATGAGACTGAAGTTCAGCTTTAAAAGCAAAAACTGTATCAGAGCAAGACATTATGCAAGAAGAGAATTTCATATCCAAGTGGAGCAACATCTAAAGGCTCCGAACACAAAGGTCTCTCATGATTAGTTAGGAACCTACTAAGAGACCTACTTTTTAACCTCAAAGAACAATTCAGGACAAAAGGCATTAGAAGGTCACTAAGACTAATTGAGTTCAAGGGTTAGATGGAGATTTGTGGGGCAGCAGTACTGTCCCTAAGACTTTTTTTCCCCTGAAATATAAGATAATACCTCCTGCTAAAGCCTATACTCATGAAAGCTTCTCTGTCTTTGTAATGTATTTTTTTCCATGTCAGACAACTGAGTAGATGCAAATAGGGCTGTGCATGGGAAAACTTACCTATGAGATGTAGAATTTTGGTTACAATATTCTTGTCTGTGTATATAAGAATATATGGTTTGATTCACACCCCATATTGTTGAAGTGGAATGTGTTTAATTGCAGCCCTAACAGTCAGTTGGAGTTGCTATGTGCCTGGGGAAATACATTCCTGGCGGAAGGGCCAATGAGGCCTAGAAAGTAGGAAGGGGTAGTGGTTGCAGCAGAGGAGGGCAACTTACATATGGACGGCTTGTGAGTCTGCAGCCATCCATGGAATTGTCATTTCTGAGACACCTTTTCTAGCTTCTATGGAAGTGGAATCCAGCGCAGACCCTAGAGGACTGGAGCACAGTCTCCCATCTTTATTAGGGAGGGGGAAAAGGGGCTTTAGCCTTTCTGCCCATCTAAAATGCTACATACAGTTTGGGTTTTGCAAGCACTGCAGGTTTCATAGATTCAGAGGTTGTACACCCAACCCCTACAGCAGCAAATCTAGACCCTACATTGCATCTGAAAGCTCCTGAAATCCCTAAACTTCCATAGTAGCAAAGAACCTTCACAGGCCCAACAACATTTTTAAAATAAATTAAATCTTCCTGTTTAGGTTGGTCTACATCAAAATATTTAATGCTGTTTAACTTTGTCAAAAGATCCCAGACCTATTTGGATGAAACCTTTTCATTTATCAAGAGAAATAAACAAATATGCCGACTGGTATCCAGAAGCCCCTCCTAGATCTGTGCTGACCAATGTGGTGTTCTACAATGCTCCTTTAGCCGATTGGCTGTTCAAGAGGGAACTGGTTGCAACTCTCATGCAGCCAACAAGAATGGCACTCTCCCCAAATAAATCCACATTTATTTAACTGTTTCACTGTTCAATTGCATACAGGTAAGTGACAGGTCAGCCTCATGTACATGTTATGTCTCATTGAAAATGGTTGCCGCACAGAGGCTGCAAGAGCGGACACTGTGAATATAAGTGATAGTGACTCTGAAAAAATCTCTGGAGTCATTTAACTGTAAGTGAATGATCAAAAGGGGCAGGTGCGCACTGCTGCTCTGCAGCTACCCCTGTGTGCTGTTACTTAGCAAAACTAGCACTGGCATGAAAAGAAGATTCTTTGCCAGATGTGTATAAAAAGAAAAGCATTTGGCAAAACATGCAACTTTGGTTACTAAAGACTGGAATGTCGACAGTGTAATTTGTGACAGACTTTTCAGTTCGGTGCAGGGTATGAACAGTGACAACAGAACAAGGCTGGAATCAGAAAGTGGGGAAGAGATGAAGTTTTTCAAGGTTAACCTTTCCATTTTGCTCAACAGTTCATCATTTTTCAGATACAGATAAATTATTTTTCAGGTGCATACCCACTGACAGTACTGCCTACTGGTCAGGCTGGGGTTGGCAGATCATCTCCTTGTCCTCACATCAGAAGTGTCCAGTCATCTCCTTTCAGACAGATAATTTGGGGTCTGGGCACCTTGAACATTCAAGCCTTTTTGAGCTATCCTCTCACCCTAGGTAAAGGCTCTTGTTATAACATCCGCTTGGATTGGGTAGGGGAGCCCTCTAGACTCTTGGGCTCTAGTCCAGGGCCCAATGGTGGGCAACTACATCCAAGACCTTGGGGCAATAAACAATTGTCCCCCTGAACCACTTCCTACTCCTGTCACATTTAGTTCCCCAGAGTAAACCACTCCATCAAGTCTCTGACCTGCACACACAGCTGCCTGCCTCTCCTTTGTGGGCTTGCCCAGGTCTGTGTTGTCAGGTCTCAAGCAATGAGCTCCTGGGTGGTATTTTCCCTTCAGAGCAACCACAAGCTCCCTTTCACTGCTCTCCTCTGAACTTCTCTGCTCCCCTTTATAAGCCCTGCCTCCAGCATATGCACGCTTTGCATGTGTGTCTCAACCGGGCTGAGCTATTCCTTAACCCTTTGCTCTCCAGTGTGGGGTTTGTATACCCAAACAGGCCCATGCACAGAAGCTGCTTTTTAAATGTAAAAGATGAACTTTCCAGATTTTCTTTTCATTAGATTTTCACAAGATTGAATCATAGATGCACAGATTTTAAGGCCAGAAGGGACCATCATGATCATTTAGTCTGACCTCTAGATCTGCCGCAGTGCAGGCCACAAAACCTCAGCCACCAACTGCTGTAACAGACCCCTAACCTCTGGCTGAGTGGCTGAAGTCCTCAAACCATGGTTTAAAGACTTCAAATTACAGAGAAGTCACTGTTTACAGTAGGTTAAACCAGCAAGTAACCCATACTCCATACTATAGAGGCAGAGTCTCTGCTAATCTAACCCAGGAAATAATTCCTTCCTGATCACAGAGCATGAGCATGTCAGTAAGACCCAGCAGCCAGACACCAGGGAAAGAATTCTCTATGCAAATATAAAGGACAAACAATATAAGAGCCAAGTTTTTGGATTTGAATACTGAATATTAGAGTGCACATTAGATCATAACAGATACTAACAAAATGAACCTTTCTTCATCAAGTAGGAAACTGATGACAAAAATGAAAGACCAAACACAATGGGCACAATCTTACAAATCTATAAAAATCTGAGATATCCTTTCACCACATTTGGTACGTGACATTCTGTGCATGCATAACTGAACAAATGTAAAAATGATGCATTATTGCATACTGGCCATGTTATATACAGTTTAAAAAATACAGTGAACCCCATAGTGTCTGATGTTTATGATCAACTATGAAGTCAGTTCTAATGTCCATTTCCCATTTGTTTTATAATAGTATGTATCTTTCCATAGATGGTAAATGTATATACACAAGAGATTGTGTGTGTTTATATATATATATATAAGGCCACATCCAGAGTCACCTTCTCAGCACTTCAAGAGCCCTGACTTCAGATTTCCACAGAATCCATCCTCTCCCTATTTCTGTTCAAATATACATATAGCCACTACAGGGAGACTGTGAAACAGCATTGTCAGAAATGTCAGCAACAAACAGATGACACCTAGCTCATAAGATGCAAACATCATCATCTCCCAACTACATTAGAACCTCAGGAGGGAGGTTGTTCGTAACTCTGAAATGTTTGTAACCCTGAACAAAATGCTGGGGTTGTTCTTTCAAAAATGTACAACTGAACATTGACTTAATACTATTTTGAAACTTGGCTATGCAGAAGAAAAATGCTGCTTTCCCCTTTTTTTTTTTTTAGTAGTTTATGTTTAACACAGTACTGTACTGTATTTGATTCCCCCCCCCCCCCCCCCGGTGCTGCCTGATTGTATACTTCCAGTTCCAAACAAGGAGTGTGGTTGACTGGTCAGTTCATAACTCTAGTGTTCATAACTCTGAGGTCCTACTGTACCAAAGGGCTGGGCCAAGATCAAAAGTAGAAATAGATGAGACTATGGTCAGTAAATTCAACCGAGTATTTTAATCTGTGTAATTTTAAAGTGGGCTTCTTTTGATTTTGGGGGTAGAGAAGAAGGAAGACAGTGTGAGAAGTGATAGACAATATATTTTGAGCCCTTCTCGTTATTAAAACCTTTTAAAATTTGCTTATCACTAGCTTGAGCCACACCACAACAAATATATGAATTAAAAGAAAATAAGCCAAATAGACATTGTTAATAGCTAGCAACTGTTTTGAATATTTTTTCACAGATACAGCAAATGCCTCTGAAGCAATAATATTTTGGTCATTTTCTAATACTTGTGCTATTTTTCCCATCATATATACATAGAAATAAAATATCCTGCTTCCTTATTTAGCAAAATATGAATACCATTATCAATCATCAAAATATGTATTACAGACATTTATTCCCTTGATGAATGCATGCCACAAAACTGATATACTTATTATAGAATCTCTTCCCATACCAAAAGAATTCTGTGGACACATTTGCTCCTGTCTCAGCTTTAGATGTCGAGAAGCAAAATCTTTATCCAGCTGCATGCTTCTTGGAGAACATATCTGCTAGTTTTCTGGGGGGAAAATGTCCTTCCTTTGATAGGTTCACTTATTGAAAACATCATAAATATTTTGTTAGACATTGTGACTGTCCAAAGCTCACTAAAAGTAGCCATATTAAGTATATTTAATTTTAAATCCATCCCCCAATATTTTAACAATCTGTAAAGCAGACAAATCTATTCTTTCTAGATGGGGTAGAAAAGAAACAGAAAGATCAGCAGGAAGCAATCTTAGGGATATAACTTTTGAAATAAATATATAATAGAAATTATTCCAAAAGTTTCACTGTGGGTTTTTTTTTTAATCAGCTGCAAAACTGTGCTCATCAGGATTTGTAATAATACTCTTATTGTATCTGATGTTGGGAATCCATCCTTTGTAATACTTCTTGACATAATTGCAGCTTTTGACATACTCAATCATGGGATCCTTCTAAATCATCTTGAAAAATATGTTGGTCTTTCAGGTTCGGTTATTCAGCAGTTCAAATCTTATTATAACCATCGACAACAGTTTGTTAATATAATTTCTTTCCATTCCTCCTCTTACATTGTCATCTGGAGTCATCTGTTACAATGTCATCTGAAGTCCCACAGGGAACTGTTTCTGGTTCCATGCTCTTCTTTATCTACCTGCTGCCTTTAGGAACTACAATACCGTATCTTAAGAGACATGGGTACTGTTATAATTCTGCTATTTAGGCAGTTTAATTTTCCGGTCTTTGTGCCTATTTATTTGATCAATATTCTGATGCTTTCTCCTCTTGTTCAGCTATTTAGATGAGGCTCACTTTAAAAAAATATTTTAAACATTTTAAAATTATACCACAGATAGAAATAAAAACAAGTTTTTGGCTATTCACCTTTTATTCCCAGTTTCCCAGTCAGTTGATACATATTACTATGCTTTTCTATTTCAAAACATTTTACTTATTTATAAATTTCCACATGATTAAGCATGGGAAAATGCCCAGCAAAATTGGATTCAACTATTAAAAAGAAAAAAATAGGAAGTAAAGAAAAACCAAACTAATACTTGGATCTTAGTTTCACCACGCAGATTGCTAATATATGGGACTACTAGCATAGTAAGGTACTGCTCAGTTTGAGTAATGGTGGCAGAATCTGGACTTTATTAAATAGTATTGTGTATGTAATCAATGTTTCAGAGGCTTTAGGTACTTTTAGCTCCCACAGTTGGAACTATGAATGTTCATACCCTTGAAAATTAGGGCCAGTCCCAGGTAATATAAATGCTGATACACCCTCCACACCACCAAACATCCTATGAGTAAGAAACAGAAATATCTGTATATTTTTTCCTGCAATTGCACATGAGCAGTGGCTAATCTTCATGGAAGAGTAAACTGTTGTCTCTTCATTTATTCTTCCATCCTTTTGGTGCATTTACTATTTTGGCAGCCTCCCTGAAATTTCCCATAGACATATGATGTTTCTCATCATCTAAAATGGAGGTGACTTGAGCAGTTGTATGTTGGTATTGAAGTAGGCTGTCACTGTTTTCTGCATTTCCAAGTAAAGCCAAAATGAGTTAGTATTCTTGATTCATTTCTTTCAAGAATATGGAGTCCATTTTCCCTGGTTACTTGTGAATCCCAAACTGAAACAAACAACAACCAGCACCAATTTTTCTTCTTTAGATAATTCTTGCCCTTTTCCTAGATCGCTGAATAATAAATAAAAGAAACATGCTAATCCTAGACTCTTCATTAATACTTTGTGTGCTGCATGCAACAAATCAGATGCACATGCGCACAGAAGCACAAAGTTAGCCAGCCTCTAACATTACCAGAATGCAGGTGAGTATAGTAAATTGACCACCAGCATTGCCAACATATTGCTAATTTGCATAGGCAAAAATGCTTTTTGCTTTTTTGTGACCATTTCTTGCCTCCTCTTATAACAGAATTGAACAGAAACACGCATAGCTAACCTGCCTTGAAAAACACCAAAGAGATATACCACGCCTGATTCTACTGTTACTTACACGATGGTAAATCAAGGTGAACTCCACTGAAGTCAATGAGGTCAGAATCAGGCCCACAAATTTTACTGAAAAGGGATGTGTCAGGGTTCCCTCCCCACTCTGAACTCTAGGGTACAGATGTGGGGACCTGCATGAAAAGAGCCCCTAAGCTTATTTTACCAGCTTAGGCTAAAACTTCCCCAGGCACAAGCTTCTCCTGTACCTGGAGGGTTAGGCTGCCACCACCAAGCGTACCCCAAGAACTAGGGGAAGGGCCACTTGGAGCCCCCTCTTCCCCCCAAATCCCCCCAAGTTTTAGACCAAGTTTTTCCTGGTCAGCATTTGGATAGGAGACCTCTTAGGAAAATACAAAAAGGGCAGCAATAAATGGTGTTTCTGATATAGTAGGCAGCTGTCTCCCCTCTGAGAAAAATATTGAAGAACTGCCCCTGGTGTTAAGTGGCCTTGTGCTGCTGCAGATGTCATATTTCAGATAAGACTAGAAACCAAGATCTATCCTATCTCCAGAATTTCTACAATTAGTTTAAAGATTACTTTTCCTCATACATATCCTCCTAACTGAAACAATTCACAGCTTAAATTCATGTAACAGACATTCCCTCTCTGAAATATTGTTCCGGGCCCTTTTGTTGAATTTAGGCCTCAGTCAACTTTATTATGATATGAATATTTTATAGTATTTTGTAATTTTACCCTAATTTTCTTTTCCACAGTCTTTGAACTTTTTGTACATGCTGCATTAGGACTAACAGAAAGGATAGCATAAAAGAAAGACTGAATGGAATTAAACCATGTTAATATGCATCTTAAGAAAAACAGAGACAAAATTCCATAGAAAACATATTTCCAAAACTGAGCAGGTAATAGGGACATACTCTGAAACTGGGTCCCTATTTTTCAACAGGTTTTCTTCCTTGTTCCAAATTCTTCATCAGCCACTGGGTTTTGAAAATTTCTTGCCAGGACAAGTCATTTGTTTGTTTGTTCACATATGTAAGGATCCATGTTTCATCTGGCTGCAGAAACAGCTCTAGTTAATATGCCTAATTAATTAATCTCTGTGTCTAACCAGAACCAAGAAAGGCAAAAGCAGCCATAGGACTATATGTTTTCCAAACCACATTTTTAGAATTTTTGCTGTTGATACCCTCAGCGAGAGGCTATCTATGGGGGTCTGATTTCTAAAGCACACTAACATGTTGCGCATTGATTGGCCCATATAGACGTTGCTTTTGTGCTTTAATGCAGTGCTATTTGAAACATCACAATGTTAAAGTGCACTATGGAATCTTTAGTAGACACCAACAGGGTGTTCAAAGACCAATTAAGTTGCAATACATCTGTGAGCTTTAGAAATCACACCCACATAGAGCACATTACCCCACTGTGTAGATAAACCGTAAGATACACTAATACAAATTACACAATTAATGGATCAGGCATGAGAATAACTATTGCAAAAAAGGCATGGTCTGTGTCTTTACCAAATAAAGGCCATGGGATTGCTATAGAAATGACCCAAGTGGGCACTTCTAACTTATTCAATAAGAGTCCACTCAAATTCCATCTGTGAACATTTGGTCAATCTTTTTATGCAGAAAAATGTATTTCTCCAAGTTCATATTAATTTTTGTGCACATCTGTGCACTCACCTAATCCATACACACCCACCATATCAATTAAAATTAAAAGAACAAGTCAAATCTTTGAGAATTTTTAATTCCAATAAAGCATATCTATATATATAAACGTCAAATGGTGTATGTATGTTCCCTTACTCCTTCCACACCGTTTCAGCTAGAGACTTGAAATTTGGTACAGTTATAGGCTTTAGGGTCTGTGACAAGGTGGCTCCTCAGACTCCCCGGACTCAGGCCCTTTAGCTGTTCTCTTCTGGCTGGGGTTTGGCTCCCAGCTGGCTAGGAAGGGCTAACTCCCTCCTTCCTGCTTTCCTGTCTGCTGGCAGCCTCTCTGACTCTGTCTCTCGCTCTCCTTCACTCCTCTCTGCTTTCACCAACCTCACTCTTCTGATTCCTCCTGCCTCCAAACTCGCTCCTCAACTCCCACACTCTTCTCTGGGGAGGAGTCTTTTTAAAGGGCTCTGCCAGCCTCCTTAACTGGCCTCAGCTGGCCCTGCTTCTGGCAGCCTTGTTCAGCTGGATCCAATTAAACTGCAGTTATCCCTCTCACCACAACCTTCTCTGGCCCTCGCCTGCCCTGGGTTTACCACACATCCCCCCCCCCCTGCTCAACACCATGGGGTTGGGCTACTTGGGTCGCTGAACAGTGGACCCTCGACAGGCCATCCGCATTTCCGTGCAGGCGGCCGGACCTATGTTGCACACGGAAATGAAAGGGTTGCAGCGAGAGGAACCATCTGGTGACTCTTGCATTTTTGTCCTTGTTTTGCTGCATCCACTTCAGCGGGGCATGGTCAGTGACCAGGGTAAACCGTCTCCCGAGCAGATAGTAGCGGAGGCTTTCTACGGCCCACTTTACCGCCAGGCACTCCTTCTCTACTACGGCATATTTCCGTTCCCTGGGCAGTAGCTTCCGACTGAGGAAGAGGACTGGGTGGTCTTCTCCATCCACCATCTGGGAGAGCACCGCTCCTAGCCCCACCTCAGAGGCGTCAGTCTGCAAAAAAAACTCCTTTTCCCAATCCGGGGCTATTAGCACGGGGTCGGTGCAGAGGGCTGTCCGCAGATCCCTAAACGCCTCCTCTGCTGGAGTCGACCATTTCACAATGTCCGGGCCACGGGCTCTCGTCAGGTCCGTTAATGGGCATGCCCTGGCGGCGAAATGGGGAATGAACCGTCGATAGTACCCAACCAACCCCAGGAACGCTCGGACCTGCTTCTTCCGGACTGGTCGTGGCCACTTCTGGATCGCCTCTAACTTGTTAAGCTGGGGTTTTACCAGGCCTCTCCCCACTATATATCCGAGGTATTTGGCTTCTGCTAGCCCAATCGAGCACTTGGCGGGATTTGCAGTCAGGCCAGCCTTCCTCAGGGTGTCTAGCACTGCCTCTACCTTCCCCAAGTGTGTCTCCCAGTCGGGGCTATGGATAATCACGTCGTCCAAGTACGCGGCTGCGTACTTACGATGCGGCCACAGCAGTTTGTCCATGAGCCGCTGGAAGGTGGCGGGGGCTCCGTGCAACCCAAAGGGGAGGACCGTATACTGGAACAAACCCTCTGGGGTGGCAAAGGCTGTTTTCTCCTTGTCCGCCGGGGCCAGGGGGATTTGCCAGTAACCTTTGGTCAGGTCAAGGGTGGACAGGAACCGCGCTGTTCCGAGCCGGTCAATCAGCTCGTCTATTCGGGGTAACGGATATGCATCGAACTGGGAAACGTCATTTAGCCTCCGGAAGTCGTTGCAGAATCGCACACTGCCATCTGGCTTGGGTACCAAGACCACGGGACTGGACCACTGGCTATGGGACTCTTCTATGACCCCTAATTTTAGCATTTTTCGGACTTCTACACCAATCACTTCCCTTCTTGCCTCTGGGATCCGGTAGGGCTTGACATGTACCTTTACCCCGGGCTCCGTGTGGATGTGGTGGTGCACCTCCCTGGTTCGGCCGGGTGCTTCCGAGAATACGTCCGGGTGGCGTCTGATCATGCTGATCACTTCCTCTCTTTGGTTTGGGGTCAGCTCGGGGGATATCCCTATCTGGCTAGGCTGGTTCCCTTCCCGGGGGGTTGCTCCTAGCGCGACCACTTGAGCCTCTCTATCCTGCCATGGCTTCAGTAGGTTCACGTGATAGATCTGCTCTGGTTTCCGGCGTCCAGGCTGTCGGACTTTATAGTCTACGTCCCCCACGGCTTCAATCACCTCATAAGGCCCTTGCCACTGGGCTAACAGTTTACTTTCAGCCGTGGGTACGAGCACCATCACCCGGTCCCCCACCTGGAACTTCCGGCTCAACGCCTGGCGATCGTAGTATCTTCGCTGGGCCTCTTGGGCCTTCTGCATGTGCTCTCGCACAATGGGGGTGACCTGAGCGATCCTCTCTCTCATCCGTAATACGTGATCAATGACATTTCTCCCCGGATTCGGCTGTTCTTCCCAACCCTCTTTGGCTATATCGAGTAACCCCCGAGGGTGGCGTCCATATAACAACTCGAATGGGGAGAATCCCGTTGAGGCCTGCGGTACCTCCCTCACCGCAAACAGTAGGTAGGGGAGCAGGGTGTCCCAATCCTTCCCGTCCCTGCTCACTACCTTCCGGATCATGCTCTTCAATGTCCTATTGAAGCGTTCAACCAGGCCGTCAGTCTGGGGATGGTAAACCGATGTCCTTAGGGCCCGCACTTGGAGCAGGTCGCATAAGTCCTTCATCAGTTTAGACACAAAGGGGGTCCCTTGATCGGTCAGGATCTCTTTGGGTATCCCTACTCGGGAAAAGATCTGCACCAACTCCCGGGCTATGGTCTTTGACATCGTGTTCCGTAGGGGCACGGCTTCCGGGTATCGGGTGGCGTAGTCTAGCACAACCAGTATGTGCTGATGGCCCCGGGCAGACTTCTCGAGGGGGCCTACCAGGTCCATAGCGATCCTCTCGAACGGGACTTCAATGATGGGTAGGGGTACCAGAGGGGCCCGTAAGTGTGGCCGGGGGGCATGCAATTGGCAGTCCGGGCAGGAGGCACAATACCGCCGGACAGCCGCATAAACTCCGGGCCAAAAAAATCTTTTCAGGATCCGGTCGAGGGTTTTATCTACCCCTAGGTGGCCCCCGAAGAGATGGCTGTGGGCTAGGTCCATCACACCTCTCTGGTGCTTCTGGGGCACCAAGAGTTGCTCTACGGCTTGGTCCGGCCTCTGGTCTACCCTGTATAACAAGTCCCCCTTTATCACATAGTACGGCCCTCGTCCCTTAACTTTTCCTTCCACCGGGACTCCATTTACCTCAACTACTTCCTTTCGGATATTGTGGTAGGCTGGATCATTGGCTTGATCCTGCCCAAAATTTTCCATTGACGGGCCAATTGGCCCCAACTCCAGGGAATCTACCCCCGGCTCCTCCTCAGGGGCAGTCTGGGGGGCACTAGGTCCGGCGTCGGGTTCCCCCAGAGCTCGCCGAGCCCTCGTCCCTCTGGGGCTTACTTGTTCCCCTACCAGCACAACCCTCCGGTACTGGGTCAAAATCTTCGTCCCCAACTCTTTAGCTGCCCTTCTCTCCCTCCGAGACTTCTTGGGTCCCCCAGGCATGGAAAATAGCTCTGGGTCAAATTCCCGGAAGGCCGGGGGCCCACGATCCCTCGGCGCTATCTCCTGGATCTCGGCGCTAACTCCTTCCGCTTCCCTTCCGGGGAGCAGGCTATCGAACCCTGGGAAGTCTCGCCCAATGAGGACTGGATAAGGGAGCTTCGGGACTACTCCCACCATTACCTTCGTGGGGTTTCCCAGGATGTCTATACTCACGGGGATGGTGGGGTAATAGTTAACATCCCCATGCACACAGGATACTCCTGAGCGCTTGGCCCGGGCGAGTTGGTCCCGCCCGACCAGCTTCCCCGAGACCAGCGTGACCGCACTCCCTGAGTCGACTAACGCGGTGGTGCTAATGCCGTTCATCTTAACGGGCCGGGTGTATCTATGGGGGGCCATCGCGACCCCCACTTGATTTATCAGGTCACATGGACTTTCTATCCCCCCCCAGTCACATTGCATAGGTTCCACCTGGTTTGGGCACTGGGCAGCTATATGCCCCACTTCCCCACATGCATAACAACGTATACCTGCTCGAGCTAGTCCCCTGGTTTTCGGGCTGTTAGGCCTTTCCCCCCGAGTCATGTTCCCCCAGTCCCCAAGCTTCTCCAGGTTCTCAGGCTGATCCCCAGCCTCTTTTCCTCCTTCCATATATCGGCTTGGAGTCACGGTAATCCGGGGTTTTGGCCCTGAGACTTGCCTCCTATTCGGGCGCGTTCCTTCCTTGGAAGTCCGAGGCAACTCTTGGGAGGCTAGGTGTCTTTCCACGAGGGATACTAGCTCGTCATAGGAGGAGGGATCGTTCTTACGGACCCACCCCCTTATGTCCGGTGGCAACCCCCGCATATACCTGTCCCGGACTAGGATTTCTACCACTTTCTCGGGGCCGTGAGTCTCGGGCCGCAGCCACTTCCGGGCGAGGTGGATCAAGTCGAACAGCTGGGACCGCGGTGCCTTGTCGGCCTTGTACCTCCATTCGTGGAACCGCTGGGCCCTCAGGGCTGGCGTCACTCCCGCCCTTGCCAGGATCTCGGCCTTTAGCTGGGGATAATCCGCCGCTGCCTCGGTCGCCAAGTCAAAATAGGCCTTCTGGGCCTCCCCACACAGAAAGGGGGCCAGGATACTCGCCCACTGCTCCCGGGGCCAGGCCTCTCGCAGGGCTGTCCTCTCAAATGCAAGAAGGTAGGCCTCGGTATCGTCGTCCACTGTCATTTTCTGTAAGTAGTTGCCCGCCCTCAGTGGCCGGGGGTCGGGGCCCCCACGGGCCATGGTGCCCAGGACTTTTATCTGTTTTGCTAGCTCTTGCAGTGTAGCTCGGTCCTGGGCTGCCTGGGACATCAGCAACTGGTTAGTCTCTTGCTGCACTCGCACTGCTTCTTGTTGGGCCGCAGTGGCCTGAACCAGTGCCTTCACCACCTCCTCCATTTTAAATTTTTTTTTTTTTTTTTTTTTTGAGGGGGCCTTTGCCTTGCCCAAGAGGACTGGCCACCGAGTCTACTCACTGCATCCCACCTCTGACACCACGTGTGACAAGGTGGCTCCTCAGACTCCCCGGACTCAGGCCCTTTAGCTGTTCTCTTCTGGCTGGGGTTTGGCTCCCAGCTGGCTAGGAAGGGCTAACTCCCTCCTTCCTGCTTTCCTGTCTGCTGGCAGCCTCTCTGACTCTGTCTCTCGCTCTCCTTCACTCCTCTCTGCTTTCACCAACCTCACTCTTCTGATTCCTCCTGCCTCCAAACTCGCTCCTCAACTCCCACACTCTTCTCTGGGGAGGAGTCTTTTTAAAGGGCTCTGCCAGCCTCCTTAACTGGCCTCAGCTGGCCCTGCTTCTGGCAGCCTTGTTCAGCTGGATCCAATTAAACTGCAGTTATCCCTCTCACCACAACCTTCTCTGGCCCTCGCCTGCCCTGGGTTTACCACAGGTCCTAATCAGGGTAGGAATCGAAAATTTTTAAAATCTCACCTCTTACAACCCCTAGGGGTGAAATTCATTAAAGCCCATTAACATCAACTATACAGCTCACGTAACATCATCTGGGCTGCAGGTTAACACCTGCTGTTGTCTGTGACATAGTTATGATGTAATAATACAGATAACCAGAGAGCTTAGTGTTGTGTAGCGCAAACCTAATTAAATACACTATTTTTTTCTTTAAAAGGACCCTATTCGTTATGCCGCGTAAAAAGCAAAACTGTATTGGAGAAACCACATCTAAATGCAAGAGAATGAAATTAATTAGACAAAATGAGACTTCTGAACAAAATTTGTATTAATAAAAAACATTATAGTCTTTTTACATCCCAGTTTCCAATTACAAATACCCTGAGCAACGCCGGGTATTTCTGCTAGTAGAATATAAATTGCTTTTTTTTACTACAAAAAATATCTTTTTTCTGCTTTTTCCTACTTACTTGATTTCAAGTGCAAAATATTCAGATGGATCAGCCACAGAGTTCTTCTCTGATAGTTTGCATTCTCCTGTTGGATACTGAACAACTAGCAGTGGAATATGAATTCAAGATGGTGACACTCAACAGGGCATAAGTGTGGCAAGATATTTGACTGTACATGTCTGAAGTTTACTCTAACAGCAACAAGTAAATTACCATTTTCCAGTTATTAATATGAGCCCTGGCTGCATACAGTCAAATTCTTTATAACAAAAAATTGCAATGACTTTAAATAAAAAATGTAGTACATACTTAATTTACATTTTAAGAATAGCATATTAATAGGAAGGAAAAAAGAAACATGACAACTAGAAATGTCAACTGGTTTAATCATACTTAATATGAAAAAATTGCTATAACTTTAAGAATCAGCTTAGCTGACTTTGGAGCTTAGGTTTTTATTTTTCTACTTTATAGCATGCTTCAAAACTACTTGGACAAATACAAAACAAGAATTACAGTGCACCATAAGTTATTTTAATATCCTGTAGTGGTGTATACTTCCAATGAAATCCCAAGACTATTATTAAGGTTCTGTGTTTGTGTGAAAATGTCAAGTTGTTTCGAGTGACTACATACTCTAAATTATATATAACTGTTACTTTATAGCTAATAGGCACTAAAATTACTTTAAAACAGAAATGTAAAATTATATTTTCATCCTTTTTGACAGATAATAAAGCTTATTTATGAGATAAATTTTTTCAAGTATTAAAATATATAATGTTTACAAAAAGATTAAAAATATGATACTTGATATTTAAGCAAGAAACTGAGCCATCATGAAGATATTTGCCTGAATAGTTATATCCAGTGTAAAGGCGGATAGATGTTAACTCAATAATTTTACTCAGGAAAGTCATTTGTTAAAATGGTAAAACATAAAAAAAAAAAAAAAAAAGGTTGTGTCTCAAAATAAGATTTAGGAGGTGTTTTTCTTTCCCTGCCTGTCATTAAACTGTAGATCTGAAATCCTTGTATATACTTTTAGATAAAATGATGACACATGATATACTGTGACTCTTTATTTTAAATTGTATCCACTAAGACATGTTGCTTAATTGCTTTGTTCTTCCCTGCTTGAGAAGAAAAATAAAGTTATATCCTTGTATAAGCACAATGGAATAGGACATCTGCACAAGAGTAATTTCTTCTCTTGTAAACTCCAGTTAGGGTAGAGAATTTATGAAAAGGGAGATTATTGTTGGCATGACATATACGTAAGTGTACACAACACCATTAATTTTCCAATTATTCATAGTCCAAAATAAAAAGGTTTCACATGAAAATTATCTTTCATTATTCCTGCCAAGCACTTAGTAAATAAAAACATATAAACACCTGGATCTATCTTGTTATTTGAGAAGTGTGAAAGATATCAGTAAACTCTAGTGCAAATGAACCACACTTTAGAAGGCACCTTCATAGAAGGTTACAGAGTGTAAATTCTATAGTTACAGTAGGAGTTAATTGCCATTCTGAAGCAAGTCCTGCACTGTGTTTAGGATTACCTCTTCAGTTGAGAGTCTGTGATTATCTTTATGCATTTATTTCTACTGCTCTGCTATAGAATATTATACCAAAGCATGAACAAAAGAAAATTACCCTGAAGCAATGGAGTGCCACAGCACATTGTCGCTATTAATCTTTTAGAAATGGCAATGCTAATTTGACATGATGCATAGTAATTTATTAATAGAAACACTTGAAGTCCAAAACTTAAAATATTCTATGTGCGAATGGATTAATCTGGAAATTGGTAATGGGTTACTAACCCTTTCACCTCTGGATCATAGGTTCAGTTTCATCCCAGATCAATAGTGACAGCACACCATGATCATATATGAAATAAGACAATGGCATTATAAAACGAAACAAAATAAATAACCCCACCAGAACTGAAAACCTTGCTGACAGTCTGAATGAAGACATTAAGTCTTGAATGGGCATAAACATCACATTACTCCGTTAGCCACATAGGCCTGTCCTGGAGAGGAAGTATACATTACTGCATCCTCTGCTCTTTCTATCTTATGGCTACACTAAAAGAAGTCTGGCTTAAAGGCAGACATCCCTTTACCTGTCATGAGTGCTGTAGCCCTAAACCTGGGCACACTTATCTACATTAGAAACATAACACATGTATTGTCCCATGTGCATAATTTTTTTCAGGATGACGGCATGTGTTTACTTTACAATTATACATATATTTGATTTCTTCTTTCTCTGCTCTTTTAAAATCTTCCCTCCCTTTTTAATCCAGGGTTTAGCCCTTTTCTTGCAGAAGAAAAGACAAAGTTTACACTTAGATTCTTAAGTGCTACTACCATAACTTGGCTGGTCAGCAGGGGATGCTCCTGTGCTGGAAGGCAAAGTCCTTTCTGGGGAACTGAAAATGTCACCATGTCTGTGAGGTACCTAGCTTCTGCCTGCCTAGGGCATGGGGTCCAGAGTTTGTTCTCAAGCCTTGGTCTCTGCATGAGAGCACAGCAGGTTTCTAGTGTGCAACTAAACTAGCTACACAATGTTTAGCTGTGCTTATAAAAAGACTAATCTGTGTTCACATGGTATAGGCTTTGTTCCTTATCCTGAGCCATCATTAACTATTAATCCAGGGGGGGAGGTTTCCAATTGTCTGTTCTATTTTTGTTTGTTTCCAGAAAACAGTAGCACATTCTGGTTTCAACAGAGTACTAGAAAGGCAGAGATATTATTAAACACTTTTATATACACATTAATAGATGAATAAAAGCAATAGGGAGAAAAGGAAGATGTATTTCTCATTGAACTTTGACAGCAAACCACTATAGAACTTTTTGATTTGTTACTGTGGCAGCAACAGATAAACCTGGTGAAGTTTTAAATTCTGCCTGCCTGATTAATGTCAAGGTTAAATCCAATCTACATTGGTTGCACACATGAATTTCATGTTCTAAAACCTGGTGTAACATAATCCATTATTTATTGGATATAATGACCACTAGCCAAGATAAAACATGGTATTATGCATTAATAATATCATGTTATCTTGGGGAAATGAGGTTATTAATGCAAGTCACCTGCACTATAGCTCAGGCTGTATTCAGGTAGACGCCATCAAAACTTCTGCTTAACCTTGAAACAAGTAGAGTTCAAAGATTGCCTTATCAATTAATGACAAATGTTTGAAGGGCTTCTTTTCACCACTGTCCATTCAGAGTAATTTCACCTTGTCCCTGCTTTCATTTTTGTCAAATTTATTTTCTTTTTTTCTTCAAAAATGCTAGTCATTGGCTCTATTAGTTAGCGGTATTGGAACTATTTAACACACTTTTCAATAAGAAATTCCATTCATATACTGATTCAGCCATGAACCACTGACAAACAAAGGGACAGATCAGATTTTTATCTCATTTACATTGGTGTAAATCAGTAGTAACTCCATTTGTTGGTAGACAGATACCCTCCCCCCCACCATGTAAAATAAGATCAGAATCTTGTTCAAAGCATATAATCACAATTGTGGCATTTACCTTGTTTTGAAAAAACCTGTGGTTCTCAAAAAAGTGCTGTATTATTTGCAATAATTCTTTACAAGGTTGGTACTGTTTGTAGGATTTTAAATAAAAACAAAAATGTCTTTTACCTCTATTTATATTCCCTAATTACCCTATTATCTAGGGGGGAAATACAGGAATGTTTAAGCTTCTGCAAATATATAATAAGGGCCTTTTTGCCAGCTCCATTCTCAAGATTGGGACAGGGTGATTTATACTTTTGTTGTCACTATTCCTGTATCTTTAAAAGAAACTTTCATAATGTTTGCCTTCTTTTTAACTTTAGGCACTGGAGGCTTTGGTAATCTTATATCATTTATATTAAGACACAATATTACCTGACTTTCCTAAATTTCTTCTTCTCTTTTGTTGTTCTGATTTATCTTACAACCACACTCTCACTAGACAATGATAAAAAAAATAAAGGAGTTTTCTTTTGTCATAGGTAGGAAATGTGATTCATTCATTATCTTTAACAGGCCTTCAGACCACCAGACCTCTGTGCAATGTTTGGCAGCAGTAAAAAAAAAAAGAAAAAAAACATCTAAACAAATATATATATGTAAGGATTATAAATCAGTAGAAGTTATTCTGGCACTACTTTAAATAGGCATATATTTGAAATATCGCGTGCAATTCTGGTCACTATATTATAGGAAGGACATTGCTGAGATTGAAAAGGTGCAGTGGAGGGCAACCAACATGATTCAGGATTTGGTGGATAAGAACAAAGAAGACATATGAGCCAGATTCAGCCTGTATTACTTGAAGGCCACATCCTGTAAGATGTTGGCTGGCTTCTGTTCCACTTGCTGAAAGTGGAGGACCTTCAGCACCTGAACAGCAGGTACTCAGCACCATCAGGCTCAGGCTGTAAAAATGGCAGCTAAAGGGTAGCCTTCTCACAAAGGCTACAGTGTATGCAACTTGAAAAGAAAGAAATGAACGATAGCAATAAGTTGTTGAAGTGGAAAATAATTCAGAAACATAAGAAATCAAGCCAAATTGGAAATTATCTATCCATTCATTTATTGAATTTAAGATTAGAAGAGTGTAAAAAATGTTGAACATAAGTATTGCTAAGAGCAAAATATTAGAAAAGTCACTTTTTTAATATCTTTTACAGTTAGGAAAAATGAAAACCTACTTCTTTTCTTAGGAAAAAAACTAAATTTCTGAATGAGGGTGGAGCAGGACTTGAAGATCAATGGGTAAAATGTGTTTTCTACAACACATGTTCTTAACCCTACTGTTACACATGCAGCAAGAGCACTGGCTGGGGGAGGGAAGGAGAAGAGAAAAAGAGAAGTTATTTGGGAAAGAAAAACAATCAAAAGCAATTGTGTATTAAAAACTCCTAGAAAAATAAGCAGTAATTCCCAGAATCTATATATATAAAAGTCAAATGGTGTATGTATGTGTGCGTGTATGTATGTATGTATGTATGTGCGCTTACTCCTTCCACACCGTTTGAGCTAGAGACTTGAAATTTGGTACAGTTAGAGGTCTTGGGGTCCTAATCCGGGTAAGAGTCGAAAATTTTTCAAATTTCACCTCTGACGCCCCCCAGGGGTGAAATTCTTTAAAGGCCAATCACATCAGCTGGGCAGCTGCTGTTCTCTGTGACATAGTTATGATGTCATAATACCCCCTCCAACGGACACCGCATTCGCTCAGCTCTCTGCCCCCTCCCCCCTCCAATGGACCCCGCACTCGCTCAGCTCTCTGCCCCCTCCCCACCTCCGATGGACCCGAGTTGGGTTTGGTCGGAGGGTAAGTGAGGTGGGGGTGTCAGGTTTGGTCCAGGGGTGAGGTGGGGGTGTCGGGTTTGGTTGGGGGGGTAAGTGAGCCGGGGGTGTCGGGGTGGATGAGGGGTGAGGTGTGGGTGTTGGGGTTGGTCAGGGGGTGTTGGGTTTGGTTGGGGGGGGGAGGAGGGGGGTCAGGGTTGGTCGGGGGTGAGGAGGGGGGTCGGGGTTGGTCGAGGGGTAAGTGAGGTGTGGGTGTCGGGTTTGTTTGTGGTGGTAGGTAGGGGTGTTGGATTTGGTTGGGGGGGAAGTGAGGTGGGTGTGTCAGGTTTGGTCTACGGGGGTGAGGTGTGGGTGTTGGTCAGGGGGTGCTGGGTTTGGGTGGGGGGGTAAAAATGTGAGTCGGGGTTGGTCGAGGGGTAAGTGAGGTGGGGGTGTCGGGTTTGGTCGGGGGGGTGAGGTGGGGGTGTCAGGTTTGCTCTCTGCCCCCTCCCCACCTCCGACGGACCCGAGCAATGCCGGGTATTTTCGCTAGTTAGATATAATTGTGAGTTTGTGGTTTTGTTTTGAAGTTTCATTTATGCTTTATAGAGAAAAAAATTATTTTTTGAGGAAAAGGGGTAGGGTGACCAGAGGTCCCGACTTTGGGGGGCTTTTTCTTATATAGGCACTTATTACCCCCACCGCCTGTCCTGAATTTTTACACTTGCTATCTGGTCACCCTAGAAGGAGGAATTGTTCTGTTATTTAGATAAATACAAAATGACAGACAAGGAGAGCAGAGTTAAATTAAAAAGAGTGGATGAGGAAAGAAATACTCCTGCTAAACAAGCCTCATAAATTCTTCTGTACAAGAGCAAGAGAGTCAAAATTAAATGTAAATGGAGCACTTTTTGGTAATTTTTGCACTAGCTGTGCTGGGGTAAACATTTGGGTCCAGAATAAAGGCTTAGATTGGTCTCTCTGGTACCTAGGGATGGAACATGAATAAGTGGCAGGGCCGTGCAATTTTTTTTCCTTCTCACAATAAGATTTATAATTATTTTTTATTTTGTTTTGGAAAAATAATGGCATGGATGGAAGAGTAGTTGTTCCAGATTGATGTGCTGATTCAGGAGAGCACTTCAGTACCTGTTTATCCAAAACACTTGCTTACATGTTACACATTACTGTTCAGTATACTTCATGGTACAGAAATTATTCAAATTTACCCTACTGCAGGATGGCCTGGCTCAGTGTCTAACCAGTAGATACTACTGTTACCAAGCACATAATCTTCATCTTAAATCTGTACTTTGAGTCAGTATCCTCTTGGAGCACTATGGAGCTAAAGGGCTTAGCTTCTGAGGAGGATAGGGATACATTGAGATTCACTATCCAAAACAGAGTCAGCAATGAGAGGCATGTATAGAGCAAAAGGTGAGGCAACATTATGAGAACAAACAAAAACCTTTCAAAGGGCACAAGTCCAATCTAGGCCTTGGCCAATTCAGATATTTTCCACCCTTCTTGAAGGTTGTGCCACATTTTAGAGGCCAAATAACAGCAGCATCTGGCCAGTGAGATTTGAAGCTTAAGAGATTTTGAGAGCCACCAGAAAATAAAAGTACTCTATATATTTGTCAAGTGCTAAATTATGTTATGGTTGAGAATGGCCTTCGTGATAATTCAGGGATCTTTATGTACCAGTCTTCCTTCGTAAACAATACCTGTTCGGAGCTTTGAACCTTGGAAGGAAATGTCTAAAGTGAGCTATAATTTTCAGGGGAAATTAACTATATTTTGAATGCAGCCTTATTTTCAATTATTTTAGATTTATAGTAAGACATAAAACAATCTAAATCATTTAATTTGAGCCCCATAACTTTAAATGTAATGTATGCTTCATTACTAGGAAGAGGTTAACTTTTCAGTGAGATGTCTAAGGAATATTCTTAACAACTACCAGGACTAAAACATTTAATCCTTGGACACCCAAAAGAGATGCTAAAATGTTTACTAGGAATTAGGGATGAGTGATCCTGTTAGGAGAAAATAAGAATAGTCTCCTTCCCCAAAATTTGAACTAAAACTCTAAAAAAAGTTTGGATAGCTGTGTTTTCCCCATTATTTTTCATTCATATGGGTGTAAGCACTTTCTGTATCCAGCCAGAACTGAAAGGAGAATTGGTGAGTCATGGATAAATGTCTGTTTTAGAGAATGTAGAGAACCTTGAGGTTCACTCATCAGTGTGGCCTAGTTCCTGTGCCCACTTAATGAACACACTAGGACTCGAAGCAGCTCCATAGCTATGGGTTTGCTGGATAGGGAACCAAAGCAGTGGAGAATCTTCACATGGGAACAATGAACTCCCCTCCTTGTGGCAGAAATTATTGTAGAGGGAGAGGAAAGTGAATCTATGTAGAGTAGAAGCTGGTTCTTGCACAGTGCAGATCCTGACTATGCCACCAAATTAATTAGGGAGGTGCACAGTGGGTCCATTTTCCCTTCTATAGGATGTGATAGTTACCACAGATGAATTATGCAGGTGCCTAGAAGTAACAGTTCCATCCCTCAACTCCCATATAGTTCCTATGAGCAAAGTCATTTGACTTGGATTTTGTTCAAAGTATGAGGATTTAGGCCTAATAGCAGAGTTTCCAGGTATCCTGCTAGTTGCGACTTTTGGACAGTTAAAACAAACCTCTTGCAGGGTAAAGTAAAGCAGCAGTAATCCCACATGATATTTAGAAGCAAAATAATACTTAGACTACTCTGGTTAACATATAGCATATGCTAATCATATTTGGCAAATGCATTTACTTTCATGAAGTTTCATCAGGGATGAATTTAGCCTGCCTTGTCTTAAGCAACTAAAATAAACATGGTACTCAATCTTTAACTTTCAAGTTAAGTACATTTCAGCTCAGACATTCCAGTTGCCCAAGTGAATAGATGTATTCTCTGATGTCATTTTTCTTTTGTAATTTTGGTATTTGATTGCAGTATATTTAAAATGTTGGTTGCAATCATAACAGTGAGGTGTTTAAAATACATTCAAATCACACATTCTCCTTGTGGAGGATGGTTATTTGTCTCTGTCCTCTGAGGAAGAACATGGTATGATGAGCAAAATTTGGTGTAATAAAGAAAAATGATGTGGAAAACCCCACAGAAAAAATATATCTGTATTCCCTACATTAAATATGTTTGGGTATGTAGATATGTATTTGATATTGTAGTAAGTGGAAGATTATTGTGACTGCAATCGGTAGGGGGTGTAGCTACACTTCTGAATCGTCTCCAGGGAACGGCATAATAAGGTTATTACCTTGGGAATGGCCTTGTGTTTTTGTTATCTCGTGTGTATGTGTCTGAGAACAGTTTCTCAGTTGTGTGAGTTGTTTACCTACCCTGTGTGAATCTCGGCTTGTGTGAAACCAAATAGGTAAACTGAGGCAGGATTGCAAAACATGATTAGCTATTCATAAGTTATGTATAAAATGCAAATAAGCATAAGTATTTCTGTGCTGACACGCCCTTGTGTGTCGGGCTTCTTTTTTGGGCATGGCTCCAATGTGCCAAATCTCCTGTATCGCGGCTGCGCTGATTGGGGCCCCCAGTGCCAAATGGCCACTACCTTCAATAAACTCACTACTTTCCATCAAGCCACTGTGTGTGAGCCTCATCTCTACGGGACTCCCAAAAGTACCCTGCAACAGATATACATATCTATATCTATCTATATATATATATATGTAGTTCAAGTAAACTATTATACAAATAAAGGTATGTGTACTATTGCGTCCTTCAAACTGTAAACTGTACAAATACAGCCAAATCTTCTCCTATGAATAATTGATAAAGGATTAAAACTGTTAAAAGCATATATTTTCCATGCACTAAGGGCATTTGTCTAATAGTTTTCTACTGTGATAAACGAGGTACATCTCCTGGTTTGTAGTTCCAGGAGAGGTTTTTTAAATGTTTAATATTAAAGTAACATGTTTTAATCATTATACTATTATTATAAGCATTTATAATAAAGCAACCATCACCATAGTACCTGGGTTCACTCTGTTACATTTCTTGAGAATACAGAGCAAAATACTCCATGACCATGTGACAGTGTTAATAATGTGACAGTGTTAAGGACTGAGGTGGTAAAATGCCCTTTTGAAGGACAGAGACAGAGGTAGTAAACTATAAGCTATAATAGCTATTCAGTTACATACATTTGTGCATAATACTTCAATAAGACTATGTTTTAAAACTTTTAATGATTCTTTTCCAAATAAACTCATAAGAATAGAATCAGCATTTGGCATTTATTTAAAAAAATGTCTGAACTGCATAAGAAAATCTATGATGAATCCAATCTGATTAGTGGCTATTTTAGTGCAACTGGAGTTGGGAAACTGGAGTTATTTTGTCTTTATCCACTCTATTGTTGGTTCATGCAGTGGCTGGTCAGAGAGTCTGTATATAACTGCAGCTGTGTGTGTCCCTACCTGTGAGAATGCTGAAGGAAAGGTAGGACCCAGAGCGGGTCTGTAGCTTGTCACAACAGCACAGTGTGAGAGGGAGTCCAGGCTGGTGGGTCAGAGGGCTCAGGGTACCCAAGTTCCAGGTGGCACCCTGGGGGAACAAAAGAAAAAATACTTCCTTGAATGAATGACAATAACATTGAGCTTCTTGGATAAAATCACAATAGCCGTAAGCTCCAGCTACTGAATGATAGTTATAGGCCTGGTTGACCCATCCAGCAGAATATCCCTGAGAGGTAACCAAGCAGAAGAAACTCTCATGGTTACTTTTATAGTATTTCTTCCACATTCTTCCTTTGAGGTGATTGTTTTTTTCTCTTCACAAAAGAACCTTGTGACTCTCCTGAGATCTCATATTTGGAGGCACTGGGCCCTCCACACAATGCCTTTTGTACCCACCCTTGGTCCCTCATCCAAACCACCAAGCAGAGTGGCTCCATTGGAAGTATTCTTCAGATCTTCTCCAGCTGCCAACTCTTTCCTGTGACACCCTTAGTGGAGTAGGGATCTTCAGGACAAAGGGAATGCCAATAAAAAGTTTACAGTTTGCTGTACGTATTTTTAGATGGTTTACTGCTGAGTCCCCCCATAATCAGGAACATCCTGCCCTCAACTCCATGCACAGATCCCCAGTGGATCAGAGGAAAGGAGACAAAAGTGCTGTTGATGTGTCTGTTCCTATCCTTTCCACATGGGCAGAGGGTCCCTGCCAGGTAGAGTCAAATTACAATGACACCATAGACAAAACACTATAACCAATCAAGAAAAGAAAGAGAAAATTCACTCAGGAGGAAAGAAAACTGTAGTGAAAAGAAATTAAAAGGGTAGACAGAATCTAAGGGACTCATATGAGGAAGAGTTTGCTGAAAGGGCTGAATTTTTGCTCAAAAGAAGATCGTCAATGTCATAGCCCTCTAATTATTAAAAAATAAATATTCCCACCTTCTTAAAGTTTAGCTCTCAGTTACTAAAACTAAACAATTAAAAAAATTTATTTACTTTTCTGTGGGGCTGGCCAGAGGACAACAATTCTGTTTCATGGCAACCCTCAGGGTTTTGAAATTTGTTTTCATTATGCATTGGAACAAAACCAAAACCTTTCAAATGTTTTCACAAAAATGGAGTCATTTTTAGATCAAAACTCAGTCTTTTAATTCAGACAGAAGGGGGGGGGGGAGCAGAGTGGAGGAGACAGGTTCAAGTTCCTATTTTGCCTGATTCAGAGGAGAGTTTTCAATGCCAGATTATTCCAAACGAGGCAGAGCAGACACTTGAACCCAACCAGTCTACAGAGCAGGAGAGAAAGTCTATTTCTCACAAAAACTTTGTTGAATCTCATACTTTTCAGCATATTGACAAACCAGCATATTTTGACAGAATTTCTTTTAGCAAAAAGTGATCCAAAAAACTCAACTTTTTACCATTTTGGATATTTGTTTACACTCTGCACATTTCACTCAACTTGGGCAATGAAAACAGACTGGCCACTGCCGTTTTCAGTTCCAGCTTTTCCTTTCCATTTCTGTACTACATAATCATGTTGCTGTCCTGAGGATCACGACACTGCAGAAGAGTGGCTGCATGAAAATAAATACTTAAAAAAAACAGACCTGAAAAGATTCCGATTTTCTTAAGAAGGGCCAGGACTTTTACTCCCCTGGAGTAATACCTCGCTTACCAATTAATCCCATCAAATTCAGTGGGACTATTTATATAGTAAGGCACTATGCAATGAGTGAGATTGTGAAGCTGGTTATGCTACAGATCAGGGAAGTCGGGGGCATGAGAAGCCACCTCATTCCCTTTGCAGGCTGTTTTTGCAGGCGGGGGTGTGTGTGAGGTGAGTGAGAATAGGTAAAACATCAGCAAACACAGCTGAGCTGGTACAGAGGAGGAAGCAAACTAGCAGGAAAATGGCAGGAGCAGTGTACTTCCCCGTATAAAGAAAGAGAGATGCAGGGACCACTATGTGTCACAGCTCAGTCCCTGCTTTAAGGGCACCTCAAATACATGCTACCCTATACTTGGGCAGACTGCAATATGTGTATGGTGGCAAAATTGTGCCCTTAGCAGTGCTTATTACTTAAACAGCTTACGTGCTGGATACAAAATTCTATATACATTTTGAACATAAAGGTACCCACACTAGGTAGTTTTAAAGACTCTCTGCTGCATACCCATCATATATATATATGTGTGTGTGTGTGTATGTGTGTGTCTGAAACAACATTAGCATTTCAAGGAGTAATAAAACAAAAACTGACAAACAAACCTAGCCATAAAACAAAAGCTAACCAAAGCTAAACCAAATAAATAACTCTTGCAACATATTCTGAACCTTGCTAGAGACAGGCTCTGGTGGACCGCTAAGGGAAGTGAATTCCAGAAGCAGGGGTACTCAACTGAGAAAGCCCTGCCACTGCCCCTGGAGATTTCAAACTGAGAACTAACAGCAAGAGCCTCCCAGCCAATTTTAACTGCAATGACAAAGTACAGAAAGGGAGGCGTTCTCTTAGGTGACAGAGTCCCAGACCATTAAGGGCTCCAAGAACACACTGAATTGCACACAAAAGCACACTGAAGCCTGTACAGAGGCCTGATCACAGGATATATGTGTTGATGCACAAAAGTCAGGCAGTTGTTTTCCAGAAACCCTATCCCTCCTCTTGCACTCCAGTATCTGGACCATCCAGAAAGTGAGTGGGGATTTCAGGCTTTGTGATCCGATAGGCTGCCAATTGGAAGGACGGTGGGGGGAGGGAGGGCAATGCTGCATACTTCCCCTAAGTAGCAGAGCTATTGCTTCAGAGTGTGTTCCTCTGTCACCTTGAGGAATTTTAGCTTACTTAGAATCAATGCAGAGGACTTTCGCTCCAACCTGGCCTCTCTGCACCTTTCCCACCTGCTGAAAAAAGAATCTAACTTGAAATTTTGGACCTAAACTAAGCAGGCAGTGTCCCTTTAAAAATATCAGAATCTGCCTTCCTTTAAGAATAAATAAACAAATAAATAAAACCCCAAGGCCTCTGAAATACAAATCTGCTTGTTGTACCAAAGTCGTCCAACATTCCAGAGAGAGAGCTAATTTTTGTAGCATCTTTTGCTTTCAAAGCAACCTGACTAAATGCAGAAAAGTGGGTCCTCCCCCAGGGACTACCTCCTCCCTGTGAGGCACATAGCCTGAAGCTAACATGCAAGTAGGACAGAAGCACAACTTGAAAATACTCAAGCATACGGACTACTCTATGAAAGACAAAGAACCATGGCTATTTGGCATGCAATCACAGCGCCTTGTAGCCATGCTGAGTCTGTATATATTAGGGCTACCCTTGAACTATTCATTAGTAATAACAAAAATAACTTGTAAATATAACTATTCAAAACCTACAGTGGCATTAATACGTATGCATGAAAACTGAATGACCTTAATCACTGTATATTTCAAATACCACTGAAAAGTGAAACACTTAACACATTATAGTATTTCATTTTCTATTGGTTTTTCTTTTAACTGTTTATAGAAATATATATGGCAGGAGACTTACGAAACTATGTTTGTCTACAATATAAAACTGAAATTGCTTCTCCCCACTGCATTACATAATCACTTTGTGCAAGATGAATTGTAAAAAAAAATAGTAAAAAAAATAATAATAAAATAAAATAATAAAATAAATAAAAATACCTTTGTGCAAACTATATGCAGAATTTATTTTCCATTGATGGTCTATAGGACTACCTCTTAAGCCTGGATATGAAAAAAATTGCCCTTTTCACAGCTGATAAAATACAAATTAATCCTTAGAGGATTTAATATGTGCCTATTTATTACCTTCAAATATGAAAGTACTGCTGCAATTAATATAGCCTGCACTGCTATATGTCTGAGTTCATAGCATTGTCTTTGAAACAAGAAATATATGCAAAACTATTTTAATAAAGTAATTTTTGCGATACTGTAGGTGTGACAAAATGCCTTTAGAAGGTCGAAAATCCAGTGTTTCTCTATAGTTACATTACTGCTGCTAGAAACAGCATGAATTCTAAAGGTTCGAGTTAAGGTGTCTTAAGGGTATGAAATAATGTCATTAGCATGCAATTGCAACTTAGCTTTATTATGAGAAATGCAAACATTTTAAAAATTAAAGAAATATTTTCTCTCTTTGCAGATTAATCTATTTATTTACCCTCCAATGGTTTTTTTTGTTTGTTTTTGTTTTTTTGTAAGCTACAGTTTCATTATTTGTATGTGCTGCTAAAGTTAACTCTTAGAATGCTAGTATTTACCAGATTGCCAGTCAAACAAATGATCACATGGTTGAACAAATATGTCTATATCTTCCAGTAGTTTAAGAGTTGTAATGTTAGAAATGTGTGCTTGTATTTGCAGAAAAAGTAATATTTTCTTAGGACCCTATGAGTCTATTTGCATTGATAGCTATTATAGTTTCCATTTATTTAGCATATTTTGGCCATATTACAAGGCTGCACACCTTACATATCTGCTAATTTTGAAGTTCAGACGAAAGTGATTGGTTCCACAACATATTTTAGATGGTAACTTTAGATAATTATTATTGGTGAACTTGCTGGCTGATCATTTATCCCCATGGCCTCAAAACTTTCATAGTAGAAACTCTGAGAAATGAAAATTATTCCATTTTATCATTAAATAATGATACCCTAAATTACCATAAACCTCATTCTTTAAATTCATGTAATGAGTTATCTTTTTTTCAAATTTTGTTAAGGATAGAATGTCTGTTTGATAGTCTGCCTTTGTTTATTCATCAGCAAAGTCCATATAAGTTACTGTCCTGTCCCATGATTTATTTACAATCTCTGCAGTAGTATTTATTTAGGGTAAATGAACACCTCTGTGGGACATGAGGATAGCAGCACTTCTGTACTCAGAGTATTACGGTTCCTCTTCTGTCCCATTTCAGTCCATGAAGCTTTTTTTGACAGACAGCATGAAAAAAATCTGCATAAGGAAAAGTAACTGACAGCTGGGGTCAGACTCTCTCTGTTTAATGACACTGCCAGTTACACATTTTGAATTGTTTAAATATGAGTCTACAGCTTCAACAATCATCATCTCACTGGTTCCACTTTTCATACCCAACAGCCAGGAAACTGACACGTAATTACACACTTACTGATGGTATCGCCGGTGCCGATAATTAAAACTGCCACGGGAGGATTGCTATTGCTAGTCTACAGCTGGGATGTTGTCAAGAGGTAGAAACTCCAGCAGCTTTTAATGCTATCTTCTTACAGGTGGACCACGGGCGCCAGTGTTGAAGTAATAGAAAGGCCTCAGCACATCATTCACAATGTCTCGCACAAATGAAGAAAATCTATTAACAATCCAATAAGTGAAATACAAACACAATGACCTAAGGGTTAAATTGTCTGGGTGGACTTAGAACTCAGATCTATTATGTATTGTTCTTTTTCCTTTTGGAGGTATTTACAGAAAAAGATCACAAATGTTTCAGCACTTCTTGCAGTACATAAGAATCTTATCTGGGCAATGCTGGAATTGTATAGAAACAAATATTAGTTAATTCTGCTTGATGCCATCCTTTTCAATATAGAACTAAAATACAGAACAAAGGAAGAACAATCCAAAAAACATGAAAACTTTAATAAACATAAAAATAATGAAATTCTTAATTGAATAAGATTTTGGTAAAAAATTAATAGATGGCCTGGGGCATTATTTTGAGGAGTTTTTTGCCCTGCATATATGCAGTATTCAAATGATTACCAGCTAACCATATTGGTGGGTGCAGTAGCAGTGACAACAAGCATACCATCACCTTCCTTTCCCCCACTTTGATTTGGGGTGGAGGGAGTAAGGGAAAGAAAGGAACTTGTGCTCCTGGGGATTTCCCCTCCCTCTACTTCCTGAAGGGAGGATGGATCTATCGAGGTCTGAGATCTGAGACTGGCCTATCCATTCTTGCTTCCATGTGGGGTCATTGCAGACCACGGATTGGCTCCCACTGGCAGAGATGGGGGATGGGGAGGGAAGAGGAGCTGTTTCTGACACTGCTGGCCATTTTGACTTTGTTCCTGACGCATCCTTTCCTACCCTTACTTATTAGACGGGATCTCTTTGGATACCAGGGGCTATGCTGATCGCCACACATTATTTGGAGTCTGAAACGGATATGTTTCCTGTATGGTAAAAATGGCAAAAATCACTGTGTGGGGATTTTTCTACTTTCTATCCAGCACCTCAGAGGAAAATCCCTCTGAAGTATCCTTACATTACATGTGTCACAACTCTGACAGGTTCCAGTGTGGTAAATGGCTCAAGAAACTGCATTATGTGAGGTCCCTGAAACCCAGTGGGTTACTTGGGCATAGATAAGGGGGTGAGAGGTCTCCTCTCATCTCCTCTCTCCAACCTCTGGCATAGATGAGAGGAATCAGTTGGGACTCTGGCTTTCTATAAAGGTCCCCAGATAGGGCTGAGGTGTAGAGGGGGTTTGTAGAACCCGGGGCTATTGTTGCTCATTCAAATTCCACGCTGGAAGACTCCTAAGAGATAGTTCAGGAATACTTTCCTAGCTGGTTAATAGTTTTATAAAGTTATGGGCTCCACATTTAACTACACTCTGGTGTGTGTGTATCTCATTTGCTTCCACATCTGCATCAATAACTTGCAGAGAAAAGTAGCTAAGTGTGACTCTACTGTACAGAGATACCATAGACTTGAGATGGCAATTTAGTCAAATGAAGGGAGCATAGAACTGGGATCCAGCCTGTGTCACTGATTTCCTGTGTGGCCTGGGTTTAAACATGACTGTTTGGCCTCATTTTCCCCATTTGCAATTTGGAGATTAAAATACTAACAATCTCTGCGATGTTGCGTGAATTAATAATCTTTGGGTAGCCCTTTTTATTTGTGTTTTTTTAAGATTTATGAAGTCCAGTTACCAAGTTTCTCTGAGCACATTCACAAGAACAAAACACAATATTAAACAACTTAAAAGGATTCCATTGTACTTAGTAATAGAAGACTTGGGATGAAATAAGCACCTACCTCCTGAGTTGTGTCAGAGAGAGAAGGGAGGTACAATTTCAGACAGTGGTGGCTGGATGTACTATGGACTTGATCCAACATCACTGAAATCAATGGAAACTCCCATTGACTTCAGTGGGCTTTGGATCAGGCCTGGTGGGTGCATAGTGCAGTCAAAAATGCCTTTAAGGGAGCTCTGTGGAAGCCCCAGCTACACCTTCGGAGGAGATGTAGTTTAAACTCCACCCAAAGCCATCTCCTCGCACATCTTAATGCACTGAGGGGCAAGACCACAACTACATTCTTATTCACCCAGACAGGAACATAGGCGTGCACAGCACATTTCATTAGGGTGTGCACTCAGGGATTTTTATTTATTTATGTATTTATTTTAAAGGCACTGCGCTCTGCATTGAAAGCCACTTTTTTTGAGACATTAGGGTGTGCCTGGGCACACCCATCACACCCTGTGGTATGCCTACGTTCAGGAGTAGTGCCCTCCTTCCCCTTTGTACACAGGGCACGCTAAATAAGGCCTATGGCTCTTTCCTGCAGGACAGCAAATGTGGTCCCGAAGCAAGTGGTTTCTTGTGTCCCCACCCTGACCCCAGCATAGTTGCCTTGCAGCAGTCATAGTGTCCCTTTGTCAATATATAAATAACATAAAAAGCCTAGAAGTCCCAAACATGAGAGAGAATGCAGAAGAACAAGGGGACATCCTGAACAAACAATCAAGTTCGACTTAATCACAAATGAATAACTTTAAACATGTTGAATTCAAAAGTTAATGCTGCCACAGATACCTGACAGCCCAATGCTGAATCAGAATGAGCATCATTACAGAGCATAACATTGACTGGTTTAAAATAATCTATTCAGCATATTAGACATAAGAGGTTTCAATCAACAGTAAGTATTTCTGTCAATGTTTCACCATTTTTTGCTGTTACTATGGAGTGGGCTACCATAAGGAGAAATGCTACCTTTGCAGTTCTATCTGAGTTTCTAAAACATCTCTGATTATATGCCAGGAAAGAAATGCCCCCTGCTATCTTCTTATAAACAGACATCTTATTTCAAAACTCTAGTGCTACATTGCTGCAGTCATGTCTAAAGACCTTCTGTAATAGTAGTTCTGCCTTTTGGCATTACAAAAACAATTTTCTTCCCCTTCCCCTCTGAGTACCTAAAGTCCACCCTTTGTACCATTGTTGAGTGTGCCATTGCATGAATAGCAGTAGATATTAGGATTGCAGTTCGGAAAAAAACTGGCAGGAGAAAGTTGGCTGTTTAGAAACTGTTTTCCCAGTCAGGAGTATAAACCAACCGTTTTCTCTGTAGCATACCTGGATGTATGTTAACTCTTACAATGTCAACTGTTCCGCTCTTTTTAAGGCTTATTTACTGCCTGGGCCCATATATAAAGTCTGTGCTATAGTAAGTGGATGAGCAAAGCACTCTAGTGTGCATTCATGAATGTCATAGGTTTTGCTAGTTCCAGCTGAGGTATAATATCCAGCCAGCCAAACAAAGATTTGTGGAGAAAAGAGACATACGCACATAAATAAAAGTTGTCAGAAGAAAGCCATATATCTGATGTACTACCTTTCTTTTACACTACACAGGAATTTTCTCAGTATAAGACTCAATCCTGTGAGCAAGCCTCAGAAGACTGTAGATTCTTGCCTTGCAGTGTGGTGACCTATTCAGAGGAAAGGTTAGCATGCAACAGGCCTCATGTTAAACACACTCACTCCCAGGCAGTTCGGCAGCCTTTGGCCAGTCCATTAGACTACCCCCTTACCACCCATTAACAGTCCATACCCAGGTGTAAGGGTAGTTCTTTATCCCCTCACCTCACAGCTCAGATAAGTAGTTTCCAAGTCATAGTCTACTCCTGAATGTATTTACTGGGTGTTTGGGCTGGAAAGGGAAGAACAGTTATTTTCCAAAACTTTTAAGAATGTCAGAAAAAACAATGTTTTTCTTTCAAAGCTTACTCACCTCACCACTGTGGGAGGGCTACAGGATCAGGCCCTAGTATTGTAAACAGAGATGTCCCTGTTTGCCTCACAAATGATTACACATCCTCTGGGGAAAGGTTTCAGTCTAAATACGAGTTTATTTCTAATGCCTCCCTGATCAGATTGCCAGTCAGTACAGATAATGATTTTAAAACCTCCCAGATCAAAACTCAGCCCTCTACATTTTGCTCCTAGATTTTGTTTAAATCTTAACTACATAATACACGTTTTTTAAGACTTTGGGACTTTTAAAAAAAATCTAGAAAATTAGTTTATCTTCATTTAGCTGATTTTAAAAAAATCATATGTTTTTTCTATTTAATTTGGGAGGTTATAAAATATTTGTACTAAAACCTTTGCTGGGAATTTCTAGCTTTCAGGCCACTTTGGGTATTTTTATAAAATCAAGTTAATAAAGAACCCTGAACCATTTAAGTGCAATAAAATATCTTTAACTAAAATTTATGACAAAACTAAGCATAGAATTCTCTGTGATTTGAACACTTGCCAGTGAGTTAGTCACAGGAGTCAGGATTTTATTAAATAACATTAATGTTAAAGACCTGCAAAATACTAAACTTAAACATATGTATATTTGCTGGTGGACATTTTCCTGAATTTCTCATTTGCAATTTCTGACTTGATGAATAAACAATCATTAAAAAAGTACTAAAATGTTTTAAGGAAGGGTGATATTTAGAAAGCACCAACACTAGTGATTTTCTTTGAAGTTTTTAATATTGTAAAACTCATACTCAAACTAAAATGAACTCACAAATACCACTGATGCTGTTTAGATAATATGGACAAAGCTGTCAGTTAAAACAAACAAGCAAGAAATTCTCAGAACATGAACATCACAATACATGTTGATTAAATCATTCATAAAATATAATTTTTCCATCAGTTTAATGGGTGAATTATTAGCCCCATTGAAGTCAATGAGAGATTATTTACAATTGCCCTCAATGGGGCCATGTTTTCTTTGTTGAACAGACACAAGAAAAGTTGCCATTTCATCAAATAAAGTAATTTTTTTTTGACAAACTGTTTTTAAACATTTTGTTTCAAACTGTCTAGATTAAGTATTTGAGTATTTGATACTTGGGCTGCATCAGTAATACCTCTAAAGGATAAATATGGCAGACTGCCTGCTGTACATAAACAATAGGATGCATGGATGACTTCACGATACCAGGTGGCAAGAACTAAAGCCATGTAATTCTGGAAACAACCAAAATGTTTTCAGATTCTGAAGTAATTTAAGGTGGCAAATCCATGAACTCAAACGCATAAACTTCCTAATATTTTACGGCTTAATCTGGGAGAAATACCCCTTGCCTTCCACTCTGTAGAAGAAGGAGGTTCATATGGCATCTAGGCTTCATGAGTATTTTTGCCATTCCTGTGAATACCTAAGTTAGATTTATCAGACACTGCAAAACATTCAGATATGAGGAATCAAATCATTTGTACGATGGGAGTTAATCCAATTACTCCAGTCCAAGGCTGCCTGATTTTAGGAGACCATAGGGCCTGCTTCTGAACACAGCAATCCGTGAGTGCTCTGCTAACTCCACCTACGAGCAGACAGAGGAAGAAAGCATCAAACTTTTCCCAGTCCACCAAAAGAAAAATTATCCCAATGGCATTTCAGTTGACAGGCCCTCACCCTCCTCTTCCTCCTTGGCTCTCCCATCACAACTGCTCAGTAGAAAATTACCCACACAGAAGCCCACAGCTAATGGGAGACAACCAAGAGGGAGCTAGAGACCCAAATACAAATCTGCTGAATTGTATGACTCTAGAATCTGAGTTTTCCTGTGTTTCTAGTTCTAGAAATGTGCACTTCCCAGCTAAACCCTCAGGGTCAAATTGCTTATTTGGCCACACAGGGCCAAGAGCAACAGACAATAGCAGTCCCTCAGTTCTCTGCAGGCCTGGTCACCTCACTTTTTTTGCCTATGGGAATCAAAATTACTGAAAAGGAGAGAGAAAGAAGTGCAGAGACGAGACGAAGCTATGGCCTTGCCCCACATCTGCCCACATAGAGCTGACTCACTTGGGGGCATATCCTGTTGGAGGTTCCGTTTCCCTCATGTTCTTCCTGGGGCAGCTGTGGCAAAATGCCACTAACTCTAAATCCCAAATAAATGCTAAATTTTGGGTCTTGCTACACAAACCAAGTGAGGTTATAGGGCTGCATAGAGACACGTAGAAGGCAGAACAGCTCAGCAGCATGAAGAACTCATCACCATTTCTAGCAAATGCAAGAGGAGTGTCCCTTTGAGATCAAACAGATCACTGGGATATGTTAGTTACCACCTCTCAATCTAGCTGTCCAGGGAGCAGTAGGTCTAAACTTTTGGAGGAATTATCCCCTTACAAGGAGGATGTGTAACACCTGGAAAAATGTGTGATGTGTCCTACAGCGGCAGATCTGCACAAAGGATAAGATAACCTCAGGGATACTGGAACAATTTGTATAGTAGGGGTGCTGAGAGCCATTGAGCCAAACTGTAAACCCTCTATGATGGAAAGCACTTCAGGTCAGGAGGACAGCCACACCCCGAGTTCCAGCACCTATGGATAGCCTACTACATAAATGCTAAATGTTTACTGGCTTATTTTATAATCCACAGAGAAGTGGGCCTTTTGTTAAGTAATCACACTGTCCCCCAAATTCAAGTTTGATTTTTCTAATAGAAGTCAGTCATCTGGTTCAGACTGTAGCTGATTACAACAAAAAACCAATTTCAGCTACTAACTTTTTTCCTAAGGCTATTATATCTCTCAGATCTGTACTCTATAACCAGAACAAATTCCTTTTTATCGTCATCCTCCTTCTATATAAAAACATGGGTAAAATCCTGGTCCCATTGACTTTAGTAGGGCCAGGATTCTTCTCTCTATATGTCTGCCATGCTCCTGGGCTTGCCACATGAGGAATATCATTATCTGCACTTTAGGTGCCTTTTGTGCACCCCCTTTACACGAACCTTTAGAGGGGAAGCCTGAGTCACTGCATTCACATCAGAAACTTGTGGGTGGAAAGATGACTGGCACAACCTAATTCTGATTATACTTAATGTAACTGTTTAAATGAGAGAGGGAGAGGCAAAATTGTGATAAATTATGGTAAGGAGTCCAGGAGTTAAAGAACCATTGCTCTAGAATATGAACTGGAATATAAAACGTTGTGAGCAGAGCTATGTCTAGTTGAGACATTGCCGAATGTTGATCAGCATGTTTGCGGAAGGAGCAGGAGCAGGAGAAAATAGGAACTGTCCTGAGGAAATACAAGGGAGGAGCAGAGGAGAAAAAATTGTAAGAGAGAAAGAGAGCCAACTCAACCCAGAAAAGGGAAAGTAAAGATTTTAAAAGAGACAGAAAATCCATTGTGTCAGAAACGGTGCCTCATGTCAATCTTAGACAGGAAACAAATTATAAGTCAAATTCATCTCTGCACCAACACTAGCACTGACACAGGAACTGAGGTGAGGCAGCTTGCAACTTCTTAGTTCTGGGAATGCTGGGAAAGCAGGCTAGAGAAAATCTCAGAGCTGCTCTAAACTGCATGCCTGCTGCCATGATCCCAATGGATCTTGCAGTAGCCAGTGAAGAGCAAGGGGGCAAAGTGCATTCTAGCACTGTGGAGCTCCTGCGGTGCAGAGAACTGCCACCCATGTGCCTTCTAGCAAGTTTTAGAGGGGGAAACTGCTTTGTGTGCGAATCTTACTGTGTAAGCACAATGGGCCAGATCTTCAAAAGGCGTAAATTGGCATAGCATCATTGACTTCAAAGGAGCTACAACAATTTATGTCCATCATAATGCACATTTTACTTTTGAATGCTTAACAGTGCAAATTTAACAATTTATTTTAAATAGCTTTCTATATGGAACAGACATGTAGTATCAGTCTTCAACCCAAAAAATCCCACCTTTTATTTTTTCATTTGGGTGAATTTAGTGCCAAGAAGTATAGGGATAATAGCCATGTCTCAAACTAGCATAATGAAAGCAGGTGGTGGATAAACTTCCACCTATAGTTCTGTCAATATATCTTAATCCCAGTTTGCAATACCCCTACTACTCCAGTCCTTGACCATTTTTGAGCAGATATTGGTAGTCATGCCAAACTGTGTAGTGGTTTTCATGATGTGAACAAATGGAGACTACGACGAGGCTCTAAAATCCAATTTTCACTTGTGAATTGAGCCTTGGTTTAACCTCAGGTCTCCAGAAGTGAAAGGATGCTGCACTAACCCACAGTGCCACCATGTCTCTGCCATCACTTGTTAATGATATTTTGCATGTCGCAGAAGCCTGTATGTGAATTGAGGCTGCCTGAGGGAGAGATTCGCAGCCAAGATGAGACTGTATGCCAGTTTGACTAAAAATGCAACATTATTTACAAGGAAATACAATAGCCATTTGTGAAAAGTTAATACCTTTTTATAGACTTACATGAATAACTATATCTTCAAAATGGGTCAAAGTACCCATTGAATCCTTTCCCAGCCTCCTTCTGAAAAACTTTGTGATCAGAAATTTACACATTTATTCTGCAGGTGAAAATCCCTGTGCATGAGCTACCAATTACAGTTTCCTTTTAACACTTGTGTGTGTTTGTGTGCACACAAACTAACATTTGTCTGTATGCAGGCATTTAGGCTGTTTACAGATGTTAGTGCACATGTAAGTGTTTGCCCAGGTTCAATTTTGTATGTAAATCGGTAGAAACTAAAGGCTGATAATTTGATGTGTTGTACGCTTTTTTCCTCAATTATTCTTTGAGTGAACATGCTTACAAGGTTTAAGGAACCGGAAACAATGCACACTCAGATCACCTCCATAGCCTCAGCATAAATTTTATGACATTCTCATGCTTGGATTTTACCTTGGAAGGAGCTCTCTTGTCAGGTAATTTTGTTTCCCTGTCAGTTCCCTCATAGTCCTGATGTGCCAACTGTGCAAAATGAGAGGTTATTTTAATAGCTGATAAACTGGACCGCTGTTTATTGAGGGGGAAGATTATCAAACAAATTATAATAGATGAAAGGTTAAAGATTTCTGCAAAGCACACAATTCACCCTGTCTTGTGTAGTTTACAGTGGAAATTAGGGTTTCTTCATACTAAGTTTATAGGAACATTTTAACCATATTTCAACCTTCCTTTCCTCACAAATCTTTGACATCATTACTTTCTTGTTTGGGAATTTACGTTAAGGACAATTATGAAACAAAAATATACCACCATTTGGGAAAATATACAACTTCTTATCAGAGGGATGTGGATGTTCTTCTTGCCAGTCTACAGACATGGAGATTAAATTTCAGAGAGAGATTTATTTCATGCTATTGTCCTGTTATTCACCAGAGGATTGTGCAATGCAAGTAATCTGATCAGAATAATGCATAGGGACATATTTCAGAAAACCAATAATTGTGGTAACATTGAGCTCTGCAAGGTGCCAAAATAAAGTCCAGAATCACTCTCACTCTCTTCCACACTTCCATAATCATGACATCATAATACGCTGCACTGTTGTCCATTAAAGCTAAAAGTTTAACGTAATCAATGCTGGACATTTGGAGATTTATTGTAATCTATAGCACTTTTGAAGATTGAAAAAACTGCAAAATTATATGTTATAGGTGTGCCATATTTTACATTTCACCTTTCATTTCTTTGAATTGGCTTGTTTTTTGTCTGTTGGTGTATAGATTTTTTTCTTTCTCCTTACTGACTGTTTCAAGCTTTTATATTATATTAGGAAGCAGTTAAGTCAAACAACAGAAAAAATTACTAAAACTGACTGTATTTAAATTTTGTTTACTTTCTTTACCTTTTGACTTACCTATACAAAAAGTAATATTTCATAAACAAGTCCCAAACAAAATCATTGCCTATTTTACTTTCCTTAAATCCTTGTGGAATAAACAGAAATTGTAACAAGATCTTTTTAACCATTTTTTATTCCACTCATATTTGCAATGATTTTATAACTGACGCTGGTTTGCCTCTCTCACATTATCACAATCAGTGCATCCTGGGATTAAAAACCATTTAGGGCCCAACTCTTAAATAAAGTCCCCACACAGCAGTATAATGAACATTGTTCCTTTTTATTGTTGCTAGGTTTATTGGTATGCCAAAGAGGCAGTGAAGCTCAGTCCTCATTCTAAAAACAAAGAAGTGACCCACTTACTAGCATGGTAGCAGCATATAAAGACAGTACAAAGGTTCCAACAAAGATAACCATGAGGCCTATAAATGGCAAATATCCCATTTAACTGGGAAGGGGTCACAAATTAGACACATCTCATGAGAAATGTTCAGATTTTTTTTCTTTTAAAACATGTATCAGTGTCGAAATTAATCTAGAACAAGTGTGTTACTCCCTGAAAAATGGCACTAAAGAGGGAAAGGCAATCCAATGAGCTCCTCAGAAGCCTATTCACATGGGAAATCCACAGAAGTCAGTACAGCTCTCTATGGATCTATTCCATAAGCCAGATCTTTCTGAAAGGATATACTGCTTCAGGCCTCAATTCAAATAACGCATTCCTTTTCAGGACAGTGCTTAAGAATGTACTTAATGTAAGCACATGCTTAAGACCCATTAAAGTCAATGATACTACTCAGATGGGCAGGATTTGGCTAACTGTGACTTGTCATCTGGGATATGCAGCGGCAAGATTATCATGCAGTAAGTGTGCTCTGGATTATGACCTTGCCAAGAAAATAAAATCACAACTTAAATTTACATAGCATTTATATATTTATATACCTGTCACTATTACAGACCCCAAAGTGCTCTATAGTCTGTCGATATAGGGATCACTCAACCATCACTAAATTGCCACCAATTCAGGTGGAAGACTTCCTGTGCCTGCTACAATATAATTGTCACACTCTCCTAAAAGAAATTTAGCAGCAGCACCTTCATCACTGGTGTTGCTACACCATAAAAAAGGCTTCAGCTCAGATTACAAGCACCCAAGTGGTAATCACTGGGTTTTTGATACAATTAGCACTAATCGGGAGGATATAAGTAGGAGGATTAGGACTCAGAGGGGAGGAGCTCAGAGGGTGAGCTGCGTGAAGAAGAAAAACTTTATGAAAAGCTCCTATTTCAATATGCCTGTGTCATGTTCCATTTGCAAAAGAACTATGAAATAAAAAGTCCACATTGTGAAAAGGAAACAGGCTGGGTGCATCTATCATCACAAGATGACAGAAACCCAGCTCAGCAATGCTACTCACTGGGTACCTATTGAGGCACCCTGTGGCACATGGGGGCTTCTCCAACATTTCTACCCTCTCAGTTGAGAAAAGGAGACTAGATGGGTGACCTACTATAATAGCATATGTCTAATTGTTTGAAAAAGAACTGTAGAATAAAAAGAACACATGGTGAAAGGGAAACAGCATGGTCGGTATGTTTATGACCATGAAATTACAGACACTGGCTAGGCAGTTCAGCTCAACTGGGTAGCTGGAGAAGCTCCATTTGATGAAGAAGGGTTGAAAAATAATTTAACTAAATGAAAATACAGAGAGAATTTGGGGTATGCTAAATATGATTACCAAAGTTGGAATTTGACCAGAATACATTGGCTCAACACTTGGGAAAAAAAGTGCCATGGGACCATTTACTGAACAGTCAGGGCCTTCGTTCTACATCTCATCTAATGGCAGATGCTCTAGCAACAGAGTGCCCCTGAGCACCGTGTAGGGACATTGATTCATTACTGGCCATTGAACAAGAGTATCACCTACTGAATCCCAAACATCATTTCTGGAGGACTCCCACTTATGAGATCTGAGAAGATCACAGCCCAAGTAGTGTAGTTGTGATTTTCTCACCACTAATAAGCCAACTGGATCAGATGTAGCTGGTACTTAGCTGGGTAACTTATAAAAGAAAAAGAAAATCCAAGTTAATCATATTTCACAGGAGAATACGAGTGTTTTAGTGAAATAGAGTTGCTGTGTGACATGATGTAAGAATGCCAGATACAGTGGATCCAGTTAACAATTCTTCCTGTTAATAGCAGATAAGAGAATATTTATAGTGGGTAATCCTTCTAGAACTGGTAACATATAACTGCTGGGATAAAGGCAAAAGAAAACTTTTAAAAGTGCCTGTTATTTGTCACCCTAGAAATTCAGAAGTTAACTTGAATCACCACTGATGCAGGTGAAGAGACATACAACAGCAACTTAAAATGAGTCCTCTTACTCGGATCCACTCAGATATTCCACTAAATGTAAAGCACATCCCAAAATGAAAAGACACCCATGTGGCCTCCATGTTCCAGAATCATCACAAAGGTCCTGATCTTGCACCATTCAGCTCAGTGGAGCTTTGCCATTGATTTCAGGGAGTATAGGAGCAAGCCCAGAATGCCTATTGCAGCTTCACACATCAATGTAAACCCCATTGCAACAGAACCAAAGGGTACATTTCGTATATGACTGCAGAGAAAGCCCACTCCGAATGGAGGACAGCATTGTTCATGTAGAATTTATACTACCAAAAAAAAGTCCTTACTCTATGCTTCAATGTGAATTCATCAATTTAACTTTCACTTAAATGGAAAATCTCTATACAAAGACCATAAAAATGTATTATGTTATCAATTGAAAGGTTTACACTGCTGGCAAGCACAGGGAAAACATACCTTTTCACCATCACAAACCCGAGTGAACTGCATTACGAAGGATCCCATATATATCTTTAACTTTTGTATATGGCAATTCTCTTCTCATGTGTTCTTAAATCAAGTGAATGATGGAAAGGTGGATGAAGAAGTGCAGAGAAAGGTGGAGGATAGAAAGGAAAGTGGAAAGGGAACATTGAGAAATAAAAGCAAGTGTAAAAAATATAAAACAAAGAGGAAAAAGTTATGAATGAAGAAGAGAAAAGGAAAATAGAGACGCAGATGGGAAAAAGAAAGGGACAAGGTGCTTACTGGGAAGATGAATTACAAATGTAGCTCAAAAAATTGTTTTAAAAGAAAAACATTTCAAACCACTTGGTTTCCCTAGTAATTTCTATTTTCACCGTGCCATGGGATGAAAGTGGAGGAAAGGAATGGGAAATATCTAGAGGAAGACTAACATGAGGGCAAAATCTCTGTGCAGCAAATCTCTGGCTTTGCATAGCACTAATAAGCTGTCCACTATGCTCTACCCTCTGTCCATGACCATTGTTAACAGTGGACAATAGTGTCATCTGGCTCTCCTTTTCATCATACTAACAGTCTCACACATGACAAAAGAAACAAATTAAAGCTCCCTTGAGAAGCTTTAAATAATGTTTTGTTGCTGTGTTTTCTAATGTGTGTTGAGGTGAGGAATATGAGGTACAAGTTGTCTTCCATATAGCCACAATTCTATTATAAAAAGACCATAGGACTTGAAGGGACATCAAGAGGTCATCTACTCCAGTCTCCCGCACTCATGGCAGGACTAAGTATTATCTAGACCAGTGGTCGCCAACCTTTCGGACCTCACGGACCACTAAACTCACAATTTTGAATCCCGCGGACCACGAACATGAATTTTTTTAAAAAGGTACAACCATCTATAAAATAATGATCATAAAAGTTCCATTTCATTAATATGAAATGCACTTGTTTAATTATAACAAAATTATTAAAGCTTGTTTAATTATAACAAAATTATTAGCGTGATATTTGTTGCTGCTTGTTTGAAATAAGTTTATGGATTCTTGGCTCCAATGACATCACTGCAACATGGAGAGCCGTTTGTATTTCAAGCCAACAGCAGTACTTGTTTTTGATTGCCGTAACAGATGAGAATGTCTTTTCACACAGATAGGTTGTTGCAAATGGAATCAAAATTTTGATGGCTTTTTCACTCAGCACTGGGTACTCACTTTTTATGGAGGGCCAAAAATGATGTCTTGATGAGGACGAGTGGAATGTCGTTGGATGATAGATCGATTAGGCTTTCATGCTCAAATTGCTATCTTCAATTTTCGCCGAAAATGGATCCATTACCCACATATTGCCATGTCTGGGGTCCTCTTCCTTTGGGTAATAACGGCCAAAAGATTCTGTGAGCGACCATAAGTGCTGTCGAATAATGGTTATTACCTGTCGGTTGACATCCTCCTCTTTCATATACTCATCAAGATTCGGGAACATTTGCAGATCTTCTTCAGCCAACCACATTTGCCATAGCAATATTTTCTTTTGAAATGCATCCATTTTACCTCGCAGTGTGAACGCGTCCGTAAGCTGTCCTTGCAAGGACGTGTTTAGCTTGTTTAACCATGAAAAAATATCTGCCAGGTATGCAAGCTTGGCTAGCCAATCATCGTTGAACAAGAGATCTTGGAATTTCAAATTATTTTGCTGCTGGAAGAATAACTTGACTTCTTGGCGCAGGTCGAACAATCCGGTTAATATTTTGCCCCTCGACAGCCATCTCACCTCTGCGTGAAGAAGAAGATGAGTATATTGAGAGCCCATTTCTTCACAAAGTGCCTCAAATATTCGAGAATTGAGCGCTTTGTGCCGAATTTCATTTACAATTTTAATTACATCAGAGAGTACTTCGTGCGGTTCTAGAGACATTCTTTTCACCACAAGTTGCTCGTGATGTATAATACAATGAGTAAACAAGATGTCTGGGTGTCCAACATCTTTCACTTCTGTAACAACTCCTAAACGATGCCCGGTCATGCTTGCGGCACCGTCTGTGCATATCCCAACACATTTCTTCCATTCAATATCTCAGAGCCGGTTGTTCTACCCAGCAAGTTGAGCGAACAGAGGAGTTCTTCCTTGAGCTCCCCTTGACACTCAAACGTCACAAAACAAAGGAGAACTGTCTTGTTAGTTATGTCTGTTGATTCGTCGAGTTGAATTGAATAAAAAGTTGAATTTTTCACCATTTCAATCACTTGATTTTCAATATCTTCGGCCATGTCTTCAAATCTGCGCTTCACAGTGTTAGCGGACATAGGAATTACTTTCAGTTTCTGGACAGCCTGTTTCCCCAAAACCTCTTCACAGGCTTGTAACAAGCAAGGCTTAATTAATTCTTCTCCAATCGTATATGGCTTTCTACTTTTCGTGATTTGAAGTGCTATCAAATAAGAAGCCTTTACTACGGATTTATCTTCCTAAAAATTGCAAATAATGTCCAAATTTCTCCAGGGACCACCAAAATTTTCTCGCGGACCACCAGTGGTCCATGGACCACTGGTTGGCGACCGCTGATCTAGACCATGGAAGCTGTGGCAGGGTGCTGGCCAGGAATGCCTTAGCCAGCCCTGCGGGCCCTTTAAGAGGGAGCAGAAGCCTGCAAACCTCCCTTGCAGAGAAGGCTAATTAGCCACCTGGGCTGCAGAGGGCTCAGGCTTGATGAGTGGCACCTGGCAGCCTCCTCAGGGGGATAAAAGGCCTGCCAGGAAGCAAGCCCAGTGTGGTGGGGATGGTATAGAGTGTGGTGTGGTTTGAGCTATTCAGAGCTGTGTGTTAGGAACTATTTAGAGTTGTAAACTGTAAGCTGGACTATATAGAGTCTGTAGAGCTGGGAGCTGTAGAGCTGTAAGTTGAAGAACTGTACAAAGCTGTATATATTGGTGGTGGGGTCCTGCACTGTTAATTAAAGAGCACTGTTTGACGCAAAGAAGGGTTTCCTGCCTGTGTTCCTGCGAGGGGTGAGAAGGCGGTCTGTCACAAAGCATAGAAGACTAGGGTTGGAAGAGACCTCAAGAGGTCATCTAGTCCAATCCCCTACTCAAGGCAGGACCAACATCAACTAAACTATTCCAGTCAGGGCTTTGTCAAGTCAGGCCTTGAAAACTTCTAAGGATGGAGATTCCACCACCTCCATAGGTAACCCATTCCAATGCTTCACCGCACTCCTAGTGAAATAGTGTTTCATAATATCCAACCTAGATCTCCCCCACTACAACTTGAGACCATCGCTTCTTGTTCTGTTATCTGCCACCACTGAGAACAGCCAAGCTCCATCCTCCTTGGTAACCCCCTTCAGGTAGTTGAAGGCTACTATCAAATTCCACTTCACTTGTCTCTTCTGCAAACTAAATAACCCCAGTTCCCTCAGCCTCTCCTTGTACGTTATGTGCCCCAGCCCTCAAATCATTTCCATTTTCCTCTGCTGGATTGTCTCCAATTTTTCCACATCCCTTTTGTAGTGGGGGGGACCAAAACTGGACGCAATACTCAAGGTGTGGCCTCACCAGTGTTGAACAGAGGGAAATAATCACTTACCTCAATCTGCTGGAAATGCTCCTACTACTACAGCCCAATATGCCATTGGCCTTCTTGGAAACAAGGGCACACTGCTGACTCATATCCAGCTTCTCATCCACTGTAATCCCCACAATCCCTAGCAAGTGTTTGTCTAACCTGCTCATAAAGATCTCCAGTGCTTAATCACCATGGCAGTTAGGAAGTTATTTCCTAATGTCCAACCTAACCCACCCTTGCTACAATTTAAACCCTTCAAAGGTAGTCCCCGTTCTACTCATTTTGTAAACACTTGTAGTACCAAAAATCAGAGAGGTAGCCGTGTTAGTCTGGAATAGCAGAGGTAACAAAGAGTCCTGTGGCACCTTAAAGACTAACTAAAGTATTGAAGCATAAGCTTTCGTGGGCTAATACCCACTTCATCAGATGCAAGCAGTGGAAGTGTCCCGAAGTGGGTATTAGCCCACGAAAGCTTATGCTTCAGTACTTTAGTTAGTCTTTAAGGTGCCACAGGACTCTTTGTTACCTCTTGTAGTACCAAAGTGTTATAGGATGAGTGATAAATGGAAAGTTATCCTCAATGCTGAACTTCCAATATTAAATAGCTTGGAATTGTCTCCTACTTGTTTTATTAATGGAAGTTGAGGAGTGAGAAGTTGTTTGAAAGGATTTTTTGTGGCTCACCTTCGTTTGTTGTTACTGTTGGATCCTGACCGTGCCCTTTCCCCCGCCCCCACTCAATTACAATATAAAAACATTTAAGCGCAATACCTAGAAAAAAGCCATCCTTTAACATAGATTTTTGAAAACTGACATGACAGACTATGAAAGTGCAGGGAGTAGAAGGGTTTAATTTTAAAAAAAGAAATGATTCCATAGTTAGTCTTGCTGAGTTTGTATAATCTATTGTGCAAAGATCTATTTGCACAGTTTTTAATACCATTTACGCAAAACAACCTAAAACAAAGTCAATTACAATTTAATTTAAGCACTTTTTTTTGCCTCCTAAAAGATGATAATTTACCCAATATATTATAAGGATTATTCATGTGAATAAGAGCTGTCGGATCAGGTTCTTCAGAGTTGTTATGAAGAATGGGGTATTAGGTAACACAGAAAATATTACATTGCCTTTACATAATCAACTGTGCAAACTCATCAGGAATATTGTTTGCAGTAATAATCATCCCAGTTTGGAGAAGGATGACAAGAATGATCAGGAGCACAGGAAAGAAAGATTGAGAAGATTGCAGTTGTGCCTTAGGAAGGAGAAGTACAAGAAGGGCCATGATAAAGTATGGTATATAAAATACTGAATGGTATAGAGAAGATAAATTGGGAATTTCTGTTCTCCCTGTATTATAATACAAGAATGAGAGGGCAATCAATGACATTCAAAACTGATAAAAGGAAGTACTTTTTTCATAAAACACATAATTAGACCGTGAAACTCATTGGCACAGGAAGTCATTCCAAAAAGAATATAGCAAGATTCAAATAGGGACTGGGCATTTATATGAAAATATGGAGAGTTATTATAAATTATAACAAACATTTTGAAGGGCTATTAAACCTCATGCTTCATGCCTTAAGCCAACCTCTGAGTCAGGGTGAGACCTAATGTGGGGGTAGATTATCCTAAATAGCTGCCTAATGCAAGTTTCTTATATGTTCCTCTGAAGTATCTGGCAGAGGCCATTGTTGGAGACAGAATACTGGCCTAGATGGACCTTGAGTATGATCCAGTGTGACAGTTCCTATGTTCTGTAGCAATAGTTTTCTAAAAAATAATTGGTTTGGAACTGTACATTTGGAATTATGACCTGTCTTGTATTGTTAAATAAAAAGTAATTTTGGAGTTGTAAAAGCAGCATTTGAAATCAGTAAGCATCTTTTATTTTCTTCACTCATGTGATCTAGAGAACAACCACCTAAAAAGCTGTTAACATAACCTTTGCCAGCTAGAGACCTTGTGTAAATTTAGTACAAATGCTGATGAATTTTTACTACAGAATTATGAACTTCTGAAAATAAAGATTCATACTGGACATAATGACAGTATAACTATAACAGCACTATTGGCTGCCAGTACAAAAGATATATAATAAAAATTCCCTAAACCAATTCCCTTCCAAAGCAGTGTTCATAATAACACCCATGGACTGAAAAGAGACTGCGACATCACCGCTGGCTTCTCTATCTCCAGATTCGTTCAGGGCTGGCAACCTTCCAGTAACATGCCCAAGTTTAGAAGGCAATTCTTTTCCTCCAGATCTTTTTCACATCCCTCAGGAAAACTGCTTGAAGAAGTCACAGCTTTTGTTGGTTATAGTACATCAAGATTCAGGAATAGCTACTAATTGTAACGTTTGTAATTATTTCAAGTTTTAATTTTAATAATAACTCTTCATGGTTCTGTTGACCAGAGGGAAATTTTAATCCCAAATGTGCCCAAGTGTCAAAATTGCCATTATCCTGCAGAAAAAAAGGCTTTTAGAAGGAGGTAAAGTTTACTTATTGAAAATTAGAAATGAATATTTATTGTCAGATCTCTATCTGAGATTAAATCCTTTTATTTAACACCGTTGAAAGTGTAAATTATTCAAATGTTTACATTTGAATGGCTGCTGTACTCTAATGATTCCATTTTCTACAGTGTATTAGTAGTGAGATAATGAAAAGCTTCATCTGAATGGAGTGTTAAACAAACAACTAACTTCTACTTTTCACAGCAGAATAAAAAGACTGTGCGGCTCAGTCAATTAGGATCATGCGGCTACTGAAGTCAAGGGGAGAAGAATCTGCACCCCACCCTCCTATCTTTGACTTTTTACTAGGTTGCCCAGCTGCACATCTTACCCTGGGTTCTCCCTAGACCTCTCTGCCCTCATACTACTAACGTTATCCTTATCTCGCAACAAGGATATCAGTGGGTGAAATCCTAGCTCCCCTACAGTCAATGGCAAAATTCCCATAGACTTCAACAAAGACAGGATTTCATCCAATATCTCTTCTAAATGAGGCTGGATATCCCCATTCACCAGTGTTCAGTAACCTCTGGAAAGACTTTCTCCTCTCCATGTTTAGAAAGAGGAGGAAGTGCTCTCCCAAAGTAGCAACCTTTCTTCCTGTATTCCACGTCCAACTTCTTCTGAGAGCACCATCCAGCTTCCACTGAAGTGGTATTCTTTCCCTATGTATCTGACCTAAATGACAATCAGAAGAGAGAAGCCGGAGCCAGAGCTGAGGACAGCTATCCACTTAAAGAACATTATTGTCATTAGGATGTGCTGACCTTTAAAAAGTAGGTTTGTAACACTGTCAAGCTGGGAATGAAATCGGGGAGGGCTTAAAGTTGACCAGCACAGGATTTATATAAAATAATGTTGTGAGGGGGGTTTTGATTGGGTTTTATATATATATATATATTGGGGGGGTGTTTATCTAATCTCGATTAGGTAGATAGATAGATAGATAAAATATACTGGCAGATTGTAACAGGTTCAAACCTTCGAAATATCATGAATGACATGTCCAGTGTCCACTGCTTTTTTGGAAAGACCTTTGTCTCAGAATACATATACTTCAGTCTCACGTCTTAAGTGAAGGGATGGAAATGTTGGATAATTAACAAAGACATTCTTCCACCAAAATATCTAGCAGTCACTGTGGTCGACTAAATAGATTAAATACTAAATAAATTAACAAAACACAAATGATTATTAGCAGCCTCATAAAAATCCTCTCAGTATCAATTGCTCAGCATCAATCTCTTAACTGATGTCATAATTTCACAGCCTGTCTAGTCACCATACTGTCTAATGTACACAATATCTGAGTTTCTTGTGTTAAAAAAATAAGCAGAAAAATAATATTTTAAATGGTTCAGGACATATTTATCCCTCATAAAGAACCAAAAAAATATAAATAAAAAATACAAGTTCAACTTTTAGCACTCCAGCTCAAATCTTCACCTGTGTCACTTCCATTGTACACAATTATTGTGTATTGTAGCTTCCCCTTTGTTTTATGCCAGTATAATTTTTAAATACACACAATTTATACTCAAGGGCAAGATTTCCTTGACCAATAGTATGTCTCACTTTTATTGTGAAGTGCAAGGGTCATGATATTTTACCTCTCGATAAGTGTATTAATGGTCCAGTAAACAATATTCTGGAGTGTATTCATAGTAATACAATATAGTTCTTTGGTTTTTATACTTCTTAGGAAAAAACAGTTGTTTTTGTATCATTCTGCTAGGAAATATATTTTATGGGTGGGGGTGGGGAATAAAGGCTTGGGATAGAAGAATCCATTTTTTTAAATATTCACATTACATTTCTAGAATGATTTATTTTTACTTATTTATTTTTAATTGTTGCTCTGTGTTACCTTCTGTTTTGAACCCTGTTCAACCCTGTAACATAGCTGACCTGCTGTCTTCAGCAGCTGTTCACAGGTAGTCAAGTCCCTGTCAGGGATCATTGTCTATTAAAAGGTCTAGTTCAGGTGATAAACAGTTCTTGATTTAGCTTTTTATTTGAAAAATAATTTGAAAGAGGCTAGGAGGTTATTCTAAAATAACAGCTTTTCCTTTCTTCTTGCTAGCTTGCAGCATTCAACAACACTTCACCAGTGGCCAACTTGCTTTCAACTTAGAGTTTTCAAAGAAAAACAAAACTGAAGATTTAAGAAGAAAACTACAAGCTTTAACCATGCTTTATGCTATTCAAGAGTGTTCCACAGATGCCTTCAAAATCTCCAGAAATAGTGGGACATTTTTACTACAATTTCCTATATTTTTTCTTCGCAGCTAATTAAAATGCATTTTCTAGCAGTTCACTTCATCAGAAAATTCTGGGCTCACTCATGCTCACATTGAAGTCTATGAGAGTTTTGCCATGACTGGTTTATTCACTGGTGTATAAAGGATTTTCAGATAATCAGATCAAACCCTTAATATGTGTGCATTAACAAATGATATTAGAGATTGCAGGCTAGATGATGCTGTAGTATAAGAGTTACCAGGTGAAGACACATGCACTGATCGTCAGAGCCTTAGGTGCATGGAACCCCAGTAACAAGCGAATGCTGAGAGAATGCAGAATCAGTCAATGCTACACTCAGCTGATGAGGCAATTCATGGTGTTGGATTCCATCAGGGACATCTACATAGAACACATCACAAGACATTGGCAATACCAGCAGGGACCAGCTGGAGTGCCAATGAGAAGCGCAGTCAGTAAAGTAACAAATACTTTCCTCGTGGATTATATTTTCTAAATGGGAAACCTACCTAATTCTCAATTACTGAGGGACAATCTCCACTCATTGATATATTTTGCTTTCCACAACCAAATCTCTGTATTTCTCTGTATAAAATATTCTAATATCTAAACTGTACTGTTAAATCTATTCACCTAAAAGTGGGTTATTGATGATTATGTACTCTATGCATCATATGACTTTTAAAAACAAACTGTATTTGTGAATAATCTAAGCACTACATCCAGAAGTACAGACACTCTTTTCTGACTATATGTATTATGTAATTTTTTAGCATTTGCTTTAATAACAATTTTAATTTTCTAAGCGGTTATAGTATACTATTATTGTTATTACAACAATGTGTAGCCTCTGATCCTCATCCCCATTTTTGTCCTATGACTGCAGCGGAGTTAATGAGCCACTCCACCTTGAAGATCCCTTCGAATATGTGCTACCAACCTAACAATCTGTTCCACTTATGAGGCTCCCAGTACTTTCCCTAGACCTAAGGAAGAGTTCTGTGTTGCTCAAAAGCACATCTCTCACCAACAGAAGTTGGTTCAATAAAAGATATTACCTTACCCACCTTGTGTCTCTAATATTCTGGGACAAACATGGCTACAACAACACTGTACACGTCTATGAATATTTTCTAGTGCTGCAATTTTAGTTTATATGGATACATGGCCATGCTTAAATCCTCATCAAACACACATATCTAATATTGCAATATCATCTAGTTTGCTTACTAGGTTTGGGGCCTAATCCTGATTAAAGGAAGCAGAATAGAGCCCCCAATCTGTGCATCTGGTGTTATATGAGAATGACTTATTCATTCTCATTAGTGACATGTACTAATTATTTGGCTACTCAGTGTAGTTCTGTACAATATATAAAGTAAACCACACTTCTGAGAAAGCAAAAGAAAAAATATAAACTCAGAATGAGCAGATTAAAAAGTTATGTAAACATCAGAAGCAAATGAGAAGCACTCATTGCTCCACCATAAAACAATCTGCGAAGTTTTCTACTACATTTCTTATGTGACTGAATCAGCACTTTCTGTTTTAACTCTACTGTCTAAATCAGCATCATATGTGGGAGACTGGAGGATGAATCTGACCTTCCTTCCATTGATGATAACAGGATCAGAGTCATAAAAATACCTGGGATTTATTTTTTTAAGATAAGAGTAATTTTCCTTTATAGTATATTTATAAATGCTTTGAAAACTCAGTGGATGCAAGTGATACTACAATTCTTTTAAAAGGGGGGGGGCAAAAGATCGTATATTTCCATGCATATCATATAATTATATTAAAGTGGAGAAATTGTCATAAAAGGGGAAAAAATCTTTATAAAATCTGTGTAAACAAGTAAAAGCCATTTGCCAGAACTTTTAACTTGTTACCAGCAATGTACCTTTATTTACATTTGATATCTTAGACAATAGATGAAAATATTTATAATGAATAACAACTAAACCAACATTTTATTCTTTTTATTAATTTTTAAATTTAGAAAAATATTAAAAAACGTGAAGCTGCAGCTATTTGGCAAGTTCCTTGCAGTGCACATAAATAAATGTCTTTTAGCAAGTCTCCAAGGGTTTTAGGCAAAACTTTGTGAATGCCAAGGCAGAAATCTAAAAAAAAAATCTGGTTTATTTGTCAAGCCAAAAAAAAAAATGGACAGCATGTCCAAAGTACCATTTAAAGCATTATTTTTGTACTAAAGAAAGTGATGTGAGTTTTAAGATCAAGAATGTATGTAAGGAACCTTCCAGTGCACCAGTATCCCAAGGTTTTTAACTCATAATAGCAACATTCTTTTGGGGATTATAAAATAAAGTTATTAGAGTTGCAAATGTGATGGTGAGGAAAAGCTTATTTTTATTTTTAACTGAAGCCACTAAGGATGCTGATCAATTTATAAACTACTCCGAATTACTATGGCGCCATCAGCCAAACATGCCCATCGGCCAAAGATAATTGTACATGTCAATATAGCTGTTTGGCTAATTGATTTTTGGGACCTGCATTTTGGCTGTAAAAGCACTACCTATGTGCAGTAGGTACAGTAGCTAGGACAAACAGTTGGATAATCCAAACTCTACCTGCTGATGCTGATGCATTCTGATGTGTTTCACCAACTAGAGGTCTAGCCCCAAGCACCCTTCAGCACTAAGTAAAACTCCAGTCAGTCCCAATGAATGTGCATGTTGTCAGACATGTGCAGTGTGTGCTAGATATTGATCTCCAGATACTGATAATTCCAGAAGATGGAGTCAATGGACTCTGTTAAAACCCATAGTTTTCCCCTTAGTATGGGCCACCATTAATTTCAGTGGAGTTAATCAGGAAGCAAACTGGTAGAAATGACAGTTAAATTTGGTCCTGTTTATTACTAGACTAGTTAGCAGAGAGAAGTCAGAGCACCAGTCAAAGAAAGGAAATTGCACAAAGCTATTTTTGGTGGCCTGGATTGGACAGTGCTATTGAAGAGAAGGCAAGAGCGTGTACGTCATGTGAGGCTGTAAGGAATGAACTCCAGTGGGCACCCCTATGCCCATGGGACTGGCCTGAAAACCCGTGGCAATGTATTCACATTAGCTTTGCTGGCCCCCTTAAAGGAAACATGTTCTTGGTGGTGGTAGATGCCCATTCTAAATAGCCAGAAGTCTCTATAATGCAGTCCACTACTACAGAGAGCACTATCCAAAAACTACAGGGACTCTTTAGTCATTTTGGTCTGCCAGAACAACTTGTGAGTGACAACGGACCGCATTTCGTCTCTCAGGAGTTTCAAAATTTTATGAAGGCAAATGGGATATACCACATCACTTCAGCACCATATCATCCATCCACCAATAGATTAGCCGGAAAATTTGTGCAGACAATAAAACAAGCTTTGAAATCGGCCAGGGGACGATTATGCATTCAAAAGTGTCTGAACGCCTTCTTATTATCCTACAGAAACAGACCTCATGCTATGACCAAGGCATCCCTGGCCTTTCTGATGATGGGACAACAGCTGCGCCCTTGTTTTGATCTGCTGAAACCTTCTGAAACCTGATAAACTGTGCAACGTCAGCAGCAAGATCAAGTCTTCCGGTGTGCACCCAGAGCAAAAGACTGACCTTTTAGCTCAGGACAGCCGGTTTTGACTCCGAATTATAAGTTCTGAAGCTAAATTGGTCCTTGCCATTGTCATTGCTCAAACAGGACCTGTTTCTTACACAATCCGCACTGCAGAGGATCTCACCTGGGGGTAACATGTGGATCAGTTGTTACCTGGTCATACCAGTCCTCAGGACACATCTTCAGTTGAGTTGCCTGACTTCACAATTTCAGGAAAGACACCGAATCAAAAGTCACCTGTTCCTGACTGTCCCGCTCCATTAGTGCTGGCAGCGGAGATACTCCCTACCCAGAACGAGCTGATACCACATCCTCCGCCATTTGTGCTACGAACCGTGAGCCCATCATCAGGCCTGTGCTCAAGACACTTTCAGGTGCAACACCACCAGAGGTTCCCCATAATCCACCTAGAGACAAAAGGCCTCATCAATGGCAGGATCTTTAGCTAGGGCAAACCCACGGTTATGAGGCAAAATAATCCCTGGGGTTTAGCTGGGAACGGAGGCTTGAAGTTAGAATCCTACCACCAGCTACAGTTACTTGTATGTGTGTCTCTTTGTTGGCTTACTGCTATCCCCATGGTGCATGGTGCCATCTTCAGTTGTTCCATATTTTACATCTCAGTCAGGTCCTTGACAGCAGTATCTGTGGAAAGATTCACTAATATGTAGTGCACTACCCCCTGTGGTTAAAATTTTTGCCTAAAAGGGACTCAAAGTCTATGCCAAACCACTTCAGGACTATGGCATGTCTGTCTGCAGAGGGAAAGTCATGCCATTCATGCTGTCTGCCTCATATTTGTAATGTGCAAAGAGTGTTCATAACTAAAATTGGTTTAGGCACAAGAAACAAAGGTTTGAAAATCATTTAACTAAAGTTTTGTAATGAGTTTGATTTTTTTTAAATGCACTTCTGTTCAGTTGTTTTAGCTTGTAGCTTTATGGTCACGAACAGCAAATTCTTTATAAAATGTTAAAAACACAAAATGTGCTCATTAATTGCTTCCTTTTTGAATGCCTTCTTTCCCGTGTCCCCACCCCCTGATTTACCGAAGGAGATGTGCATTGCTCTGGGATGGGACAAAGTGAAGGTAACCTCTTTACTGCAGGCTGCCTGGAAGGTAGAAAAGAGCAGCTCCAGACTGTAGGCTGCCTGAGCAACCTTTCCATGTGTGCAACTCCCACAGCCATCTGCTGCAGGGACCACTTTGGAATTAGAGGTCATGCAAGCAGGAGGATAGCATTTCGTGTTTGTAATTCCCCTACAGCCTGCCCTCTTGCACAAGAGCAGTGACTTCCTGCAGTGAGGACAGGGATGTAGCACTTTTCCATTACTTCCTCTCTTCTTCGCCTAGTAGGACAATCTGTGACAAAGGAAGGGACAATTTTTGGAGCCTGGCTTCAGGCTCAGCTGTCTATTTGTAAGTTTTCCAGTGCACCTACCTCTGCAGTATCTTTCTAGTAAAATTGTCTTTCCATGGGGCCTGCTTAAATGGTCATATTTTTGACAACTGTGGGGTCATCGTTGAATCACTAAAGAAGGTTTGTGTAAAATGGGTAAATTAACTAGTGCATTGCCACAATTAAAGATGCAAAGCACAAACCAGTTGAAAATTTGAGAATCTCAATTCTTCAAACATCAGCTTCTAGTAGACTTTTCGTTTATACATCACATTACCCCCGAGGCTTCTTCTATTGACACCCCCCAGCTCTCTTCTACTGTAATAATGGTAAATGTCTTTCTGTTGATATGGAAAAGTTATAAAGTTATAAAGCCTACAGTGTGTCAGAATCTAAAATAGAATTGAATGGGCCTCCATTTTTAGCCTTTTTCTGGATAAAATAATTGTAGATTGAAATCCATACCATCACCATCACTTTGGACCCCTAAAGTGAAAAACAGGGTTTTAGACATAGGTTTAATCTGGATCCAAATTTCAAACACACCAAAATCAGAGATTTTTTTCAGATCTGTGGGACTGCACTGAAGCCCTCTGTAACAGGAATCTTAAGGCATGTATAAGAAAAAGGAGCATGCTCAATCTAGACACATGATAGGACATGGCTACCTATATATAGAAACATTATAAGGCGCTCAGTGATCCTCAGGTAAGTCTTGTGGAGTCAATGGACATAAGTCTATAACTCAATAGTTAATGTTGGAACCAGAGTTTCATATTATTTATTCAATTAAGATAATACAAAAAGTAATGAGTTTAAAGGAACACATGGACAATTTAGATTAAAATGTGACTCTTCTCTGAAAAATTACACTGTAAAAATGACATGACCACATTTTCTCTCAAGCTTCCATATAAATCTGGCCTCACAGAAGATGACTTTTTTTCTAACTTCAAGCCCTGCAATTTACTATGATATCCACAAATCAAATTGTGTCCTTTCTGGTTCATGCATCATCACCAGTAATAGTATATCTCTCTTCATACTAGATTATAGTATATCCCTCTGTATATTAGAAATTTGCTATTAAACCCAGTAACTTGTTGCACGGTCTGACCTTAAGAGTTAGATGTCAAGTTAGTTATGGAATCAATCATTGGGATGGTGATATCACATCAGCCTTTTGGATAAAGTGAAATAATTTAAAGTTCTGGCATAGCCATTAAGAAATATAACTTCTTGGGTATGTTTATGGTTAATTTGTGTTAACAGGTGGTTTGTATGTATTTATGTAAACAGAGTGATATGTGCAAGTTGTAGTTACAGTACATTATGCAAGCCAACATTGGAATATACATATACAATAATCACAGAAAGAAGAGTTTGTATTCATAATGTTAAAGAAGAGAGTTTTACAGTAACAGAGCTGGCAAAGACCCATGCTGAATATATTTGGCCAAACCTGGATTCTGGTCTGGGTCATGTAATTCCTTTCTATTTCAATGTTATAAGTTCACTTATATATAAATATTTATTTTATAATAAGGAACATTTGTGTGTCTGAGAAAAATGCAGACAATAAATCATAACTAGTGGATTTAGAAAAAGTACTAGTTTCCCATGGTTCTTTAAATCCCTAGCCAAGAATTTCAGTGAAATACTTGATACCTGGATTTACAGGAGTAACTGTGTTTTTCCTCAGCCTTAAGCAAGCAAACAGATATCTTCCCTCGCGATTTGCTGAGGCACTGGATCAGAATGTGTTATGTCATACCAACGTGAAGAACATACATGTTACACTGCACTGGCATGTAAAATATAGCTCGCTGAATGGATGTACCTTATATTATAGTAAAGCAGATAATTTAATATTTCACATTATCTTTTATTTTTGTGCTGGAGTGCACTAACTAGTTGGGTCCTGTGAGACCCTTCTGAAGCTTTGTTTTGGATGAACCTGGCCAATTTCAACATCATCTTAAATTTCACTGTTGGAACTTCCAGGATGAATAAGTGGATGGGAATGGGTATGAAACACATGTAACTGGGCCTATAAGAAGGAAAAAAGGAATGGTAATCTTGGGTAAGAGGCCACACCAAGGAAGTACAGAAGGCTGCTTTCCTGCCTGAACTCGAGAAAAGAGAGACCATTTAAACACAGGATGAGTGCCCTTCCTTTGGCAAAGTTTATCCAAGGTTTTTAAATAGAGATTTCTTTTTGTCTTGATTTTTTCACATATCTTTTACAATTTTTTTGTCTGGCTGATGGGTTTCACCCACATGCTCAGCATCTAACTGACTATATTTGGGGTCGGGAAGGGTCAGATTGACAGAAAACCTCTGGGGGGAGGAGACGGGGTTCACTTTCCTCTGCAGCATGGGGTGCAGGTCACTAAAGAAAATGGTGAATTCTCTGTAACTTGAAGTCTTAAATCGTGATTTGAGGACTTATGGAACTCAGCCAGTCGTACTGGCTGGGTCAATTACAGACTGGGCGGGTGAAGTTCTGTGGTTTGTGATGTACAAGAGATCAGACTAGATGATCATAGTGATTATGAAAGAAGTATTTGGCTTATTGAATTATAATATAGCAGACAATGAAAAACTAATATCACCTCTGTTCCTAGCTGGACAGTACCGTGGTATTATATGTCAAATTATACATGAGGCTCCTGTGATGCTGAACAAAAGAAGGAAGAATGTATGTAACCATTAATCTATAACTGTTTGTCTAAGAGCAGCAGGTTTAAGGACTTTAAGAGGCCTTGAAGTTCATGTCAGATCTTTTGTATAGCTTACCTTGTACTCTCCCACTTTACATTTTTTTAAAAGATTGCTCTATTGGCTCAATAATAGGATTTGATCACAAATTAAAACTGAGCTTGTTTGTGTTCACAAATGCTTTATCAGTAATATGTTGATGCATGTTTTAAAATATATTAGATGCCGTAAAACAAATCATTAAGCAGGAAACAGTTCCTAGCTGCAGAGCTCTCTGACCCTTTGTAACCCTATTACGGTACAGAAGTGTTTCTAACAAACAAAAGAGAAATTAGCTCTTTTGTTCTCAGGACTCTCAAGCAGGTTAGTTCATCTAACGTAGTCTTTTATTAATAAATGGCACAGATTTTCATGCTAGCGTAGCTAAGGAAAATCACATCATCGTCTGAAAAAGACATACCTATTATTTTTCAGTGATATATTGCTTTGCAGCTGTAGCCAAAACAATCTAATAAGCACTATTAGATAAAGGATTCTGAATATGAATGTATTGAATTTGTAGTGGGAGAAAATGAACATATTGCAGCATTTATGTCAGATTGGGTTAAGCTTGTGCATCTCTTTCTTCTTAATAAATGCAGATCAAAAGACTTCTCTTATGTAAAAAATAATAACACAAATTTCAGCAATATGAAATAACACAACCACTTTGTAATGTTAGGAGGAAATCAGTCAGGCATGTGCTGTACTGAATATAAATTATTTTAGGAGGGCAAACAGATCCTATGAATGCTTTCTACTATACATTTATATTCATAAAAGGTTCAAAAAGCCTAGAACAATAGTAGCGATCTATTTGCCATAAAGCATTCAGGCATTTGCAGTGTCACTTATGACAGCTTTGATAGACATGTACTATATAAGAAAAATATCTCCTAGCACTAGGCTCGTTTAATAAATTGATTAAACTTCTCTTCAACCAATTGTTTTTGTCTTAACTTCTTTCTCAGACATCACCTGAAGGAGACTGCACTTGTTTCCAAAAGACTATGTAAAAGGAGACAGTTTAATCGAGGGCTCGACGTTTGAGTACTGTCAGAATTTCCCTATAAGTGATAAATGATTGTATAATGCAACAGTCTACTGCTAGTGCTGAATTATATTAGCCATCAGTGTTCAAAACCCATTTGAAACTTAATTGTGCTGTGATAGTGGTATCCCCCAGTCAGCAGAACAGCAGGTTTATAAAAATCATCTCCTATGATTGTTAAATGCTTTCCTAATGAAGCTGATGATCACAACATTTTGCAATAAACGCTTCTGTCAAGATGTCACAAATGCATGATAGTGGCCTCTATAGTGAACAAGTGCTTCTGTGTTTTGGGTTTATCTCCATTGCATGGAATTCAACAGATCGGTCTGCATATGGAAGATAATCTCCATAAAAAGGGAAAGTGCCATATATTAAAATGGGATTATCAACTAGAACATAATCATGCCACTGTGTAATTATATGGTACACCATACGTAGATGTGAACAATCATACAAGAAAATAATTGAGGACCATAAAACTTAATTCAGAAAAATCAATAGAATATAAAAGCAATCAGATAAGGCCTCTTAAGAAATCGATCAAGGCTTGTACAAAGTCATAATGTGTTTTCCTAAGAGAAAAGGGGCTAAATGAAGCAGAGAAACCTACATAATATTCTACAAGTAGGTTTCTAGAGGTGCTTGTATATTGAAGAGGGAAGAAGAATGGAAAATGCAATTACATTTTACATTCTAGAACCACGTGCCAGGGAGCAGAAAGAAGTATATATGTTAAACACTGCAATAGAAATGGCTGTTAGACCAATTATTCCTTTTTGATCATTTATCTATATTTGTGTCTTTCCATATCTCTCCAGAGTGTAAAAAGCTATTATACTATGCTCATTGCAACTTTATGTATCTTTATATATTGTACTCTCAATCTGAAATACTCAGAGATTTAAATATTGTTATTACGTGGAACAAAAAGTGCTCTACACAAAACAGTTGGAATATTGATAACTAGCTCTATTTTGACTACTGGCATATTTTTAAAAAAAGAATAATATTTTGCTTTGCACAAGTACTGCACCAATGTTTTTCAGAGAAATTGGGCCAAATCATTCGCCAAAGGAAAAAAAAATCCTCTAGACTGAAAAATGTATTCATTGTATTAAAGAAAATTAACAAATGAAAGATGAGTTCCCTAAAACCACTATTTATAGAATGCACCACAACTATTTCCTTTCATCTCAAAGGATCTGGGAATCAAGGCAAAATGCATATTTTTTCTGCAATAGTCACACCAAAACTCTGCAAAACTCCATATTAACAACAGCTTTGCATCTTATTTTGTATACAAACCAGGAAGGAAGCTCATGTAACCTTTAGGTGAAATATATCCATAAGTCCCAAAACGCACTTCCTAGAGGAAACAAATAACTATTTTGGAAACACCTTTATGTCAATCACCTACACACATGCACACACCTGTTGTTTTCAATGTTTCCTTGATATTCAGGGCCAAATTAAAGCATTTTGGTACCCCAGACACATCACAATACGTGATTCTACCCCTGCATTGTGACCTCACCCCAGATTAACCTGAGTTACCAGGGCTTGAATTTAAACTGCTAACCTGAGTTGAAAACCTAGTTGTCATATCTTCACTGGTATTTTAACTCAGGTTAGCTAACCTGAGTTAAGAACACACCATTTTTGCACTGAAGATGTAACCTCAAAGAGCTAGTGGCAAGGGAACCTCCTCCTCCCTCAGAGGAAAGGGCAGAGGAATGAAACTTCCTTCTTCCTCTCTCAGCAGGGGCACCTACCCATCAGGAGTAGCAAGAGCCTCTTCCCTTCTTCCACTCCCAAGAGGCAGGGGTGGGTGTGACAGGTTGAGATCACAGAAACCCCTTAGGAGCTGCCACCCAATGTGCCAAGGCTATTCCTGCCTCAGTTTTCCTGCCCAAACAGCTTAGGACCTCAGTACCCTGCCAGGTCTGAGCCACGTCCCCTAACAGCTGTGGGCCTTCCTGGAAACAGGCAGGATGTATCCTTACCTCTTGCACTCAGATGCTCAACTCCCAATGGGGTCAAACCCTGAATAAAATTTGTTTTGCCCTATATAAAGCTTATACAGGGCAAACTCATAGATTGTTCGCCCTCTATAACAATGATAGTGAGAGATGCACAGCTGTTTGCCCCCCCAGGTACCAACACATACTCCAGGTTAACTAATAAGTAAAAAGTGATTTTAATAAAGATAGGAAATAGGATTTAAGTGGTTCCAAGTAGTAACAGACAGAATAAAGTGAATTACCAAACAAAATAAACAAAACACGCAAATCTAACACTATTACAGTAAAAAACCTCACCCTCTGAATTCCTTCTTTCAGGCTAAACTCCCTGTTAGCCTGGGTCCAGCAATCACTCGCACCCCCCCTGCAGTCACAGTCCTCTCTTCCAGTTTCTTCCAGGAATCCTTGGGAGATGGAGGGCTGTTGCTTGAGCCAGCTGAGAACCACCATGGAGAGGTCTCTCCCAGGTTTTTATAGGCTCCCCTCTCTGGGTGGAGAGCCCCTCCCTCCTTCTTATCCAGAGTCCACATGGGCTCTCAGAGCACATGGACAAAGTAGCAGGTTTGAACCAGACTCCCCTCACCACCAGTCAGGCCGCATTCCTGAGGAGGCTCGGGTGTGGACGGGCTTCTACAAAGTTCATTGTTTGCTTGATTGGTTCTCAATTGGGCTTAATTGAGAATAGTTTTTTCTCAGAGAGCTGTTCAGCTGTTTTCCAAAGTCCACATACAACCAACCAAGCACACAGTCAATATTCATAACTCTGAATACAACACAGACACATACATACAAATAGGATGAATGGATCCAGTGGATCATTACCTTCACAGAGATATAACTTTTCAGCAAAACCATATTCCCGTAACATCATACATATATTTACAGGCACACCCCCCCTCCCATAAAGCCTTATGGGGTACACCATCACAGTGGGAGCCTGGGGTCCACCAGGAGTTACCACAGCAGCCAGATTGTATCTGCTTTCATGGGTGGGATGAGCCCATTGCACTCTTCTGTTCCTGCCTCACTGCACTCCTTGGTACAAGTAGTGTCAGCAGCACATACCCCCACTAAGGCAGTGGGTCTTAGGCTTTGTGTAGACTGCACACCACTAGCAATGGCATGTAGGGTAAGTGTAGCTATACTCCACAGTGAAGACCGAGCCACACCTACACTGCTGTGTACAGGCACCAGTAAAAAGCTGTGGGGGAGGGGCAACAGGGAGAGGGTCCACAGAGGGTCCCTCCTGAAAGAACGTTGTCCCACTGCCACTGCCTCCCTGCCTGAAAGAACATTGTCCCACTGCCTTTTCCTGCAGCACGTAAAGCCTCCAGAAGTGGCGAGGCAGTGGGACACAAAAAATAGCAGTGTAGATGGGGGAAACAATGTCTGGGCATGTAAAGAGTTGTGTAGGGTACAAGATTCAGCCATGTCTTTACTAGACTAAGTACACTGCTATTTATACCCATACTGGGGAGGTATACAGGTAGTACAGTAACTCCTTACTTAAAGTCAAGGTAAGTTGCTGATCAATTAGGGAACATGCTCATTTAAAGTTGTGCTGTGGTCCCTTATAAAGTTACTTGGCAGCCACCTGCTTTGTTCACTGCTTGCAGGAAGAGCAGCCCATTGCAGCTAGCTGGTGGGGGCTTGGAAACAGGGTGGACAGGCAGCCCCCCTATCAGCTCCTCACTCCCCTAAATTCCCTGTGCAGCAGCTGCCCAGCAGGCTATCAATTGCCAGCAGTTCAGCTGTCTCTCCCCCTCCCACCCCCCCCACTGCCATGTGCTGCTCCTGCCCTCTGCCTTGGAGCTGCTCCTGGGAGCCTCCTGCTTGCTGGTGGCATGGGGGAAGGAAGGAAGGGACTAATGCCAGGGTGTCTCTCTCCCCCCTGCTCCTGCACCCCACTTACCCCTTCTCCATATGGAGCAGGGTGGGGATACGAACTGAGAGAGAGCTTGGGCAGCAGCTGTTGTCTCAAGTTCCTGATCCACTTAAAATGACAATGTACTTAAGAGAGGGGTCAGTGTACTTAAAGGGGCAGGGTGCATCTCTCTCTCAGACATGGTGTTGTCGCTGTGTGCCATACTGACTTGTAGAGTGTGAGTCTACATTAATAACAATGCGTTAACACTTGAGGGCTCAGCTAAAAGCTAGTTCATTATTTAGCAGTAAGGCATTCCCTGGGAAATATCCCACCCTCTAGCTTCACCAACTCAACCAAGCTTCACAATCATCACCACTGTGTAGAGTATTAAATTGTTTGTTTAAAACGTTTACTCTGTATATATATATATATAGTTTTTTGTCTGGTGAAAAAAAATTCCTGGAACCTAAACCCTGCCCCCCTCCCCATTTAAATTAATTCTTATGTGAAATTGGATTTGCTTAGCATCATTTTGCTTAAAGTTGTGTTTTTCAGGAACATAACTACAACATTAATTGAGGAGTTACTGTGCTTTACACACTGCCATAAGGAGTGTGCAGTGTATATGTACCCTTAGGGTATGTCTTCACTACCTGCGAAGACACGAGAAATCGCTCGCTCGCGCCGCCCCGTCGACTCCGGAACTCCAGCTTGCTGGGAGGCACAAGCTGGAGTCGATGGGGGAGCACGCCGCCGACTGTCGCTGCTATGAGGACGGACGGCAAGTCGGCTGCAGATACGCAAACTTCAGTTACTTGATTCACGTAGCTGAAGTTGCATATCTGCAGTCGATCCTCCCCCTCCCCCCCTCCCCCCCCTCCCCCCCGTAGTGGAGACCAGCCCTTAGAGCTAACATCCCACATGATAGAAGGAGGATTTCAACCTTCTCAGACTTATTGTTCCAGGCCATCTGCAGACTCAGGCAGCTATCGCTGGTTTTGTTCCACTCAGTCAACATTGTCAAGCTTTTCTTCATACCTATCAAAGGCAATAGGCTTATTTTGATTTTATTTTTAATAAAAGCTCACATTTTAATGTAAGCATGTGACTCCACAAACTGGGAACCTAGGCATGGGCCTATATAGCAGCTAGGCTTTAATCCCATCTTGTCCCCTACCTACTCAAGTATTCCAGATTTTCAAAGTTATGTTTATGTTCACTAAAGGTGACCAAGTTTTATAATGCTTGTTGGATTTATCCCCAAAAATGTTCAAGGCTGTACACAATATATTCTGCTTCCAGTTTTAAGAAGGGTTAGAATACTACAATAATTTGGCTATCAAAAACTGAGAAAACTCTTAGTAGATTTTATTATTTGTTAGTATTATCATAACACCTCAGAGCCTAAAATGTTGGTTTATTTGGGGGTTGGTCCTGCTTTGAGCAGGGGGTTGGACTAGATGACCTTCTGAGGTCCCTTCCTACCCTGATATTCGATAATTCTATGATTCTCAACATAACACTTTTAAGGCAGGTTTACCCAGTCTCACCTTTTCTTGGTTTTATCTTCAGTGTTCATTATTTTAAATAGTTATTAAGAAATTGGAATAAAATTAAAAAACTAACCAACTAAAACCATCCATTTTTGACATCTTCAGAATTCAATTAATAAAACCACATCCTGAAGCCCTCAGTCAAGGACAGCTCCTCCTCCCTTTCATGTCACAGAAACTTTTGCCACTAACTCTAATGGCTCCTGGATCCATCCCTCCAGTCTTAATCATACAAAACTCCCACTGAAGTCAAGGAGGGCCAGAATGTGATCTCAGTATTAGCAGTGTAGAGCCAAACTAATTTCATGGAAGTCAATGGATTTACATTGGTATAAATTAGATTAGAATTCGGACATGGCATTTTGCCTCTGTGGAAGGATAAATAAAAATTAAAGACTCTATTGTGGTTTTATGACACAGTCCCCACTGAGGTAATGTGGACCTGGGTCACCCCCGCTGTTGTTCTGTAGTGCAGAGAGAGTCTGTTTGCAATTATACCCCAAAATGAAGCAGTGTACACTCCTTTCTCTGGCTGCAGCAGAGCATGCAGAAGAAGAACCTTGGTCTTACCTCCTTCCCATTCTTCCATGTCACTTTTGGGGTTGCTAGTGACAACAGTGAGGCTAGCCAGGAGCAGTCTTTGCATTCAGGGGAGCAAGGTTGGAGGGAACAAAAATAAAAAGAATTAAAATTCTCCAGCATCCAGCACAAAGCCATTTGTTATAGCAAAGGTTACAGGGGCACTCTGACTGCACATATAGTTTTATTAAATGTCCTCACAAATTTGTGAGCATTAATTTTAAAACACCTATTTGCAAAAGAAAATATATGTTTTGAGCTGTTGTGTAGTACAAGACAGTTGTTAAAAGTCTGTAGAGAATGTAGTTTTATGACATTATTTAATAAAATGTCCAAAGACACCCACAGCACATGGTACATTTTTTCTTTTCTTTTTTTTAAACTGAAGTTCAGGATTTAAAACTCTTTATGCAAAAATGTGTATGTATATAAAACTCCTGGGTATAATATTAACATATTTAAATTATCATAAAAAGAACCTTTCTTGGCTTTTTTTTCTTAAAAAACAGTTCTTCAATATTTTTTCTTAAAAATAATTACAGATATTATTCTCAGATAAATGTCTTATGAATGTCTTATGAATTCATGATTTCATTGCACAGCAGAGAATATGCAAGTTTTATGTGTGATTCACAAAGAAAATTAGGTGTGAAGCAGGATAAGTACTGGGATGTAGAGTGGATAACTATCTGTAAGGCAAGATTTAAATACAGATATTTTTGTTGTGTTAGGAAACATACTTATTTTAATGATTTAAAAGTATCTGTACATCAATTTCAGTAGGGTTGAATTTTTAATATATAACTGCCCTCTTCATCTTGAATGGTCTCTTACAACATGTCCATGCCTTATGTTAAACAATCTGTTCCACCTTGTACTTAGCTGTGACACTAAGTATTTTTCCCTGAGCCGAAGAAGAGCTCTTGGTAAGCTTGAAAGCTTCTTCCTTGCACCAACAGAAGTTGGTCCAATACAATATTTTACCTCACTCACCTTGCCTCTGAAGTATTACAATATGTAAAAAGTATTTAATTTTTCAAAGTAAATTTAACAAAAGTCCAAGAGGACAAGACAGGGCAGGGAACCTAGAAACAACCTAATCACATGACACAGCATTTGGTATCTAGAAACGTACGGTACCAGCAACACTGTGTGCGAATCAGGGAAAGAGTAAGATGTCCTTGGATGGAGACTATATTGTATATCTTGCTATCAGATTTCTAGCAACACTCCTGCAAAAGGGGAAAGGAAAAGGAATGGCAATTACAGCACAGTTTTAACACTGTGTTTTAAATAGTCAAAGAACATCCCTGAAAATGCTTGAAATCTAAACACATGGAAGAAAATGTAGGCACAAAATATTAAATGCAATACATTTAATCAAGACAAATTTAACAGAAATAAAGGCTGTTATCTTCCTTCATAATCTTCATGCATTTAAATAACTAATAATAATCACACTTAGCTCATATATAGTGGTTTTCATCTTCAGACCACAAATTACTTTACAAAGGAGGTTAACTACTGTTATTCCCATTTTAATGATGGGGAAACTGAGGACAAAGAAAAGATATCTCTGGATTCTTGGTCCAGCGTCCTATCCACTGGACAACATGGCTTGCTGTGAAAATGCAAATGAAGAACATATACCTAGTAACATTGGCTATTGCATACAACTTTCAAAAACTCAGACATCAGGACTACATTATATTTGGAGGAAAACAGATATTTGAAAAAGATACACATTTTAGAACCTGATCCTGAAAATACTCAGACTTATCTTTACATGTGGCTGAATAGTCCCACTGACTTCAGTCCTTAGCAAATAACACTTTCAGATCATTATGAATCTAGGCTTACATTCTGGTATGTAGAAAGAAGAAGCCCTAGTCGACTCCTAGTTGTATTGGATCATCTGGGATTTTTCTTTAGCTCTAGAGATGGGCTAAAACAGGAACTTGAATTCTAAGTCTGGTACAGACAAGGCTGAAATTTCACCAGAAGAAATTTTCACTGCTAGATACCAGAAATCTCACAAAAGAACTGATCTCACAATGGTTTTTGCATCATCAGATTTGAACCTGAACCACTACCTTGATTTTCCCTCTAGCCCAAAACCTGAATTCTAAATTGAAAGTGGCTCTGATACATACATATTTGGTATTTGTTCAGCCAAGAATTTATCTTGCAACTGACTCTGTTGCAGAGGATCAGACCATATGCTTGGAACTGCATAAACCTTAGTCATGTTGTAGCAGGGAAAGTTGAGGGGCTTATAAAGGAATATTAAAAAGTGGGAGATGATGCTATGACATTTATTTTTTCCCAAAAGGTGGCAGAAATATTCGATTGTGTGCCCAAAATTCACTATACGAGGACCTTTATTTTATATGTATGACATAGACATTTCCCAATTTTCATAAAACAGATGTTTTTACAGGGAAACCTATACTATTCAGTGAATTTGCTCTTCTAATGTTATTAATCATTACATAATCATTAGTGCCAGGAACAACCATAATGCACTAGGGGCTGTACAAACACAGCAAAAAGCTTATGCTCAAAAGGTATTTACTTATATGTATATTCAGTACTTTATGACTGACAGTCACACTAATATTATTTCAAGAAAGAAATATATTATCTAGAAACTAGTAAGTCTGTTTCACAATGATGTATGATATCTTTTTTTTTTTTTACTTATTTACTTACTCTTAACTGAGGCTAAATATTAGAAAATAACTGAGATACTCTGATATCACTTTCCACTACACCTACATCAATAAGAAACTACTCCTACTGCATGCAGTATTCTTCCTCTCAGTTTCTTAATAATAAGTGAAAATAACTCATAAGAGTTAGCAAAAACATTCTGTTAGATGGTAATTTATGAGGAATTTTCTTATTGACATACCAGCATTTTTTATGGTGAAAAAGGAGTTGTAACTAATACATTTACCTATAACATATAATTTTATCAGAAAACCGAATAAGTCGACAGTAAGGAAACAAAGTTAGCTATTAGATAACAGTCCTTACTGCCAAAAGCCATAATCTGACACAGATTGAGCCTGGTACAGTAGTCAATTAATGGCTCAGTGCTCATACAATAATGACCTACTAACCTGACGGTGTGTTGCTCTCACATTTTGCTGTCCCCTGGGATACTACTGTCATTGTGTTATCTATTGCCTGCTTCCCTATCAAAGAAAATAAGCAGAGCTGAAATGTATGTACGCATCAAGCTCTGTAGTTCATTGCACACCAGCCCCAGCAACTGGAGGAACAATAGATTTATAAGTTTATCCTACATTAAACCAAACATGCCTGACTGCACTGTAAATTACTAAATAATAAACCAGGTGGTGTAAGATCCTGACTTGGACAGAATATAAAAATCTATCAACCTGTAAAATACAATAACCATAAATGTGCTATGTAGCTGATGGCTCAGGTAAACCATCCACCTCCAGCAAGCGAGGTTTTTTGGAGTAAATTGCAACAAAGGGTTTAAATTTAGGTCTGGAATACTTTTTCATTTCATGCAACATCATCAATAGGAGAAATATAATTGAGCTAAAACAGTGGCAAATTTGTTTGTTTTGTTTACATTTCTTTGTCTCTAATGGAGCTATTTCATGGTAATGTGCTATGTTTCCTAGCATATTGCCACGGGCATTTGATCTGATCTCTAAAGAGAAGATGAACTATGGTATAAGGGCATAGTTCTTCAGTGTTCAAACCTAACATTCAGATTAGATTGAAAAAGTGTGCACTCAAAGGAAAAAGCTGAAAGTATAGAGCACTTGCAATCTTTGAATGGACTAAATCTTTATTTAACCCCCACCTCCAAAAAAACCTCAACCTGGGTTGGCTGAATAATATATTTTCCATGCATTCTACACATCATTAGCCCTCTCCAAAATTATGCTCTAGGTTTAAAAAAAATAGTGCTGCCTTCACTCTCAAAATTAATTTCTATGAATCACAAAAAAAATAAATAAATAAAGAAGGATAGACACTTTCAAAAAATGATTCAATAAATTGAAACTCTAAAATCTACAATACTCATTAATTCCATTTCAGGAGCTTTTCAATAAGCAAACCAGGTTAAATTTATATGATTTACAAACAGTGTTTACATTCATAGAGGGGCAACTAATTGCTGCACGGCTTGACATCATTACAGGAAAATGCTGGGGGATGCAGACAATTTAATTAGGGGTGGTTTCAAGTTCACGATATGACTAGTATCATAGTGCTTTACTAATGTGCTTATATAGGATGATAATACTGCAACATGATTACATTTCTGTCTGCTTTGTTTTGAAAGGAAAAAGGAAAAAGCACAAAGAAACACACTAACATGATGTACTTCTCATTCAGTTATATTCACCTACTTTACAGTCCATAAAAACACATTTCTTAACTTAATAAAATGTATATTCAAGTACAGAGAACATGGCACATGGATATGTGTGCATATCTTATATGTAAATTATGGGCTCAACCCCACAAGCTGCTGATCATTCTTCTGAGATGCTGAGCACCCTGAACTCCCACTGAAGTGGAGAAAATACAGCACCTCACAAGAATGCTTGGAATTTAGAAGGAGTAGGTCTCCATGAAATATATATATTTTACACACACACACACACACACAGGCCCAATTCGCCACTCCAGGTTTACACCAGAGTAACTCTATTGATTTCATTCCTGAAATTCTGCTCGCATAACCCTACAATGAATCTAGTCCTCTGTATCTGTTTTTTAATAATTTAGTTGTTTCAAATTAGACCTTAGTTGTTTCCATTTCTAATCAATACCAGTTCTTTATGTAGTTTTTTACCTCTTGTGCAATAGATGTCCAATGCTAACAACATACTATCAGTATGAAATCCTATACCAAAACTTGGGCTAAATCCTTTGCTAATGTAAATTAACACACTTTTGTCAAATTCAAAAGAGTCTGACACCAGCAGAGAATTTGGCCTTTTATGTTTGGCCTTTTATAGGGTAAAATATGTATCATTTTAAAAAAATGGGTAGGGTTCCAAATTCATCCCTACTTTTATGTTAGTGCCTTCTTTGGAGTATTAGCAAGGATGAATTAGATTTAACAGAATAGTAGAATATCATATAATATACTAAAAAAACCTACAAGCCAGATATTCTTATAGCAAAAAGCTGTAAGGGGCTGTGATTTGCATGACATTGTGAGGGTAGGGTTAGGCTAATTTACTTGTTATAGTCCACAGTTAAAAGACTGAACTATGATTATACTGCTCCTGAGGCAGGACAAGTGTCAGCCATTTTCCCTAGCCATCCACCCAATGTTCCCTCCATTTCTGGTGAAAAGAGAAAGGAGTTATGCCTTTGTCCTGCAACGGTGTTAGGGCAGTAACATTGGTAAGCTATATTTTATCTACCCTATATATTATTTCCACAGTTTTGCATCTTTCTGCACAGTGGAATATAGCAATTGTCATATATTATCAGACCAATAGTCATTTAGTGCAGTATCCTGTCTTTGTCAGTGCCTTCAGATCCTACAAGATGCTTCAGAACAAGGTGCATGAAACTCCACAGCAGACAATTATGTACCTGTTGATGTTCCCATTATACAACAGTCTTTAGCTCTCTATATACCAGCATCATTTAACCCACCACGAAATGCAGCCACCTTTGGGAGCCTTAACTAGGGTAGAGATATACTACACAACCATTTTAGGGAGGAAGAAGAGAATACTATATCCAATTAAAGTTGCAGGAGTAATTTAGGGTATGTCTTCACTACAGCAGTAGGTCGATTTCCCTTAAGTCGATTTTCTAAAGTAGACTTTAAAAAATCGACTTAGTGCGTCCCCACAAAGGGCAGCAGGTCGACATGTCTGTCCTTAAACTTTTGCAGGGGTCGACATAGCCAGCATTGCACTGTGGGTAGGTATCCCACAGTGCCAGGAGTCCCCAGCTGGCACCACCTTTCTGGGCAGCCAGGCACGCTCCCCAGGAGCCCGAGCAGGTTCACGGACGCCCGTGCCCGCCCGAGCAGCCCCGCGACGGCTCCCCCCCCCGCCCGCCTGAGCAGCCCCGGGACCCCCCCCCACACCCGCCCGAGCAGCCCCGTGCTGGATTCGCCCACCCGCCCAAGCAGCCCCGTGCCAGACCACCACCCCCCCCCCGCCCGGCTGAGCAGCCCCGCACTGGACCCCCCGCCCACCCGAGCAGCCCCGCGCCGGACCCCCCGCCCGCCTGAGCAGCTCCACGGACCCCTGTGCCCGCCCGAGCAGCCCCGCATCGGCTCCCCCCCCCTGCTCGGGCGGGGGGGGTCCGGCGCGGGGCTGCTCGGGCGGGCGGGGGGTCCGGCGCGGGGCTGCTTGGGCGGGCGGGGGTTCCACGGGGCTGCTCAGGCAGGCGGGGGGGGGGGGGAGTCCGGCGCGGAGCTGCTCGGAAGGTCAGAGGCTTACAGTCACATGCATCCTCACTAGCTCACAATCGACCCAGAGAGAGGTCGATTTCAGCTACTCCTCTCGTTAGGGAGGAGTACAGAAGTCGATTTTAAGGTCCCTTTAAATCGACTTTAAGGGCGTGCATGTGAGGACGGGTACAGGCTTAAATCGACTTTACCTTGATAAAGTAGATGTTAAGCCCTAGTGGGGACCAGCCCTTAGATAGGAAGAACACAATTATTAAAATTGGAATATGGCCAGGATAGAGGGCTAACACACCTATTCTTATAACAAATGGCAAGGGATCTTTAATAACCACAGATTGATAGGCCCTAGGTTTCATGTCTCAGCTGAAACTCTTCTAACTTCATAATACCTGTTAATACCATGTTTCAACACTGGTTCAGTGTAAATTCATAAGGAAGGAAGAATGATACCTGTTGAATCAATGGCACTCTTCAACTCTTTGGATTCCTGTTAGAGATGTTCCAAGTACTGCTCAGGTACATTCCTGCCTAGCTTCAAATAGCAGCAGTTCTGAATCACACTCCTACAGAGCTTCTAATGTTAGAGTTATGGCTATAGGAATGGAGATATGCCTGGACTATCCCTGCCCTTGTGCAACCTGCAACTACTAAAATGGCCCTATAAGGCCATGGGAACATGAGTGTAGTTTAGAGCTGTCCTGAGGCTGCTCTAAGTTTAACCCAGAGACCAAACTGGTGCCAGCATAGGCTACGATCAGGGTACTCATACAAAGGTGATTTAAAGCCACTATCACACCCTGTCACCTCAGCCATGCTGGGCACAACTTTGTCGTGGCCCTTAAATTAATCTATATTTCACAGTTTAAAATAAATAGTATAAATATATTAATTAAGTTAAATCTTAGACTGAGTCATCTTAGCTGAACCTATCTTTCAAGTTAGCACCCTTCTTTAATGTTTCTCTTTCTTTCCAGGCACCTGGACAATTCTATTACCTAGTGACTTGGTACTTCTGCAAGTCTCCTGCCCATTCCTCCAAACCTTCATCTTCTTGAGACAGGAAATCTCTTTCTAAGTCTTGTATAGTACCTAGCTTTCTTTGGATCAGGCATATAATTCTCTGTCCATCGAATATTACCAACTCTGAGGTTCTTGCGCAGAATTCTCCAATATTTTCCCTTCCCTTCTCTTAACTTCAAGATATTAGTGCCCTGCCTTCTAGATATTTATGGTATTTATTGATTTCCATAGAAGTTCCAGATGTAACTTCCTACGGATCTTTTTTTTTTTTTTTGCAGGGTACAAAAAAACTTTGACCACAGTTCTTTATATGCAGATATCCATTCCATGTGAAGGACAAAAGTAACTAAACTGGTAGCCTTTACTGTTAGGTTCAGAACTACAGCATGAACCTTTAACATCATATTTTTCCTGGGAACATTCAATACAAGTTTTGATTTTTGAGTTTTTTATTAACATTTTTTTGGCAAATTTTCATTGTTCTTGACATCTGAAAAGCTACGTATATGAAAAGATACATTCAGCTTCCTTCACTGCAAAACATTTGCCATCGAGTAGTGTTTAGCACTGACAACTTGCGTGTGGTGACCTCTACATAAATTAGGAGAACAATTTTGCTTTTGATTATCTTTATATCTTTCCCAGCACTAGTCTGTCCCACTAATATTAGGTATCTGATCAGCTAATCTTCTCTATTAAAATGCCACATACAGGTTTATTTTGTGTGGGGTGTGGAGGAGATACAAGATGTTAGAACAAAAGTTATTCTCTCAGGACCTGGTTAAAAGTTCACTGAAGTCAAGGGAAATACACCCATGGACCCCAATGGGCTTTGGTTCAGGCCACAGTAAAGAAAAATATAATTCTAAGAACAGATCTCCAAACAGGGAAGATAAGATTCCATTCTAAGTGCTGGAACCCACTTATATCACTCTTCCGTAAAACAAAGAAACACGTATATTACTATTCAATAATAGAGAAGAATCACGGTAGCTCACCATTCAGTAAAACACAATAGATTGAGCGGGTGTGAAATTTCTTTTTAGGGAAAAAATTGAAAAATCCTTTTAAAACCCTGTATGATAAACTATGGCACACCTATTTTGCTGTCGCTTTTTCTTATGCACCCTTTGTGAGCACTACTGGGAATAGGCTGTTTGCATATGAGAGGAAAGTGTTTCCATTAACTCATTGTTTATGCATTCTACATTTTTGTTTTACAAACAAATTCATAAAAAAGCTTTGTATACAGTGCATAATCACTTAGTGAGCTTGACAAATTTAAATTCCACTTCAGTTCGGTAGAGTTTAGACCAGTCTGGAAATGCAGAAAGAACTCTGTCCACTTGTACCACAATTGAGGATCTATAGAAGCTGTTTTCCTCACCTACACAACTTTTCTGCACTATTTAAAAAGGTAGATAATTTTTTGACAATATATTTTTGTTATGTAGCTTTGTTACATCAACTGGTAATAATGAGCCATTACAGTTTGTTTATTGTTACTTAATTATTTTTATGCTGCCAACACTATAGCATCTGGATTAATTATAAAAATAAAGTGTAATAACACATGCACATTGGACATTACAAACAATTACCATTCTTGTAATACTCCAGCCAACACAAAATAGCTCAGAAATTGTCCACTAAACAAATGCACTGAAAATCAACATATTTGGAAATTGGTGTCTCACCAGACAGAGCAAGTCCAGAAGGAGCAAGTTCCAGAGCTCTGGAACTCTACTGAGAACACCCTATCTCCAGTTTTACATCTAGCAAGTGTTGTTAAAGAACACTTTAATTGATCTAAGATGTTATAGGCATGGAGGGCAAGGCCCTCAAAGTACCATATAAAAACTTATTTATAACAGTGTAACAAAATGTGGAGAAATTATATTGCGGAATTGGTAGCATCCTTTGTTTGCAGATGAATGAATGACTGGCACCTATTATTACTGATTTGTATTGTGGAGCTGCATCATACTAGGAGGTGCTCCATGCCCCAATGAGCATACAATTTGATCTGAAAGAAGATTCAGCAAGTACATATGACAAGCAAGAGAAGGAAGGGGGTAACAGATGCCAATGTAACAAAAAATAAGATCTCAAAATTGCATAAATCAGCTATTGCACAACTTTATGTTTTCTGATGGTTCCAAATCCTCTGAATACTTCTTTAAATAAGAAAATAAATAGCAATCATTGACTTTTGCACAGTACCATTGATTCTCATATTCTTGCTGCCATTGCTTCAGAAGTGGATCTTGAGGTGGGATTAGAAGGAAAGTGCAGCAGGCCTGTGGATTAATTCAATGAAGATGTTCTATGTACAACGGGCAGTGTGGGGGAAGCATTCAGACATTTGTAGATACTAAGATCGATGACTAAAACAGTATATTTGTGGGCACTCTAAAAATACCTAAGACAGATAGTTTTCATTCATCTTTATAAATTACTCACTTTATTGATTGATTTTTCTATTCTGCACTTTAAGAAAGTGCTGAAATCATGTGTCTTTTAATAGATTTTGACTCCAGAGAGAAACACGTTGAGAGCTGTCATCATCAAGATGCCTTCTGTCGTTGTGCCATCTTCTTAACCCAATGTAAGGAAATTCATATTTAGTGAACAAGGAAATTACTTTGGGTATGTATCATTCAAATCCTTAAGGATTATTGGCTAATTAGGAGCACAGTAATGTAAATTTGCCTTGTGTCAGGTTTTCAGGAACAGTAAAATAACATAATTAAGCAGTGAACAAAGTAGATTACTTAAGCTACTCTTCACTGACAAATGTATATGATGTCTAAATATACTGTAGGCTTCTAACCTGGGAACTAACAAAAATTGACTGCACTTAGTGTAAAATCTAAAACAATGTTAAAAATAATAGAAGGGAAGTTCTATTATACAGACATAGCAAATAAAAATAACGTGCACTTATTATGAAACCTCTGTGGAAGAATTAGGGGGTCACAATTTCAAAATATTTAGCTATAGAATTGTGTGACTAATTTGTGGTCATAGATATCATAACTGCATACACAAATCAGGTAAGAGCACACTCAAATGGGCAGTTGAGGTCATTTCTCTTCAATTTGCATGTGCAACTCTGGCAAATCCATGAACAAATTAGTCACACAATTATGTGCCTAAAAGTTTCTAAAATCTGACTCTCAATTTACTCCTGTTAAACATAATTATGCAGACTTCCTTCATGATTTGGTTCACCCTCACCCTTTCATTTGGGCTTGCATAAGATATCCCAGTTTCAGAGCCCAGTGAAGTGCATGCCCTCTTTGAGACATGAAAATTATCTGCCTCATTTACACAGTCCTGCGTGAAATTAATAATGCTGACATGCTCAGAAATGATGAGGACCAGATGATGAGGACCAGAATAGAATAGAATAGAATGTCACCAGGGGAAGGACTCTTATATTCTTGCCTATCGTACAGCATCTTCCCCTGCAGCATAAGATTTTGGAAGACGGAAGGAAATGACCTTCAACTATTATCTTTTAAGATCAGCTGCTATCTGATGATCAGTCAGAAGAACTAAGGACCGTTTGTGTGACTGATTATCTCTGTCACAACAAAATAAAAGTATCTTCCTTGTACCACACATAGTTATATCACACTTTACATCTGTCATCACAATTTAGTCAGCCAGTTCTTTCTACCATTAAAACATCATACAACCATCTTATCTTCAGTCTTGGAGCCATATGCAATAGAATTATTGATCTGCCTAGTCATTCTTGCTAATGGCGACTAAAAACAAAAACATTGATCATCACTTCCTTTCATGACTAGCATGAAATTATTACGAGAGCCTCAATAGAAACAAGCCAGCCTTTCTAAATGTTCACAAGTTCCCCTGGGAGAAGTAATTATTTTTTGACAAGTCAGTAAAATATCCTAAGTTTAATGTCATCATCCTCATCATCATGGTAGAGAGTGGGTGACTACATTTGGTGCCTTCGCTGGAAAATGTTCACAACAGTTTTTCAGAGCTGCATTAAGGGGTATATGCTTAGCACTGTGCTACGGGATCTGAGAGTTAATGAGAGCCATGTATCTAAGCACTGCTTTTAAAATGTACACCTAAGGATCTGAGATATTAATTATGATATACCCTCTATCTTTGTCCTTAAAGGTGAGCAATAGACAAGCCTTCTCTTCTGGACAGCCAAAGTCCCAGTCTATTTGACAACTACAAGAAGCTTTTCTTAGCATTGTCTATTCCATTATTGTTGGGTGTGAACCTGCTTCTTTGTAAGGTTGATGTCAACTTTGTCCCAAACATGTTGCTTAGCAACATTTATACTGTGTTCCGCTTTTTCTGCTCAGTACTTATACTTTTACTTTACTTTCTGAAGTGCAGCGAAAAGTTCACTATTCTTCTGATGCTACTGCAGACTGAAGACATCCCTATAAAAATGTGAGTTGGAACACTGAGAATGAATCACTCATATCAAGACTACGGCACATCATTACTTGGGAAACCCAATCTAATGAATGTCATGTGGACATCAGCGGTTTAACCAATGAATGTGCCGGTACTTGACAAAATACATGTGGTGATTCTACAACTACAGATTTTCTACTTTCCCATACATTCATTCACACATTATCTGCCCACCTACCCACTACTATTCATATGCTTTCCAGAATGTTAACGTTTACTCTTTTTGAAAATCATCCACATAATGTATGTCCAGCTTGTGTACAAAACATTTTCAGCAAGATCATCAACCACACACCAACCTTTTTATAAAGGGAACTATTTGTCATGGCCAAAAACCTTTATTTTCAGAGCTCCATCTTGTGGCAAGCCACGAGCACATTGTATGGAAAGTTGGTAACATTACTCTGTGCCTTTTTTTAGGATTAGCAGCCACGTTGGTCTGTATCCGTAAAGAAAACGAGGAATACTTGTGGCACCTTCAAGACTAACCAATTTATTTCAGTATAAGCTTTCGTGGGCCATACCCCACTTCATCGGATGCACAGAGTGGAACACACAGAAGTAAGATGCATTTATATACATCATAAAAAGGCATAAAAAGTTGGAAATTACCATACCAATTCTAAGAGGCTGTTTAATTTGGATGAGCCATTATCATCAGGGGAGAAAAAAAAACTTTTGCTGTGATAATCAAGTCCGCACATCACCGAATTCAAAAATATTTCAGAAAATTAAAATCAAAGACATTCCATTGTCGGCAGCCAATAAAATTCTTATCCAAAATACAAAAGTCAGTAATGACATTATTTTTATTTATGTTGCCGTTCTGATGCAAATTCAATAGATGTTTACGGGGAAAACTGCCAATTTCGAGACAGAAAGACAAACTTTTTTTTGAACCCTAAACAACTTTTCACAGGCTTAGCAACAATCCAGATTGTTAGGAGAAATTACAATTGTCCTGATTGCCAAGAAATATCAATTTACTTTTCTTTCTATCCTAGAGTTTGCAATTACATTCAATGTAATTCATTGACAAATGTCCTTCAATCAATACAAAAAAAATAGATACAATAAAAGTTTCAAAGCAACAAAATCAGTTTTAAGCCCATGAACTAAAACAGGTTTTATTTGCAGCTTCTTTGTGCTTATATGTAACAGCACAAACATAATGTTTTATCAGTTTAAAACTGGAGACCTCGTATATATATTTTTCCCTTTCTATATTCAAGTTATAAGTAAAGGTGCTTTTCACAAAAAAGGCTTGCAAATTATTAACATTTATTTTTAAAGCTGGAAGAGTAGTGTAGCAAATGTGTTCAGTAAAAAGTAATTGAAATTTCTATCTAAATTATTTTTGGGAAAATTAAAAGTGGAAAATATAAAACAATTTTAATGGCAAGAAGTATATTATATTTTTAAATAAAGGAAAACAAACATAGACATAAAATCTTTAGGAAAGTAAGAAGCCTTAAAAAAAAAAAGAGGCAGAGTACACTTGGCCTTTTATGATGCTTTTTATTTAAAGTGACTTTTATTCAGATAATAAGAAGAATATGTAGGTAGGGTAAAGATTTTGTTAACAAACAGTACATCATAAAATTTGCTTTTCCTCCTTCCTGATTGATAATAGAAATGATAATATAATGTAATATCTGAGAGAAACAGATTTTTTATTAGTTGGTGCCAAGCCTGTTTTTAAGAGGCTGACATTTAAATATTAATTTCAGTTACTAAGAAATTATTTTTTGCCCAAAACCTAAGCCTTTGTCCTTGGCATTGGATTCAGGTCTAGAAAGATGTAGTTGTTATCTGAAAAAGAAATCATTTTTAGCCCTTCTGTGTCTTATCACAAAGAGACTAGGCAAAATAAATCAGGAAAGAGTAAAAGTAAAATTTGCAATAACCCAATACTACTGCTTCATCCTCCCACATCTCAGCACATAAAACTTACTGTCAAAAGAACCCACATCATGAGAATTAATCAAGGAACTCTTAAAATACTCCAAGCACCTACCTTCTGATGACTAATTTGCCTTTCCTATCGCAAACTACTAATTTTTTATCTCAATCGATATGTACAAATATATCTCACCATCAATCACCAGGGGCAAGGACAAACTTGCACTATTTATGTAATACTGACTACAAGATGAAACAAAAATTGACTATAGCAAACGTGGGGCTGACTGTAACAATGGAAAGAGAGGGAGAGACTGGAACTGAGAGACGGACAGAGAGCATGCTTCAGATGACCCATGGGAAAGCTTAAAGAAATCACTGAAGGTGCTGATGGAAGCTGAAAAGCTTCAAAGGGCAAAACACACTTTAAGGAAACATTCAATAGGGAGCACACAGAAGGAGAATGACATAAAGGGGCTAAAGGGGTCTGGTTGAAATGACCAAGCACAGAGAGAGTCCCTGAGCAAGAAGCTCTGAGTGGTGTGGAAAAGGTGAATGATGGAACATGTCGGAGACGTAAGAAACATGTCCAGAATTACTCTGGGGAACTGGGAGAGAGAGGTCTGAAGGAGTACAAGTATTACTCATGTGAAATTAGAGAGATTCCCAGAAGAACCCAGGAGGCTCTGAGACTAAGAAGAATCTATCTAGATTTGAAGCTGGCTGCACATATCAATGATCAGATAGGTTTGATGGAGAACTCTGCAGAGGTATTTAGTGTTGAATTAAAATCTGTGGATTACTAGACTTAATAGTGCATCTAGAACAGATGATTGGCCGGCGCACACATATACACATACACACACAGTCACTAAAAAAAATAAATAAATACATTGGACAACTGGGAAAAAAATTCAAATATCTGTGTGGGTACACATCCAGACATAGGTACATAGATGAAGAAATAGGCAGGACCACTGAGACAGGTGAACACAGCCTGTCTTCATATCCACACAGAACTTCACTTAGGGACACAATCTAGACATGGTTTTGGCAGTTACAAACCAAGAAATCCTAGAAAAGAGGTCTCTATTTAGACTTCCTGCTCCTGAGTCAGTCACTTCAGTCCCAAATAATAGGTAACACATAAGGCAGGGAATATATTCAAACTGCACTTGGGCAAGAGAGGCAGACAGAAAAAACCCAAAGACATCAGCAAGGCTCACGTGATCTATGTCTTTCTTAACCAATTCCAAGTGTGTACATTAAATTTTCATTACATGGAGACAGAGATTTCCTCTTGTATCCATGGCTCATGACACCAATATTCCATTCCAAAAACTCCAGAGACAAAAATAATAAGAAGTATTCCCACCGCATTCAACGCCATCATCACCACTCGCAGCCAGTTTGTCCCAGAATGGTGCACTTGCCAGGTTTCCTTGGTACTGGATGTATTTACATGTCCTATGATGATTTGCATATGGTTATTATCAGTAGCATATGTTAAAGTTACAGATGGCAGCAAGGCTGCTAGGGTCTGCACGCACACAGTCTGTTGCACAGTCTGATTTTGAAATCATCCAGTCATGAAAATACATGGAAGAGTGTATGCCCCAGTGTGGTGCACTTATGTATATCCCTCAACCACAGCTGGACAGTTTTAGGGAAGTTAGTGAGGGCCTGTATGCATTTGAAATACTGGGCATAGACCCCTTTCAAAATGAAATTCAGATATGATGATAAACGCAAAACAAGGTCCCTGAAAACCTTAAGACACCATCTGTTTTTTAAAAGAGATGGGTAACATGGGAAAATGCATCAAAAGAAAAAGGCTGTTAACTCTAGTCCCCACCAGCCCCACAGATCCCCATCCCCAAATACCTCCTGGAACAATTGTGGTTATTATGGACCCTCAGCTTCAGTTGCAGAGTGGGAAAGAGGAAAGGATGGGAACCACGATAGACAGGAAATCACTGACCGTCATTTGAGGTGTTTGGGGAAGGAAACAGAGCAGGGGGCCTGCAAGCCCATTAGGAGAGAAGCAGTGCTGCTATTTCACTGTGCAGTTTATTATTTTTCTATCTCAGGTACTGCTGTGGGAAGGCAGGGAAGGACCAGTATAGAACACTAGTGTCAACCTTGCCACACATTTACTCTCCTTTTTTCAGGATTTTTTGTGATTTGGTTGATGCGGGTACTGGGACAATGCACTAACCAGAATTTTTATTTGTGGCTACATTTTTTTAATATCTCTCAGCACACAATGCTTTGTACAAATGCTATTAAGACTTATGACTTCTCCGACTGAAGTCCATGTGAATTTCCCCATCAATGTCAATAGAAGCAGGATTTATTCATTTATTTCTTATTTATAAAATTGTAAAATGGTAACAACCCTACGTTTTGTAATATATTACATATATACATATATACACATATACACTGCAAAAAACAACACACACACCCTTCAACCCTCAAATTGCCTACACCCTGGAACTGGGTGTTTAGTTCAGCAGACAACAACCAACCAAGGTTGGAGTGTCAGAAATGTGGGGGTAAAATATATACTTCTAGGCTGGTTTTTAGGTTTAGCTAATACAGGCCTTAAAAACCTGAACCAAAGGTTTTTTGCCATGTTGTTTGCCTTTACTTTTCATCCATTCCCAGTGGATAATGTGCACAGTAGAATGTTTTAGTTGAAGGCCAGATACACATACATACTGATTAATGAACGTTAAACTGCCTCTAGAAGCCTAAGCTAGAGACGTCCTTCTGTCTCACAAGATATGATGTTATTTTGCAGAGCCTCAGTATTTGTACATAGAGATAGACATGGAACATGTCAACAAGGCCCTAGAGCAAGGGAGGGGGGAACCTTCTGGTCAAGTGAAAAGTGTCTGAAGGATGCCTGATGTGCACGTGAACAGCTTGAATTGTGCAATGATTGGTTATAGATAAAGATTACTAGTCCCTGATAGGTTAAGACCCCTCGCTGTATTACAATTCTATGTATTATGTTTTCTGATAAAAGGTCACCATCACGCTCCTGTACTTTGTAGCTCCTTACAAACTACCAATGCTTGCATGCTCTGAATAAAGTGTGTTTTCAGATACAAGTGACCACCTGCCTCATTCTTTGGAGGGAACGTCACCTCTGACAGAAACATGCAGGCAGTGATACTACACCCAGTAGTAAATACTACACCTAGTAGTATACAATTGCAAGTTGAGGCCTGCAGTTTGAAATTACTGAGATATTATCTTTAACTGATATTTGGTTCATTATGGAGAAAATGGATCCCCACCATGGGAAAATTTTGATTTTTCAGTGAAAATTTAAAACTAAAATCTTTCAGTTCTAAAAAAAATACCAATGTGCCCCAAGGATGTTGTTGTTTGGGTGCCTCATGCTCCTATTCTCTTCTATAATCTCTCAAATTGGATTACATCTCCCATGGTGCACCAAATTCTCCCCTTCTGATGCGGGGAAGTGCAGTAAAATGTCAAGGACGCATCATGAGAGATGAAGCCCTGCTAAGAAATCCAGTCCACAGAATAGAAGTATTTTGGGATAATATAGTAGGAATAATATAAAAGGGATTACATAATCCAAATAGTCCAAGTTAAAGGCACCAAGGCTCTGATTCAGCAAGATATTTAGGCACATTCAAAGCATTAAGCATGTGGCTGGTCCCATTAATTTAAAAGGACCCACACATGTGGGATTACTCATGTGAGTAACTTTAAGTAACTTTGTTAATTTATATCAGTAAAGTAAAGTAGGTCAAGGTGATTGAGACAATATACATTTTGATAATACTTTGAACCAGTTTTAATTCATATGAAGGAAAATATAAATACAAACTGGGTACTCTTTTTCCCCATATTTTTTACTTTTCCCCTTCTCCCAACATTTATGTACATTTTGATCCATAAAAATTCAATGGGATATAAATTATCATTGTTAAAAGGGGTGTGGTGTACTGCATACACATGGCAAAAACAGAGATTTAATTTTCCTAATACTTTTATTGTTCTGCTAACAATTTTGGTTGGTTAAACGTTGGTGGAAGAATCAGAATGGTACACCAGAGTTAAGCTTTAACATGAGCAAAATTCTCTATTAAATTGTGGCTCTAGAGACTGTAAATTTGAATCCTGGAACTACTGGTCAGATTGGTTTTATAAGGTAAAACAAGGAAATTACTGGGTTTTACCTTAACAGACCACACAGAAGGATAATTTAGAATAATTTCCTTATAAGAAACACCAAAAGACAGGAGGAAGAGAAATGTACAAGTTGTTGAAATGATTTAGATGCCAGAATAAGTTACTGAAAAGTATTATGAGATGAGATGGGTGAGGTAATATCTTTTATAAAATATTGTCTCTCCAATACTCTGGGATGAACATGCCTATAATAACCCTACATATTTGAAAAGTACTAAATTATATACTAGCTCAGATTTTAAACTCTTCTGGACATTCAGGCCAGTAGTTCCAGGATTCAAATTTACAGTCTCTAGAGTCCAGTTTCGGGCCCCACACTTCAGGAAGGATGTGGAAAAACTGGAGAGAGTCCAGCAGAGGGCAACAAAAATGATGAGGGGGCTGGAGCACATAATTTATGAGGAGAAGGTGAGGGATTATTTAGTCCGCAGAAGAGAAGAATGGGGGAGAATTTGATAGCTGTTTTCAACTACCTGAAAGGGTATTCCAAAGAGGATGGATCTAGACTGCTCTCAGTGGTGGCACTGACAGAACAAGGAGTAATGGTCTCAAATTGCAATGGGGGAGGTTTAAGTTGGATATTAAGAAAAACTTTTTCACTAGGAGGGTGGTGAAGCATTGGAATGGGTTACCTAGGGAGGTGGTGGAATCTCCTTCCTCAGAGGTTTTTAAGGTCAGGTTTGACAAAACCCTGGCTGGGATGATTTAGTTGGGGTTGGTCCTGCTTTGAGCAGGGGGTTGGACTAGATGACCTCCTGAGGTCCCTTCCAACCCTGATATTCTATGATTCTATGAAACAAGAAGATAAAATTAAACTAACAGTAAACTCTGGATTGTTAATGTTTTCATATACATCTAGTTAAAGAAAAGGCACCGTAACATTATACCTACCCCAAGTCAAGGAATTCTTTTGTGGAACTATTTGAATGTAAAACAAAGTGCTACATAAATTAGAATTTTTGTTCGTAAAAAACTGAATAAATTTCAACTCACTTCAGAATAGAAGAAAAATGCCACCCGCAGGGTGAGGTTGCTAGGACTCAGAGAGAGCTGTGTCCTGGGGGTAGAGTGAACAGAGCCTACACCAAGTTTTGAGTTATATAAGAAGCCCTGGAACCCTGACAAATTATATTTAAAGCAGCTCATAGTAAGAGAAACAACGAGTAATGCTACATTAGAACTATTGATACCATGACCAAAAAAGAAACAGGCCAGTTGCCCATCACTCAAAATATTGCAGACCTGGCCAAAATATGCACAACATTTACACCAGCAGGGTGCCATATGGCAGGGGAGGAGTGACTTGGTACTGAGGGGTTGCACAGCAGTTCAGGACAGCTCATATTTGGTTGGAACTTGCAGACAGCTGTTTCTTACTGGAGCTCTCAAAGGGTTGTAAATCTTGTTGCTTCTTCTGCTGTTTGAGCCATGCCTGCTCAAAGTGTTAGTAGGAACTATAGGCCCAGTCTATCTTCCATTAAAGTAGGAGATGAACCCTATATTCGTGTTTTACATAAAGACTACATAGAAAACAATATCTAGTCTGAAAGACTTGGTCAGGGACTAGGAAATATATATTGAATCACTGTCCACTGATTTACTCCTAATGAGAACTTGACCTCTCAAGAACTATAAACCTTTCTTGACTGCTCAGAAGCTTGGGTGATACTTTCAAAGAGAATCTAAACATTTTTGGGGGAAAAGCATGTTGATGTAATAGTGTCTGAGCTGCAAGTGACCAGTTCAAATTCTAATTAATATACACACTATGAAACTGTTTTTTGTTTTAATATTATTATATTACACAGAATAATAATTTCACACTATGCTTACAAAATGACTCTTTTACTAACTCAATCAGTGAATTTAGTGAGGACTAAGGCACAGATTTAGTAAAGATTACGCACAGATTTTAGAAATGAAATGGGAGACAATCTAACAAATCTATCAGGAATAAAATCAACAACTTAAAGTTTAAACCAATCATCTTGAGTATATATTTGAACTTGGATATGCAGATGTGGTGCACAAGTCCCAATGGTTCAGCAATACACTCAAAGGATCAACAGCCCTATAGACAGCTAAATTACTCGGAAAGCCAGGGAATTTATCAAACATGAATTTCAAAGTGGATTCTAGCCTCCAGGAAAATGGAGTTGCCCATTAATGTACATACAAAATAAATGTTGTGTTCAAGCTCCTCCAACTATTTATTTTTGACACAGAACTAGCTAAAGATTTTTAATTTACATAAAGAGGGACAAAGAATGTTACCCCTTTGATGACAGTACTGTGAGTATATACGGTGGGTCTTATTTATTTTTTAAATCAGTAGAGTAACAGTCTTACAGGTACAACACAAAGGAATCATTTACACGCTTTCACATCTATTAGTGCATTATTTATAAACATCTCCAATTTCAGAATGTTAACATTAAATATGTTTCACACATGTAGAGGAAATTCTTACAAACTGATCATATATTATGGATGAAAATTGTAATAGCTACACTGAAACTAGTTAAAGCAGGCATTTTTGAATTGAATACACTGAAGTATGCCGTATCTTTGCTAACTTAGGTACTGTTTAGCTTGTAACCTCAATATTTTCTTTATTGACCAAAAGAAATGTTAACTTCATCCATTGTTGACAGATCATTTATCAAAATAAAATAATAATGATGTTTCTTAAATAATGGAATATTTCATTTGCGAGATTGTTCTCAAAATTAGTCACTGGCCTTTCAGCTCCAAGACCTTGGGTTTGAATTCATCTAGAGAACAGGGGATGAACATCATTCTAATCAGATTACTGCAAGAAATCCTAAATGAAATAATCTTGACAGATTCTATTCAACTCCTAATGGGCTCTAATCCATACATTTAAAACCAATATATATTTGACACTGTTCAGTTCTAACAACAATCTGCTTCTCAAAAGAAGCCTGTTAAATGTTGCCAACTTTCATTATTTTATCCTGAGTCTTGTGATTTGGGTTTTTTCTTAAAGTCTCCAACTGCTGGAATCATGTTATTACCTGACAATCTCAGTTTTCATTTCACTTCTGTCCCCTGAAGCTTGAAAACTTGAATTCTAAAGTATCCAGAAGACAAATACAAATAATAATGCATTAATTATTTTTTAAAATCTCATGATTTTTGAATGCCTAGGATTGGCAATACTGTGTTTAATAAAAATGATGCCTGTACTATCCTTTTTTCCTACAGAAACATGGAATGATCCTACCAGTTCAAAACCGATATGCATTAGCAAATTCTAATTGGAAGACCATTCTGCTCCCCTCACACACACTTTAAGTCTAGCTTATAGATAAATAAATATGAATATCTGAAAAACACATCCATATTTGGAAGTTCTGGTTAGAAACAGAATGTTTCAAAATTAAGAAACTGTAGAAATTCTTCATTGTTTTCAACAGTTTGGCAGTAATGTAAATAGTATGGCAGCATTAGATAATTAGCCCCAATGTATAAAAATGTAAAGACTTAAGACATTAACTGCTAATGAAGAATTACAGCTTTTTTTCTCTAGAAGTTAACTCTGAGAAATACCAACTCAAAATGTGAGGAATGGTGAATGATCCCCCTATTCCCAAATACTATTGGAACAGAATATAAATAGAATCAATAAAACAAATTATAGTAGCAATTCTGCAGAACAATCTGCATGTAAAGTTCCATATGCTACACAGAAATAATGAAGGTCCACATACGTAGACCTCTGTAAATGAGATATTACAAACTCTGACCACCTCCTCACAATGAAGACATCACAATAAATGAAATAAATAATAATACATAGGGAACTAACACAATTTGTTTATTTTCTCATAACTAATTCGAAGTTTCCCCATGTAAGGAAAAATTCCAATATATTGAAAACATTTGTAGATATGACATGAAGCTAAAGAGAATGCTTTATTAATTTATAATGCACCACACATAATGAATGTTTGTTTAACAAAGACTGTATGAACTTCAGACATTAATCAAAAGTGAATGCTGAATGATTTGTATAATTAACTAGAAAGTCCTATTCCAAGTGATAAATACCATGAACAAAATGAAATGAGCAAATATTAACCCTATGTGTTCATTAATAATGAATAGTCCACAACACAATTCATACACGTAATTGAAGGGTCACATTTCTAAAGGATTCATAATTATAGAGTTGCAATGTTCCATTCATCAGAGATTCAAACTAACAGACAACCCATTCTAGGCTCTCTTCAAAATTGAGTGGCTGACCTCTGTCCATTAGGATCATGTTGTGCTTGTGGAAGCAAGAGAAACAAATATCTTAATGTGCAACCAAATACTGTCATTCTTACTCAAGAAAGGACCCCTTGACTTTAATGGAAGTTTTGTCTGAATGAGGATATTACAATTTGGTCATCCATCATGATGCTCTGGGATTTACTCAGGGAACCAGTAAAGTATGGTATATAAGCCCTTGGAGAGCATTAAACATATGGATGTTGAAAAGGGGACTAAAAAGGAACAAAAGAGCAGGTCATGAAAGAGCCCTGCATAAACAGGAAATGTAAACTAGAACCAATATCAGGAACAGGGATAAGAAGATTAAAAAAGTAACAAAGATGTTTCTTCAAAGATTTTATACTTATGTTCCTCAAAAGAAGAAAAAAGTTCTCTAATTCCATTCATTCTATGGTGGCTGACCGATTGGAATCAAGTTTGGTGTGTAGGTACTAGCAAATACTTGGAGTTACATGATTTTGGGCACCCCATCGTCCTGCCCTAATATAGCAAATCACAGGGAGGCCTAATCTTCCCCTCAAGTGGTTGGGCTACAGGGGTAGGAAGCTAACCATTTGGCACTACTAACTAATTTGATATAAAACAATAAATAGCTAAATAAAAACAAAGTATGTTCACTACTGAAGTGGACTAGATTTAAAGAGATGACAGTAGGTGAAAATGTTCATAACCCATCACCAGTCCTCAGAGACAACTTAATCTCTTTTCTTTATGTTTCCGTAGAAGAGCTAGCCTGTGATTTTTCACTACATACATTCACAGCACGGGGTCTATTAATTTCGTGTATTTTCTTTTATTGAAATTATCTTCAGATTCACTACATTCAGAGAAAAGATCTTGACAATTCAGGTCCCAATCCCACAAACACTTAAGCATATGCTAAACTTTATACATATGCATAGTTCCATTGTAGGCTTAGTCACAAGTGTGTTTGCAGGATCAAAGCCTCAGAATGTAGCAAGTACCATATGAGTGAGGCATGTATGATTCTAGCTGGGCTGTGCTTTTACTTACAGCTTTTTCTTAAATGTATTCATTGTATTGCAAATAATTTTGTTGAACAATTCTTGATAAGGTGCTCACACTCAAGCTATTCTTTGCAGGTATTCAATATTCAAAATTCAAGTTGAGCCAGTTGGTTATGAACAGTGATATAGGCTTCCTGGTACATTTATGTTCCCTAAATAAATGAATGTAACTCTTAGAATCAGGTTTCTGGTGCTATTATTGATACCTACAAATTTAAAATTTGCTCTCCACAAATATTCTTCAATATTTGTTTAAAATTTGCTGTTTCTATTAACATTTCCAACAGTAAACTCATTCACTAGAATATTTGTGGAAAGTGAACATAAAACAGGCAAGCACACAGCCAAAGCAAACGTGTTTTAAAATTGGAACAAATATTGGTGGAAAATTTGTTGCTGTAGTCACCTAGCTCTAGTTTTTGATTATATATATATATAGCATATGCATATAGATCTGCATATATGTGTGTGTACTGTACATATTTTTCATGTCTTAGGTGCATAAAAATTATCGTATCAATATCTTCGGGATACAGGCAGAAATCTGAGTAAATGACATCCTTACTGCACTGAATTTTATGTTTTGTTTTTATTTCCTTTACTTGCCTTTTAATGTAAACAGTAGTTGTTGTTATAAGAGGTCAGTTTTATATGCCCGTGTACCACTGAACTGTTTAAGTTTAAAATGTCACTACTGTTTAAGACCCAGTAATTTTCAGAACGTTTGATTTACTACTCTGGCACTCAATAAGCCTCATTTCATACCTCCAAGAACGAACTAGTCAAAGTGTTAAATAAACATGAAGCATAAGGCTTGTTTTCTTTCCAAAAGTGCAAGCACTGTGTTACTCTAATGATTAAATATTGTTTAAATATACAACTGAGCAACTAGTTGCACAGTTGATTCTTTCCCTGTACTTCATTTTATGTATTAATTATTTTGTGTTCAGACAAAGACTTTAATTAGGAATCATACAGAGTTTGTGAAGTAGTAACAGTTTCATCTGCATTAAATTAACTGCAGATGGATACATTTCTGAAAAAGGAGTTGCCACTAGGAAAACCTTAACTGATTCTGAACCTATGAAGCATTAAAAGGAACTGATCCTGCAATGTGCTTTAGGTCCTCTACTCTCACTCAGAGACCATAATTTTGTTATGTGTAGATATAGTGCCTAGCACAATGGGGCCTTGATCCCTGATTGGGGTCTGGAGGTGCTATTCCAATGAAAATAATAATAATAATGATTATGTGAGCTGAAGGTATTTAGGTCAGCAACTTGCTGTATATCGAGCCCTAAATAAATATAGTTTAATATAATATTTTGTAGATAATAAGTGACCGCAAAAAATAGAAAATGTGCTTTTAGTTTAAAAAAGAGGGGAAATAAAATAAAGCTTCATCCGTATGTATGATTTTGATGTGAAAAAAATCAAATCAGTTTAAATTATCTGAAACTCATCTGTTGAAAATCTATATGCAATTTAATACATGCAAGGCTATTTTTGTTGCTTTTTTTAAAAAACCAGTATATTCAGAATATCAGTGCTGTGTAGTTCCTCACTATGTGCTCATGGGAAAGAAATATTTATATCTCACTGAAATTACAAAATATTTTCTGAATGTGTGTATCCTTTTTTAAAAGATAAAGAAAAATGAAGGGCACAAATAAATATATATACTCAAAGTAAACAAATAATTTGCTAAGTCTATTATATATGTATATAAACTATTTTTAAATGCACTTTTAGTTATTCTAATGATATTAGGAAAACTTTTGTATCTAATGTAAAATACATCATTAAATTCATGGAAAGGTCTGTGCCATAGCAACAATCACTCACAAATATTAGCATAATCAGCTATATCAAAACCCCTAGGGGGAAAAAGGGCCATATGATGCCTTCAATGAAATCCATACCCTAATGAAAGAACCTTTTGTTGTGTTGCTTTTTGTTGTTGTTTTTCAAAACATGATGATTTTAAGTGAAAGTACTCTCCATTGCTTTGTGAGAGATTTAAGTGTGGATCCTGGTCACAATCTCTCACCCTCTGAACCAGCAATATTGGGAATGCCAGAAAGGCTGTGGCTACCATGGGACATTCTGATGTGGGCAGGGAGGAGTGAAAGGTGTAAATCAATTGCAGAGAATAGGAAGACTGGACTACAGAAAGAAGGTTGGAAACACTAGAAAAAGAAAAAAAAATACAATTAAAAATCATAATAAGAGGTGTTTTGGCTTTATGATATGTAAATAGTCCAAATTAAAAGTAGAAGTCAATTTAAGGAAGTCCTTAGTATGGTTTCTTTGGACTTTCACTGCATGGGTCTGATACAAAATCCATTCAAGTCAGTGGAAGTCTTTTCAGTGACTGCAATGAGCTCTGAATCAGGGCCTATATTATGTGTATAAAATCACCATATTATAGAGAGGGTACCACCTATTATTAAGATTCTCTGTCACTTCCCATTAGAAGACTCTGTTTTCTGTTGCTTATAAGTTTGCCAAATTTTAACTGTTTTGTCTGAAATTTTCTATGCCTAGTGCATGCCTAAAACTGGGGGGGGGGGGAAATTAATGGAAAAAAAACATTGTTTTGAACATGTTAAAAATTCTGGCAACTTTCTCTTTGAACAGCTCTAATATCCCTATGCTTTGGAATTGGGACATGAAATTTGGTGGAGGGAGAAGGATGGCCTCTGTGTTCAGGTTGTGCATTTTACAGTCACTGTAAGAATCTGGCCAAATCTGGTCAAGTTATAAACCTCTGAAAAATCATAATTCACAGATATTCAGGAAGACTTCTTTGATTTTACTAGCTGAATTCCCCAAAGATTCTGGGCACATTGGCATGCTCTAGACCACAGCTGTGCAGAATGTTCCTTGTGATTGCAGCTGAAGGCCTTGCTGGGTCTAGCCACCTGAACTCAAAGCCGGGAGCCTGTCTTTACTGTTCTCCCACTGATCCCCCTCCTGCAACGAGGCTGAATGGGGGAGGAAGCTACCTAATTCGTAAGCAGACAGGACAATAGCTGGACTTCAGGGGAGAGGGCAGCACAGATTAGGATAAGAAGCCTAGAATGGGAAGACAGGAGATGGAGACTGGGAGGGTGGGAAAGAAAAATTGGTACTGGGAATTGGAGTGAGGGGGGAAACTTGGACTGTCTGGACCAGGAAACTAGGACTGGGATCCAGAGAGGGGTACTGTGCTACTAATTGGGTAAGGAGACTGGGACAGGGACCCGGGAAGGGAAGCAGGGATGTGGACTGTGAGCCAGTAGCTGGTGAGGGGCTGAGACTGGATGAGGAGCTCCGGGAGGGAGACTGAGATTGGAAGCTAGATGGGGTGAGGAATGTTGGCAGGGGTAGGATGGGAGGCTGGAATGGAGGAATGAGAGATCAGATGAGGATCCAGTAGTACAGTGGAATGAGATTGGCTGAGCAAGAAGACTCAGACTGGGACAAGAAGCCTGAAGGAGTGGTGACTGGGACTGGCTAGGTGAAGAGACAAGAGCAGGTTGGAGGGAACAGAGCAGAAGTGTGCATGGTTGGCTGGAATGGGCAGAAGAGTCAGTCCCTGTTAGAGCTCATTCTCCCCGATCCTACCCATACAGTGGAATGGAACTTAAGAGTCCTGAGTCAGACCATTCCTCTACTGAGAGTAAATCTCTGTAAAACCTACTGACATTGTCTCATCTCCCTCTAGTAGTAGTCCACAGAAGATGAAAACTTACTCCATCAATTCAAGTGGGAGAGGTCTGTGGATCAATTTAAAGCTTCCATTCCTGCTGATGACCCATCTGGATGTCAACATGATGCCACATGATGGAATTTCTGTTTTTTCAGATGGTTTTTAAAAGCCTAGCAAATTATTCCCCTCCCCCACAAAAAAATATGCTAAAAGAATAAGGTTGGGAAGTCAAGCATTCAAAAGCTCGGAAATGCCAGAATAAAGATTGCCTATGCATCTTTGATTCAGCCCTGTTGAATTAATTTTGATGGACTGAGGGGCCCAAAGAGTGAAAGATGTTAATTTTATCCTGTCACTGTCCAACATTAAACAGTTTTAAATAAGGTTCTGGGTTTGGTTAACAGGGACCTTGTCATAAGTGTAAAGTGCTGGTGAGGGTTAATGTTACCTGAGAACAAGTGATGTAAGAGCTTCCCTGCCACGAGGCAAGGAGGGAGTTTAGTTTCAGTTTGAGTTGGGCTGGCCATGTAGCTTGGCAAGGGTCCTGGAGCGTCTCTGGTTATTGAGAATGACTCTACTTCCTTCTTATATTCCTACTTAGCTGACTGTAAGTGATCTTTTGATTTCATAAGTTCTGTGCCTATTTGGGGTGTCTCTATCCTTTTCAGAGGGTGTTAGGGAACTCTAAATTGTAAGTTGTACTGTGCCTATGTTCTAATCTCTTTTCTTTATTAAATCTTTTAGTTATAAAAAGCGTTTGGTTTATTTCCCTTAAGGTTTTCTCTGCTTCCAGTCTGGGAAGAGAGGAGGGAGAGAAGTAAGTAAAAGGACCAGCTCAGGGTAGGACCTGAGGAGCGGAGTCTGTCTCTACCTTCAGCCGAGAAGGGTGAGGGGGGAGGCTGACAGAGTTAGGGTTTTGGGGAGTCTGAGTACACCACTCCAGGGCTTTGGAGATCTACTCAGATGGTGGCAGCCGGGGGTCCCCAAGTTCCCAGCTGGTAAAGTGTGGGAGTCTGGGGGTGTAGACAATCAACTTAAGCTGGGGAGCAGTTAAAGTTATTTGGTCTGGCTTAAAAGAGTCCCTTCTCTGTACCTGGGGTTCAGAGGTACCTGGGGTTCAGAGAAGGGGGTGACACTCTTTACAGACCTCAACCTATTTAGTACAGTACCATGGCAAACACATTATAAAAAGCCTTTTTAACCTTATTAAAGATATAGAAAAAGAAGGTAAAACCATTAAAGTGTGAAGTGTGAAAGATTACATAAGCTGTTATTTTAACCATGCCCTTGCTCCTACTTCCTTTAGTGGTAGAGAGAGTGACAGTCTTCTCTATAATATTAACAATGACAATAACTGTCCTTTTTGTGAAAAACAGAAAACATTAGTTGGGATAGGATGGACTTGTTTTTGCTGTTCTTGTTAAAGTCCAATCCCAGTTTTTAGGTCTTTTTTCTTATATAGCCTCCTATTATCCCCCCACCCCCCATCCCGATTTTTCATACTTGCTGTCTGGTCACCCTAAAGGTGACAACGTCTCATGTCCCAGATGGCGTTTAGGAGTCAGCCAGAACTGGTGGAGAGAGTGATGTCACGTGTGTGCCAGTCTGGTCAGGAAATTCCTCAGGAGGATGAAGGCCCAATGGTGTTAGAGTAGATCCTGGGGTCCCAGGAAATGATTTGTGTAGTAACTAGAACAGTGAAGTTCACTCATTCCTATTGTGCCATCTTTTAGTCAGCCAGAGTTAATGTCCCGATTTCCCCACAAAAGTCTTTTTTTTTTTAAGAACACCAAAAAGGAGCAATGGGCAGAATAGGCTGTTCTCTCATTAATTTTTCCACCAGTTCGGCCTAATTTCTGACACACTGATATTGGTTTATTGATTTACGGACCCACACTTCTCTTGTTTATCAGGTATGATATTAACACACCTCTTGAGTTATATCAATAGGCTTTTTAGTTTACACTAAATCAGTCTGCCTATCTTTTACACCTTTTCCCATCAATATAGATTATGGTGACATTTTATGAACTTTCACTTACTTTTCACAACTGAGCTCACAATTAGTGTAAAAGTGTAGGCCTGATTATTATAAACAACCCTCTTATCCATATGCATTATGATATCATCTTTAACTACATGATCATGATGTTTTTCCTATGGGACTCCTGCCTGATTCAGTACATGGATGGACCTGTTATGTGCAATGAAGGAGACTGTTGTCTGTAAGGTCTCTGCTTCATTTTTTGCAGAAATTGGAAGGTGTGAAGAGAATGAAACAGGGGACTCCAGGGACAAAAAGGATGGTTTCCTGGTTAAGGGAGCTAAATACTGCTCTGGAAAATTGGATTCTATCCCTGCCTCTGCCACAAAGTGCTTATGTGATGCTAATCAAGTCGCTTAAACCAAACTTTTCATGTGTAGTCACTAATTGTGTGTTCCTCATTTTCTGGGTGCCTGACTTGAGACCCTGGAGTCTGATTTGCAGAAGTGCTGAGCACTCAGAGCTGCAACTCAAGTCAATGGAAGTTGTGCTTTCAATATATCAAGTCCTGCTCTAATGCTAAGTATCTGAAACATAAGCGGTTAGGCATCTCAGATTGAAAAGTAGTGGATACTTTTGACCACATTTTCTTACAATATGTCGACACTGCAATTAAAAACCTATGGATGGCGTGTGCCAGTTCATTCAGGCTCTTGGGGTTCAGGCTAAGGGGCTGTTTAATTGAGGTGTAGATGTTTCGGCTCGAGCTGCAGCCCCGCCTCTGTGACCTACCCACCTCACAGCATCCTGGAGTCCAAGACCGAATGTCTATACCACAATTACACAGCCCCTTCACCCAAGCCCCGCAACCCTGTGTCAGCTGGGTATCTAATTGCAGTACAGACATACCCTGCGTGCCTCAGTTTTCCATCTGCAAATAGGGCAAGACCATTCCTCAGCTCACCGAGGAGGTTGTAAAAATACCATGTTTGTGAAGCACTTAGATACTGCAGTAAGGAGTGCCACAGAAAAACCTAGCGGAGCTAGCTGCTCGGGCAGTGGGGGAGCCGATGCGGAGCTAGCTGCTCGGGCGGGGGGGGGGGGGAGATTAGCCAGTGCGGAGCTAGCTGCTCGGGCAGGCGGGGGGGAGCCGGCGCGGGGCTGCTCGGGGGGGCACGAGGGTCCGCAGAGCTGCTCGGGTGGGCGGGGCGGGGGTCCGGCACGGAGCTAGCTGCTCGGGCGGGCGGGGGGGAGCCAGCACGAGGCTGCTCGGGCAGGCATGGGGGGCCACGGAGCTGCTCCGAGTGGTGGCTGGTCCCCTGGGGAGCAAATCGGGCATTGTGGAAGGTCGGAGGCTAGCTGTCACATGCATCCTCACTAGTTCACAATCGACCCAGAGAGGTCGATTTCAGCGCTACTCCTCTCATTAGGGAGGAGTACAGAAGTCGATTTTTAGGTCCCTTTAAATCGACTCAAATGGCATGCATGTGAGGACGGGTACATGTTTATATCGACTTAACGTCGCTAAGGTCGCCTTTAAGCCGTAGTGGGGACCAGCCCAAAATGTGCTGCAATACCTAGGCTTAGTAGAATAGATTAAGGATGGACAGCTACTCTTATTTCTAATTTTTCTGTCTTTTTCCACCTTAAATCAGACCATTAATATTATTTGAATGTACAGATTTTTTCTGTGGTTTAATATAGCTATACCTTTTGCAACCAGCCACATATTCCAGCTCTGACACATCTGAAGATAGAAGATCTACAGGGAAATGTAGAATCAAGAGCCATAAGACACTGGGTTACAGTTCATGAGAATTTGCAATTTAAGTATATGATGACTGAGAAAGAGATGTAGATGCATTGTGAAATGTATCTTTTAGCTGATACAGCTACAAGTAGGTTAATTAAGTCACCAACATTCTGCAGAGAAAAGGGTAAAACACAGTTATCAAGTGAACTCTTCTCAAGGGTTACACAATTTGTTCTCTGACTGTAAAAAAAAACAGAGAGCTCTCCACCACAGTTACCTAATACACTGTGTGATACAATGGTTATCCTAACAATGTGAATTATGACAAATAAAAAAGTCCTCCTTTAATTCAATTAAGTCTTGCATGTCTAGATCAAATTTCCAAAGCCCTTATGATAATTATCACTGGAGGTTTTCTTATTCTGTCTTCAAGGAAGTCTGACCTATGTATCGGAGACGGCCTTGGTGAGTTATTCAAGTGAACTGATAACTGCTCAATTCTGCAAGGTGCTGAGTGTCCTTAAAGTCAATGGTAGTTAAGTTAACTCAGCTCCTTATAAGAGATAATCAGCACCTTACAGGATTGGGCCCTGTTGCATGGGTTATTATGTGACAGGGAGGAACGACTCTCCATGCCCTGGTGGGTTGAGTCAAGGAAGCCATGCCAGAAGCAGAGGGGCGGGACAGGAAGTTTAAAGGTAGCTCAGTTGTGCAAGAGCCAGAGAAGAAAGGAAATGTCTCTCTGCCTGTCACACGGAGGCACAGCCAGACAGAGCCCTAAGACCACTAATTCTTCATTGAGCCTTACATTTATAGACATGTAGTACTGAGAGGGCTTGGCCTCTCTCCAAGACTGATGAGGAGGGATGGCCACAGGACCCTACACACCCTAAAGTCCTCCAAATTATATACAAATTCGCATATGTAAATTCTTCTGTTATGGATGATGCATAAGTGATTTGTAGATTATAAAATCATAAGGAAGCATTGTGATCATCTAGTCTGATCTCCAGGTGTGGGACATAAAAGGGTGCAGATAGTTAAATGGGAGGAAAACAAGATGAATATGAACACACAAGATGAACACACAAATATAAAGCAGTTCCCCCAGAAAAAGTTGCCTCTTTTCACGAAGAAGCATCTCCAAAGTATGTAAGGGAATACTTATACACATGTTCTGGAGTTGTTCCCTGTTGTTGGAAAAGTATTGGAGGGAAGTGTTAAGTGCCATGTCTGATACTATGAAAATGCCACTACAGTATGTCCTAAACTTGCTATTCTTCATATAACAAAAGACACTGCCTCAGATAAATATCAGAACACATTTGTTAATGCTCCATTACTGGCAGCTAAAAATCAGATCACTGTAGACTGGAAGTTTGAACTACTGCCAACCAATAATAAATGGATGACTCAATTTAAGCAATTACTGCCAATGGGTAGGTGGGGCAGGGGGGAAATGCTATACAAATACAGAAATAAACAAACAGTTGGAGAAAACATTAACTTTGTTGCATGCTTTCCACAAAACATAGGCAGGTTGGCAGCAAATAAGAAAGAAGCTCCTAATAATTTTAACATTGCTCCCTGTGTCCTCCCTGCTCATGCCCCAATGGCTTGGGGAGGTGCAGTATCAGTACTTTCCTGAGCATAGGGATAAAACTTTGCCTGACTATTTATACAGGCTGCCAAGAGAGTGGGAGAAGGCTCTTTATACACTCCTCACATTATTGTGCTCCAGACCCAAAGCTGAGTCCAAATCAAAACTCAATATTTGAGCATATGTGAACTTTGGGAAAGTTTGGGTCTGAATCCAAACTGTAAAGGAGTCGTCAGCCTCAGATAATGGCAGTTGCTTTTTTTCCCCCTTTACATCACTCCAGCAGGATCCACAGTGCCTCCCATGGTTCATTATACAGGGGGAGCATATCCACCATCTCACCTCACAGCTTTGGAGAATGGTACACCGGGGAGGAAAGCATAGCTCTTTGGGGAAAGCTTGCAGCACAGAATGGGTTAGTAGGGAGCAGTCCATTTTCTCGGGAGAGCACCAGGCTGCAACTGTGGCTGGCAAGAAAGGGGCAGGCAGTGTGCATGATCATGCCACAATCAGGCCCCACAAAGAGATTTTCCTAATAAAAACATATATGAAATAAAACAACACAACTTTAACTCACATTGCAGTCACGTACCCACGTCTAAATACAGCTCTTTTGTTTCAGTCACTCCCCTCCACTGGCATTGAAATCACATAAGAACAGATAACAACTGACAAAAGCACACAAATCTCAAAGGCCAGGCTCTAGCCCAAACAGCCATGTACAAGCCCTAAAGCCCCCTACTAATCTCCCATGTATGGCACATAACACTGAAAAAATTCTGCTACATTACAACCACAGTAGTGTGTATTTTGAGATATCCGGGATGTCACTGCCATACCTGCAATTAGCTGAGACTTAAAAATAACAATGTCTATTTTAAAAAATAAATTGTGATAATGCCAATGTTTTTGCCACCTCAGTCTAACAATAAATAACCTGTAAGTGGGAAAACTGCCTAAGTGTTTGATTTATCTGAATCTATGATAGCGAACTTTTGAAACGTCATATCCCTTTTCTTCTTTCACAAGAGGACATAATTTAGCCATTAAAGGTATTATCATAATTATCATAACCATTTAGATTTAATGGCTTTTGGGGAAGCTAAAGTTTTTTGTTGACATTGAACAATTCACTTTGGATGCATTGACACTACAAGATTTTTTTTTAAAGTCTTTGGAGATTTATGTACAGAAATACTTCTGATCCTGCCCTGAATGTTCTCCTCAGTTATATCAATTTATTACTATTTTAGGAAATCCATTATATAATACATATATTTCAAACAGCACCATAATTATTATCACTCATTAACAGCGTTCTGGCAATCACAGCAGAAAGGCCAAGGATTGAATGAGCAGAGAGAATGAACTCACTTCCCACTCACAGTGGTCTGCTCCAGGTGATGGTTGTGGCACACTGATTTGGAAACCAGGCATCTACCAGTGCTATACTGATTTAGTGAAAAATTGAGGATTTTTCTCTCCTCCAGGACTGTCAAGCAGGCCCCCTTCGTGAGCAGTAAGTTTACAGATCCACAAAGGTAGGATTTTAAATATAATTTATTCACAACAGTCACCTGTCAAATTAAATTTCTTATCTAGTTTGACTTTTTTTTTTAATTTCAGCCACTAAACTGCCTCAAAAAAATCTCAGAAGGAAATAGACCACATTATCTAATAAACAGTTTTTAATAAAACAGTCCTTTAAAAATTAAGATATTTTGTAACATGGATGCAAATAGGGTACCTAAACTGGTAGCTCCCTCTTTTTAAGCACTCACAAATAAAGAAGCCCAGATATGTTTGGGAAAATCTGAATAAACTTTTATGCTGGGTAGAGAACTTGCATGTTACACTTAAACCATGACTATATTGTTGTGACTGCTATATAATTCTGTGATTAAGCGATAAGTACCCACAGCTGACCAAGTTAATGATATGTACTGAACAGGAGGACTGAAGCCAGGCCAGTGACACCCAGGGCCGGAGACAGAAATTTTGAGGCCCCCTACTCTGATCGTTGGGGGGCCCCCCAGCCCATTCTCCTTCCCCCCCTGCCTGACCCAACCTAATCTCCTCCTCCAGCCTAACCTCCTCCCCTCCCCACCTCCCATTGGTTCCCCGCCGGCCCCTCGGCCAGCGCTGGCTGGGCTGCGCACACCCGGGTCTCCCCAGCCCCGCTTGCTGGCTCCCGCGCCCGGCCAGTCCTCTGCAGCTGCTGGGGTGCGTGCAGCCCAGGAAAGAGCGGCCAGGGAGATGCAGTGCCTAGGTGGGATGACTACGGGTACAGCTGTGTACCGGGCCCCGGACTTAAGGAGGCCCCCCTTAAGTCCGGGGCCCTGTACAGCTCTAGCCGTAGTACCCCCCTGTCGCCGGCCCTGGTGACACCTACAGGTGATATGAAACCTAGTCAGAAGGCCCACTGGTTGGAGAGAATAAAAAGAGAGGAACAGGCTTCAGCATTGCTGTCCTGTCAGAGATATCTTGAGTTTGAAGCATTGAGAAATTGAGGGTTGGGCTGAACAGCCCTGTTGTAGGAACCCTAGGAGCAACTACACCTCAGGAGGAGGCTTTGGCTGAACTTAGCAGAGTGTTAACACAAAATAAACCTGTCAAAGGAAAACCACTAAAACTTTTATTTTATTTTCAGCAATGTTTTCCAACCAGCTTTTTATTAAAGCCAAACGTTAAGGAAGGGGTAGAACAGACAACAACTGACAAAAGCACACAAATCTCAAAGGCCAGGCTCTAGCCCAAACAGCCATGTAGAAGGGAGGCAGGTGGATTGTGTATTAAAGGAGATGGGAACGTCACCTGCATACTTAAATAATTAATAACTCTTAACTGTAAAGGTGTCAATTTATGTTGCCAGACATACAGACTTCACATTTTGTATTATTATTTCAGGAAAATACTTAAATAACCTAGAGAAGTTATACTGAAGGCTCAAGGGCTGGTTTGCCACTCAGGAGTGTAATCAGTAGAAAAACACCAGTATAACACTGATATAACAGAGTGGAGAATCAGGACCTATTATCTTAGAAAATTAATTACATCTATCAGGTAATTATTTGTACACAGAAGGTTATTAATCTTTGAACACTGAATATTAACCATTCTAAGACAAGACAGTTAAAATGTACATTACTCCTTCACTGTAAAGTTAGCAACAAGAATTCAAGACACAGTTAAGGAGGACTATTTTATACAGTGAGTCTGGAGCAGGAAAAACAAGACTACTAACTGTATTTAGAGGAGACTCAAAAGGGGGGAAAAGTTTCCTAGTGAACATAAAGATATGAACTTGATAATTATTTGGAACCCAATTGATATCAGAATGTCTGCCATTATTCTCAGAGGATAGCCATTTCATCTATTGTGCAGGTGTGTACTCTCCAATAGCAGATTATACTGATGAAAGACTGAAAGAATTTCAGTGACACCTTGAGGGATCTTATGAATAAAATATCAAAAATGGACATCTTTTTTGTCTATGAAGATTTTAATATCAGATTTGAAACAGGTCTGTGGTACAGCAAGAACATTGAGATAATAAGATTTAGTCTGTCTCTAGCTAGACAGGCAGGTCATAACCAAGTCAAGCTTTTTGATAATGATGATACCTTTTTGTATAGACTCAAGTTCTCATAGTCTTTAACAAGACAGTCCCTGTAGTTGGAATAATACATAAACAGAGCAACTACACATTAGTAAACCAACACAAGATATGCAGTCTCTCAGGAACCATTCCCAAAACCTGGAAAGCTGAAAGTTTAACATCACCAGGATTAATAAAATAAATATATTTATTAAATATTTAATAAATTGCCTACTCTTCCACATGTTAAGATATGAACAATGCAATAAAGAATAAAGAAATTGAAAAGCTATTCACTTCTATCTACACAAAGAATAACAACCTCATTTTCAAGAAAAGTAAGCAGCGAGAAGTTGTTTAAAGGAACAAATTTATGATACATATTCCCAAGTCGATATTTAAACATATTACCTAATGGGCTTAGTGATTTTCTTCTTCCTTTTATCAACTAGGTCTCAGCTACACATTCAAATAAGTTGTTAAAATGGTGGAGTGACATCACCAGAAATGCCCAAAGGCTTTGGACAATCAGCTTTCACGGCTGCAAGCCAGTAAGTCTTTTCCATCTCCAAATTCTGCACTTGTTGGATAGGAGAGGGAAAATGTTGATGGCGTGCAAGGGGGAGTCAGTGGAGTGATATAAGGAGATGGTAAAAGCATGTAAGGTTGCAAGTGATGAAAGAGACAACTTTAGTGACCATATTTTGAATGAACTGGAAAGGACCAGTGGCACAAGTGCAGCAAACAGAGTTGTAAACAGGGGCGTTTGAGTGGGAGTTCTGTTGCAGGAGATGGGAGGAACAAGCCCCTGGTCTTTCAGGGCAATGAGTGAGTTTTTGTGGGTGTTATTGGGGACGGGGGTCTGTTTTTTGTGCGGCGGGGGAGGGGGAGTGAGTTCCTTAATAGGAATTTAGATGAGAAGGCTATGACACTTACCGAGGTAACAGTGGTGCTGACCAAAGTCATGGAAGACACAATGAAGACGTGGAAGCTGTGGGATGTACATAGGGTGACCAGATGTCCCAATTTTATAGGGACAGTCCTGATTTTGGGGTCTTTTTCTTATATAGGTTCCTATTATCCCCCACCCTTTGCCCTAATTTTTCACATTTGCTGTCAGGTCACCATAGATGTACATGTTCCTGGAGTGGGTACCTGAAAAGAGCTTCATTTGTATTGTCACTTGATAGAGATGATGAAAGAGAAGATATGAGTCCTGGAGATGCAGCTGGAAACTATGGTTGAGTTTTGAAAGGGATTTGAGCAGATGACGAAGCAAAGACAAGAGGGGAAAAGTCAAGTTGCAGATATATGATGGATTGAAGAATTTGGAGGGAAGACTGCTGGGTAAGGAAAGTGGGAAGTGGAAGCATGTGACTATCAGAACCAGGCAGAGGAAAAGACAAGCTAGTGAAGGGGAATTAGAACCCAGGAACTGGTTTGCTGAGTTAGAAAATGAAGAAGGGGCATACCAGGCTGTAACTGAAGGAGGGAGGACAAGGAAGAAGAGAAGAGCAGCTAGCCCTGTAAGAAGAGAAGAAAGGCAATAGAGATATGCAGAATTCAGAGCCCCAGAAGGATACAGAATGACTTGCAGAAGATTGCAAGAGAGAATAAAAGACAAGAGGTCTTGCAGCCATAAAAAACAGGAGGAAGTCTGGAGAATCACCAGGAAAAGGCAGATCTACGTGATTGGAGACTCCCTACCACCAGAGCTGATCTAGAGAACAGAATGGTGTGCTGTCTGCCAGGAGCTAAGATATGGGATATGGACTTGAGGCCAAAGAGAATCCTAATGGGAGCAGGAAAGAATCCACTGATTCTCCTTCACATGGGAATAAATGATACAGCTAGATTCTTGCTGTAACATATCAAGGGAGACTATGCCAGGCTGGGAAAGATGCTTAAAGAAATGAAGGGTCAGTGGGATTCTACCTGTCCATGGAAGAGGAGAACAAAGGCAAGACAAGATTATGATGATCAACAGATGGCTTAGGCAGTGGTACTATAAGGCGAGCTTGACCACTTGAAGTCTACCATGGACAGAGGACTGTTCTCATGGATGGACTCCACCTGAATAAGGAGGGAAACAGACTTCTGAGGTGGAGGTTCACACAACTAGGAACTCAGGGGAGACAGTTGGGAAATTTTCATGTAATCTCCATACCTGATTCTAACAGTGAGCAAGCAGGAAATCAAGTAAGAGAGGATACAGCAATGGAGAAAGGAATAGTGGAGAAAGAAGAATGGACATTAAGAGGAAAGATAGTGCCCATACCAATGAAGCTAACAGTCAGGTAGATGACACTGGCAGTCAAATGACTGTACCAAATCAGGTGAGGAACCTGGGCAAAGCCAACCAGAAACAACTAAAATGTTGGTACACCAGTGGAAGAAGCCTGGGTAACAAAATGGAGGAACTAGAACTAGTAGTACAGGAAGTGAAACCTGATTGTATACGGATAACAGAAACATTGTGGGAAACTACAGGTACGTCCTACAGGTATGTCCTTTTCAGGAAAGACAGAAATAAAGGTAAAGATGCTGGAGTAGCATTGTATATTAGTGATGAAGTGGACTGTAAAGATATTAGAAGTGATGCAATGGATAAGATAGAGTCTGTTTGGCACAAAATCACTTTGGGGAAGAAAGCTACTAGAAGTTCCCTTTATAGTGACTGGGGTGTGTTACAGACCACCAGAATCTGATCTGGATATGGATAGAGACCTTTTTGAAGTTTTTAATTAAATAAATTGTGTAATTATGGGAGACTTTAACTTCCAAGATATAGATTGGAAAGACAAGTGCTACTACTAACTAACTAGGGCCCAGATTTTCCTGTATATGATAGCTGACAGATTTCTTCACCAAATAGTTGCTGAACTGACAAAGCGGTGATTCCATTTTAGTTTGGTATTGGCGAGGACCATACCATACAGGACAACCTTGGTTCGAGTGATCATGAATTAATTCAGTTTAAACTAAATGGAATTGTAAACAAATCTGCAACAAGGGTCCTTGATTCCAAAAAGCTAATTTTAATAAATCAAGGGAATTAGTTAGGGTAGTGAACTGGACTGAAGAACTCAAGGATCAGAAGCCTGCATCAGAAGCCAGTGGAAGGATTGCAGACCAAGCTGGATGAGGAAGCATCTCAAAGAGGTTATTAAAAAAAAGCCGAAAGCCCACAAAGAATGGAAAATGGTGTGGATCAGCAAGGAAAGCTCTTGGAGGTCGGAAAGTGCAAGGATAAAGTGAGAACTGCCAAACAGTTGGACTTTACAAAAGGAATTAAAACCAATAGTAAAAGGTTCTATAGCCATATAAATAAGAAAAGAAGTGGGACCACTAAGCACTGAGAATGGGGTGGAGGTTAAAGATTATCTAGACATGGCCCAACAACTAAACAAATACTTTGTCCAAATTTTTTATGTGGCTAATGAAGAGCTCAGGCATAGTGGTGACTAATGGCAACAAGAATATGGAGGTAAAAATTACCACATCTGAGGTGGAAGTCAATCTTCTTTTTGAGAAGATAACTGGTTTGGTTTTTTTAGACAAAGGAAATGCAATAGATCTAATTTACCTGGATTTCCACAAGGCATTTGCTGTGGTTAAACATGGGAAATTATTAGTTAAATTGGAGAAGATGGGGATTAAAATGAGACTTGAAAGGTGGATAAGGAATTGGTTAAAGGGGCAACCACAACCAGTCATACTGAAAAGTAAAATGCCAGTCAGAAGGGAAGCCTCTAATGGAGTTAATCAGGGATCGGTCTTGAGACCAATCTTATTTCACATTTTTATTACTGATGTTGGCACAAAAAAGTGAGTGTGCACTGAAATAAATAGTGGATGACCCCAAGTTGCCTGGCGATATGGAGGAGGACCAGAATATCATACAAGAAGATCTGGATGACCTTGTAAGCTGGAGTAATAGAAATGGGATGAAATTTAATAGTGCAGAGTGTAAGATCATACATTTAAGGGCTAAAATGAAGAATGTTTGCTATAAACTGTGGACTTATCAATTGGAAGCAACAGAGGAGGAGAAAGACCTGGGTGTATTGGCTGATCACTGGAGCCATCTATGTCATTTAGCCAATTTAGTATTTCCAGTAGAGAGAGGAAAGTTTTAGCAGGGCCCACTAACACTTGGGGGCGGTGCACCACTTCTTCTCTCGGTGGCATTTCAAGTGGGGATTCTCGGTGGCAATCCCCAATTGCTGCAGATGCGACACTAGATGGAGCGGGCTCCAAGTTACTACAGAGAATTCTTCGTAGGTGTCTGGCTGGTGGGTCTTACCCACATGCTCAGGGCTTAACTGATTACCATATTTGGGGTTGAGAAGGAATTTCCCCACAGGTCAGATTGGCTGAGACTTTGGCATATAAATATATATTTTTGTGGCTCTTTCTCTGCAGCATGTGACATGGGTCACTTGCAGGTTTAAACTAGTGTAAATGGTGAATTCTCTGTAGCTTGAACGCTTTAAATCATTATTTGAGGACATCAGTAGCTCAGCCACAGGTTAGGGGTTAATTTCAGGAGTGAGTGAGGTTCTGTGCCCTGCAATGTCCAGGAAGTCAGACTAGTTGATCACGATGGTCCCTTCTGAACTTAAAATCTATGAGTGTATGACAAGTGATGTTTGCATCAGAGAGGCCAGAAAGGAGAAGACTTCAATAACCAAGGTGGGTTATGATGAATGTGTGGACAAGCATTCTGGCTGCTTGGATAAAGACGGAATTTCAATATGTCGTGGAAGAAGAAATGGCAGGATTTGATTAAATGACCTGAATCACGCCACTAGCTATGGGGAAGGGAAAATTTGAAGTCTGAAGTGCCTTTGGTTTGTGATGTGTAAATTCAGAGATACAGTAAAACCTCGATTTAACGGACCTCGATTTAACGGACTTCGGATGCAATGGACAAAATTTCTGATAAATATCAGAACGCGAGCCCTCCCTGCTGTGGCCCTGGTCCCCTTCCCTGGCGGCCGTCTGCTGGCTCCCGGCTCCCGCCCGGGTCCCACCAGTGGGCGGCCTGGCTGCCGGCTCCCGCCCGGGTCCCACCAGCGGGCGGGCTGGCTGCTGGCTCCCGCCCGGGTCCTACCAGTGGGCAGGCTGGCTGCCGGCTCCCGCCCGGGTCCCACCTGTGGGCGGTCTCCTTGGCTTCCGGCTCCCGCCCGAGTCCCGCCAGTAGGCGGGCTGGCTGCCGGCTCCCGCCCGGGTCCCACCAGTGGGCGGGCTGGCTGCCGGCTCCCGCCCGGGTCCCACCACCGGGCGGGCTGGCTGCCGGCTCCCGCCCGGGTCCCACCACCGGGCGGGCTGGCTGCCGGCTCCCGCCCGAGTCCCACCAGCGGGCAGGCTGGCTGCCGGCTCCCGCCCGGGTCCCGCCCGAGTCCTACCAGCGGGTGGGCTGGTTGCTGGCTCCCAGGTCCCGCCCGAGTCCCACCAGCGGGCAGGCTGGCTGGCTGCCGGCTCCCGGGTCCCGCCCGAGTCCCGCAAGCGGGCGGGCTGGCTGCCGGCTCCCGGGTCCCGCCCGAGTCCCGCAAGCGGGCGGGCTGGCTGCCGGCTCCCGACCGAGTCCCGCAAGCGGGCAGGCTGGCTGCCGGCTCCCGGCTGCTGCCTGGGTCCCAGCAACCAGGACTCGGGCGGGCTGGCCGACGGTTCCCGGCAGCCGGGACCCGGGCGGGCTGGCCGACAGTTCCCGGCAGCCGGGACCCGGGCGGGCTGGCCGATGGCTCCCGGCAGCCGGGACCCGGGCGGGCTGGCCGACGGCTCCCGGCAGCCGGGACCCGGGCGGGCTGGCTGACGGCTCCTGGGACCCGGGCAGGCTGGCTGATGGCTCCCGGCTGCCGCCCGGGTCCCAGCAGCGGGCGGGCTGCGGAGCTGCTGCCCCAACCCTGTGGCGGGCGGGCTGCTGCTCCGACAGCTCGGGGTTTTTTTATTATTAAATAACGGACTTTTTGATTTAACGGACACCCTGTCACCCGAATTAGTCCGTTAAATGGAGGTTTTACTGTACCACACAAGCTATATAATATGAAATCATGCGACAGTGAAAACATTTTTTCCCATTGAAAAAAACAGATACTTTCCTATAAAACTCACAAAAACATACAATTCCTCTGATACTTGTGAAATTACTGTGGGTATCACCAATTTATATAGAAGATTTTGGCCATATGGTAAAGAAAACTGTGGGTTACACAAAGAGCATGTGAATTTCTGCAAAAGTTTCTGAGTATAGTATTGACATGGTGATACAACGATGCAGAAACAACACCACTGTGAAAAGGAGTGATTTAGGAGAGTGATTTGGAAGCAAGCACCATTTGTACAACTGCTGCCAATACTCTTTGATGTCATCAGAGAAAACATGTGGCAGGAACCTTGGATGATGGCAAAGCAAGGCATAGCTGTGTAAGGATGTCACTGACAGAGATGAAGAGAGAAGCAGAAAACTGAAAGCGCTAGAAGTCAACGGTGTGATGCACAGTTACCTCCACAGCCAGTCAGAAAGAAGATAGAAAAAGGGAAATGGTCTGCCTGTTGTCATTATGGCTTATTGCTTTTAATTTTCTTTTCATGGATAAGATCACCTTTTCTTGATCCATTTAACTATACTGCTACAATCCCAGGTACTTAGTAATGTATTGTGCCTCCCTCCCACTTATTCCTCTAGTGAAAAGGCTCTTTAAGACATTATGCTGCACAGTAACATGCTACTGGGACTCGCAACATTTCAAATGTATATGTTTGCCTGCTAATCTGCATCTAGTCAGTTTATGTTATGTAAGCTGTTTAGGTTCAAGGGTGTTTTAGTAGCATAGCTTATTGGGGACTACATTTTCTCCAGGGTACAAGCCAAGCTCTACATCAAAGCCTGATTGAGCAGAAAATATGTGCTAATGTTCACAGCAGTACTCTATTATAGTATAAGTATGCTTGTAAATATTCACTACATGTTATTACGCCATTTGAACCAAGAATATTGCAGGGTTAAAGGTCAGCCCTAATGCTCTCTCAGGAGGCAGCAATTTTGAATATAACCAAATGGGATAATGGTCAGGAATACCCAGAGGGGGCAATGTAGCACATCGTAAAGAATTGTGCTGTGAGTTTTAAGTTTTCAGGACAACAAAGATGCCAACGGGATGGCTCATAAGCAGTCATTATTAATGGAATGACAAGGCTAATGTTAAGCAGGATGTCTTTACTATAATAAATCTTGTCCCTGTGCCATTAGTAGTCCTTACAACTGCAAATAGCAGTTAGGTTATAACCTAACATGGCAGAATTTTATCCTCTCAATCTCTAATGTATTTTATAATGCTGTTAAAGTCAGGAATAGCAACTGTTTAAGCTCACTTAATCTATGAGAAGTTTAAACACGAATTTTAAATCCAAAATCTGCTTTGATATTAGTTTCTTTTAATTAAATAGCAGATCTGTTTAGAAGTAGACCTTTTAAAATATACACTGTGCTGTATTAGAAGGTGGGAGGAATGCTGTTGAATTTAAAATACTAAACATTTTCCTTCAGATATAGCTCTTGAATTCCTGGGGAAAAATAGGTGCTTTTTTCATTGTAATAGAAAATTGTTTCTTTTTATTACATCAATCTTCTATTGTTCCAGTATTCTTATTATACGTCTAAAAAAAGAAAATTCAAACATTATTCTTTATATTTTAAATAAGCATTTTTATAGTTAAAGATTCTCAGTTTTAAAAAGGCTCTTTTTTAAAACTGTGGGTCAGATTCTGATCTCAACACAGTGGTATAAATCCAGAGTAAAGTAAATGGAGCTATTACAGAATTATACCAGTAAAATAAAACCCAGAATCTGGTCCAAAGGAATTACATCATTTTTTAAGTCATTCTTCAAACTGATCTACAGAGCAAGCATACCCAGATATGGGTATATATATTTATAATAATTTTCAAAGGTTAAAAACAAATACATTGCTACAGCACAGCAATAATTCACCTTAATGTATCAAGTGCAGTGAACTTAAATACAGCACATGAAATGAAACATTCAAATGGAAGCTGAATTTTAGCAAATTGTTGAAATAGTTTTTTAAATAGCTTCACTGCAGGCCATCCATTGCACCTGCTTTGCTAGTTTTCTCCTGAAATTCCACTGAAATCTATAGAAATCAATGGCTCATCAGTTGTAACTGGTACACCTGGCAGCATTGTGCACTTTGCTGGACTAACCTGGTATATTAGTCAGGAGTCAACACATTATTCTACAATACGATAATATGTTTCTGAAATCTGCCTAAAAAATAGTACCCACGTTCTAATACAAACTGAAAAATCTGCAAAATAAGAGAACCAAAATGGCTCTTCTTCATTCTGATAAAAGTATAATCCGATGTTCATCACACAATAACTTTGAATGAAAAATCTTTTGTTCTTCACCAGAACAATCAGTAGGATCAGAATACCTGCAAGTAACACCAGCATTTGAATACAAAAGGCTAGATCTTCCACTCCACCTCCATCCTCTTTGCATGCCAATTATCATGAGCTGTATTACCATATGGCAGTGAGGCTATCTCTGCCCATCAAAAGTACAGAAGTCTGAGCAGCTGAGTTAGGCCCCAATCGTGCAACTGGGAACATGCTTAACTTTAGCATGCTTGAGGAGTCCCACTGACTTCATATCAGATTATTCACAATTTTAAATTTAAGTATGTGCTTAAAGTGAATCAAGGGACTAACTGTGGATCTAGCATTATGTTCCCTTCGAATAGAGAGCTGCCTTCTTGGCTGCCTGGTCCAAAAAACATCCACAACCTAACAATCTGGGAGAAAACTAGATTCTGGACAGACCCGAAAATGTTGAAATTGTAACTAGAGATAGCCCAAATATACAGTTCAGATATGGATTATTCCCCAAGGTAGAAGATGTTCAGAGCCACAAAGTTGGCTTATGAACAGTTGTGACATTTTAAATCCAGATCTGAATCCAAACTTCCTTAGAGTTTGGGATTGTTCAGTTTATGGATATTGATTCATGTGCATCTTTAGTTTAAAAAGCCTATGATTTCAGTTACATAGATAAAATAACTTTTTTTTTTATTTTGGACAAGTAACAGGAACCTCTACCCTCAAAACTAACAAACAAACTCAAATCAAACCATACCACAGAGAAACTTCAGTCCAGTTTGAATTTTGTATAAAGAATATAGTTACCTTATTCAGAGGGTTTGGTTTTCCATGACATTGCAATGAATGTCTAATTTATTTTATTTATTTCTGAAATGTAGCCTGTTGCCTTGCCAGCTATAAACCACAAGGGCAAAAAACATTTAACATGGTTACCATAAGCCCAGATAGTTCTAAAACTGTGACCTAATAACTAAGAGATTTTGGTCATATTTGAATACTCTCAAGTATATTTTGCAGCACAAGCAATTATGGATTCAAGTTTTTGTACAGCAGTATAGTAGGCCATACTTTGGCCTACTTATTCGGAAGATAATAATGATACACTATTTTCCAGAGGACAGTGAGTATTAATTCTCTATTTAATATGCTCCTCCTTCATCTTTGCAAATTCATTCATACTTAGAGTGAACCTAAATGAACCTCTTGAATAAATAGAACTGCATAATTGGTTAGATGTACTGACATTATCTGAGCATGGGGGTTCACAGAGAGATTTGCCTTAGACGAAGTGAGTACAGCTTCAATTCAATGAAAAGATTGTGTGGATAGAGTAATTCTATTGACTCTTTGTAGTCAAAACCAGCACTGTAACACAAGAAACTGACTTCTTTCAACTATAAAAACACTTTTTGAACAGGATATAGAATTAACCCCTCAGCTACTAGGATTGGGATCATTTGTTTTCTTACTATGAACAAGATGCTTATGCACTCCAATGCACTAGATAGCTAACATCTTTATCAAGAGGACACTTTAACCTACAGTTGTGTAGTTAAGAAGTAGCTCTGTTGTACCTTAAAGCAAGTTGCGTAAGACTCACATCCACCCACAGACTTCCCCCAACTCATACATCATTAAAACAATATATTGAACATCATTATGTCCAATATATTGGATAATGTATAGAAGCTTCATTTACACATGACAAATCAACATTAAACGTGGGAATTTTACTAATACATACAAACAGTACCCATCTGTTTTCTTACCCCAACAGCATGTGTAGGTATCCCAGTCCTGGAATTAGTATCCCACATGCCAAGTAAAAATAACTTTGTAGACTGAGGACCGCATTCATCACTGCACCACTGCTGAGCTGAGCTCAGCACGAGGTCTGGACTAGAGAAGGCTTTATGTTATTGTAACTCCACTATGCTGGAGGTGCCAGGGTGGTATCCTAAAGGCTAAAGTACCCCTTCCCTTCCCAACCACCAGATCATCCTGCCTCCTATCTGCACAGACTGCCACAGAATTTCTCCCTCATCATGAAGAGACCAGTTCTTGATTCTCTTGCATGCAATGGGTACTCAAATAAGGAATGCCAATATGGTCAGCACATCATTTACACTATCCATACCAGTGTGGGCTCTGAACATTATGCTTACTACATACCTCTCAGTCTTCTAAACCTAACATTTCAGATTTTTACCACTGGCCTTTGATTTTGCAAAAAACTATTTGGCACCTGCACAGAACTGCAGTTTTAAATATTAGGAGTGAAATGTCTAATTACCTATGAAGGGTGGGACATGAGGGTCACCTGAGGTCCACCCCTGCTCTGGGATAACAGCCTTCTTCTACAGCTAGCTGAATTAGTAGCCATCTGCATTACAGGGCTTAAGGTTCAGGGTTCAACTCCTGATGATGATGCATGATGAAAGCATTGTTAGTTATGCGTGATATAATTTGGGGGGGGGTTCCTTTTTAAAAAGGACACCGAAAATTACATACAAAAATCATCATTCAAATGTAGTTATTTAGGTTAAGTCAAACTTTTGAAAGTCAGTTATTCATGCAACCTTAATTTGTCTCCCTTGTGCTTATGAATTATGATACAGCCTCTAATTACATAATTGCATATTACTTTTTCCATAGCACTTCACCTCATATAATGCACATGCAAAATGCACAATGGGATTGAATTGCACAGGCAATTGTAAATCTGGCACTTCCTAACTTTCATGTCCTTGAATTTTCAGCCTAAATAACTTTTTAATATGGTTTATTTGTAGACAATTTTTAAAATATTTTACATTTCTAGCCCTCGTAATTGGGAGGCACAGTTTGAAAATGTGCAGCGTAAAGAAGCAAAAACTAAAAAGGAAATAAAAAGATCCCATATTTATTGTTTTTTAAAAACTCTTGATTTTAATCCAATCTTCCGAATTTTGGGTCTGACTCATAACTTTTGAACAAATGCGGTTGGCAATACAGAAAGAGGACAAAGAAGGGAGAGGATATGGACCCATTCCTCTTGCACTGGCCAGTTAAACTGGCCGTCACACAATAATTAGCTTCATAATGCCATGATTTCCTTCCTGCAACAATTGTTACATACCTGGAAATCTGAATGTATCTATTTATTTTTATATCAAATTTCTAAAATGTCCCACTTAATGTACATTGTTCTCCCCTCCTCCTCATCCCCCCAATCAGGCAATTGCCTTACAACTGCAATCCTGAATGTGCCTTCTCCCAGGTTCCTCAAGCTTCCTTCTGCCTCAATGCTCCCCCACAATTCTTTTTTCTCCCCTCCTTGACACATTTATTCTCCGGGGCAGAGAACCCCAGGAAAACTGTTACAATCAGGAAAAGGATGCAGCGATTGCAGCCAGAACCACAGTAGTGGCTCGGCAGCAAATGCAGAGCATGCACATGGGGGAGGGAGAGTGTAGAGCTGCAGAGCTCTTTCGATTTTCCCACCCAAATGCAGAGCACTCCGTAGAACACAAAGTGCTTAAGAGGTCTGCTCTCTGGTGAGGTTCAACATTAAGATGTGACAAGCTCCTCATATACAAGAGTATAAATTATATGCAAAGTCTATAGTCTTTGTTCTGACAAGTGTCCAGAGGGAAAATGCTTTAGATAAAGCTGTAGCTTTCTATGTCACAAGGGTAGGGTGGGTAGCATGGAGATTTTATCAAAGGAGTTGAGCACAGGAGCACTAGAAATCCCAGCACTTCCTTTGTTTGCACCTTTTCCCCACTCCAATCTGTTGTCCTTATTTCATTGCTGGCCTGTCCAATCACCAGTGTCACGGTAGCCCTTTGGGGGCATCCAGCTATTTAAATACATATAGAAGTAGTAAGTAAATCACCATGTTAAAACACCAGCACTACCCCTGGTCCAAGAGTTGACACGGTATCCTCAGACTGTATTTACTGGGAACACTTTCATGTCAAAGGAGGATTCTGTGTTTCTAAAAGTGAAACATTTAAGGCATCTAATCTGCAAAGCAGAAGAGTCTGACTGGGTGGGAGAGGCTCTCACCTTTCTTCTGAACTTTAAAGTTTCACAATGACAACAGTTAAAAGGAAAGGACAAAAAAAACTACTTCCAGCAAGGGAGTTAAATAAATAAAGTCTTGCTATTGGGGTCTGGGATTAAGCCACAGCTGAGTACTATCCATTCATATATCAATATATACATGCCTCCTGGAAGAAGATTGTTCATCCGCTGAATAATGCAGGTTTGTGAAAATATTCTGGTTCGGAGGAACAGCACGAGGGCTGAGCCCCAGGAATTCCTAAAAACTAATCTCAGCTGTGACTAACTCATTGCATGGCCTTGGCTCTGTCACACCTCTGTTCCAGTCTCTCTAGCCGTAAAATAGGGGTGGTATTTATCTACTTGACATGAGCTGTTAGCGAACATATGTGTAGCATTCTGCAAGTATAGAATGCTTAGTATTATTTTATATGGATGCACCAAGGCAAAATTTTGAGAGACTGAAAAAAAAGAAGAAAGACCACAGAGAACATTTCCAAATAGCTCACCTGTTTGGCCAGTAAAGAGTAGCTTTGTGCCACAACCAAAATATAACAAGATGATGACTCAGTCATTGAAACACTAAGATCAGAAACCCATGTAGCCATTAAACAATAATATACTGAATTCGCTAATGCTAATTATTGTGCCAACCCGGATTTTGACATATCAGACCAAATTCACCTAGTTCTGTCATGCCAGCAGTTTGGCATGGAACTACTCATGTGTGTAAACCAAGCGAGATTTAGGCCTTCAATATTATTTAAAATAGTTTAAAAAACCCAAATGATTTCAATTCAAATTTGGAAAATAACTCACAGTGGCAACATTCTTATTGACATCAGTGACGCAGGATCAGTTGCTGTTTGAATTTTCTGAACTTTTTTTGGAGACCAATCACTCTAGAAAACAAAAGGGATTCTATACTTCTATAAGTCTCTTCACTCTTGCCAAACCACCCCCCATGCAGGCACTCTTTCATATGCACAGATATTTGCAGGATCAGGGCCTTAGACTCCAAGACTACTGTGAAGACAGAACCTCCCCTCACTCACCCAAAGCTCCGGGAGGAACTGAACTGACTTCCTGGTTCTTCTTCCAGGTGGGCTCCTCTGATGTCACCCCCCCCCCCCCAGTTAACCCCTAACAGGTAAACCAACACTCCAAGCCACTTCACACTTATGACAACTATAATTTAGCACATAGAGACCAGGCAGGGTCTCACTGAAGGCAAGTGAGGCCTGTAGTCACAAGCCTCTCTGTTTTACTTTTTTAAAATGGCACCTGCTAGTGTTCTCATCTCATGCCATTTGACTCTGTAATTTGTCCTATTTCTCTTATTTCTGTTGAGGAATCTATCTTTCTATGGTTTTGAATTCCCTCTTTTTCTCCTACTCCCTGCTAATTCCTTCCCAGTCTCTTTCTTCTACCCTTCAAACCCTACTCCTTCTCATCTCATCACCCCAAATTCCCCTCATCCCAAATGATCATCACTCACCTTATGATTCTTTGCCCCTGCTTTCAGATGGGCTCCTCCTCATGATTCTGTCTCTTCTTTAATCTGCAAAGCCAGGTTCTGCAACTGATGCAGACAGATAACTTCAAGCCAAGCTCCTATCACTCTTCCCAACTCCACTTTCCGTTCTGGCTCTGTGTGCCGGCTGCCCAAGCTCTGCTCACAGCAGGGTGGGTGGAGAGCAGCAGGCACATTAAGGCACAGCTCTGGGCAAGTGTAGTTGCAGTCCCGATGGAACATAGGTCAGAGATGCAACAGGATGCAGCAACAGAAACTCAGCTGCCAGAGTACTGCTGCTGCTTAAATCTTTCGAGCTGTCCTAATGGATTCCCTGCAGTATCAGGTATCTGTGTACCATGGAGGCTGCAAAGGAACACCCCTGAATATGAAAGCTAAACCTAGGAGTTCTGACTCCCAGTTCCTCCCTCCCCTCCTACTCCAACTCTAACCATGAGAGCACAGAACCCCTTAACTAAAAGTAAGATATGTTGGGATGCAAACGGGTGGAATGGGGGGACATCTCTGGATATATTTGGACATCTTTGTGATGGACTAGTAACCCTGTACTTTATTATACAGACTGCTGCAGGATTTTGTGTTTCTCTCTCTCTCTCCCTCTTTCTGCCCAAAATATTGAGATATTTGGCAAGAAATATTGAGGACCCTTTGTATCTGCTGATGGCTCACTTGGAACCATCAGAACCAGCTCCACCTTCAGTGGACCCTAGGGAGAGTCTCTAGTCTAGAAGCAGCTTCGCTAGGCGGGCACAGTGTGCAAATTTAACACCATCCTTCATGATTTACACCAGTTTTGCAGCTACCCTACATTATTCTCTACCTTTCACAAGTTACATGCTCCCTGCCAGGTAGTTTAGATTCAAAGGTCATACTTTAATCATTGTTTAGCTGCTGAGAACTGAATATGAGCCAATGGCACTACTCCTGTGAGTAAAATTAGCAGGATTTGGAAATTCATTGGACTTCAAACATGACATTGAGTATTGTTTGAGTTTTGCAACACTTTAAATTTGTTTGCATGACCCGTGAAGACTGTCTTTATAACTACAGATAGGTTGCTGCTCCTCCAACAAAAGGTCAAACAGTATTTCCAAGCAATGAATGTAAACATTACATATTTTACCTTGTGCTGTTTTAATGTTGCAGTTCTCATCCACTTCATATATCCTTATCCTGACAAAGTCGAGCCTGAATAGCTATTTTGGCTGGCACATAACCATATTTGCCTGGGAGGAATAAAAAAAAACATACTTTGGAATTCCAGTGGCATTTATTTAAAATAAAAACAAGCAAGGAGTAATCTATTGTGGGAAGTATGGCATTTTAAAAGTATAGTTGGCTAGAGAATTAAAATAATTTAACACTGAATATTAAATACTAGTATAGTAAATTTTGTGTGACTGGCAACTGACAAATCAGAACCTAAGAGAAACAAACTGTTGATCAAAAGCATAGTTACTCCTTTTCAGCGTGCTGCTTATGTAAATGCAACATCAGTATTAAAAATATGCTCTTAGTAATGTTTATCTCAAAACTGTAAAGTTCATCGGTTATTAGATATTGTTTTAATGCACATAGTATGCCTCCACAATATGGCAATAAGTCCCAAAGACGTATGTAAAATATTTTTTTTATCATGTCTAGTTTCATAGACAAAAGTAATCACTAAAAAGCCACTGGCTACAAAAACTGCAAACAAAATGAACCTTTTAAGAGCTAATGACTTAAGGGTGATTTTACAGACATATAAAGTATGTTAGGGGCTTACACTATTTGTCATTAACACATATTTTGAAAGCTTGGCTAATATAATGTGACACAAAATTAGTCAAACACAATTCATGCAATATTGTTTAATTTTACTCCTCATTTAACGTGGTTTTAAGCAAAATCATTATGTCACATGATAACATTCACTTGAACAAGAAATAGTTTATAATGGTCTCTGCATTTAGAGATGAGTTATTATGAGCTACATGCTGAACACATTCTTAACTATGAAAACTATAAAGCTAATAGCTTAATCATATTTTGACAACATCTACGTACTTTATGCATTATTTACAAGAAAGATATAAAAATGAAACCACTGAATATCTCACACCATACTTCACAGTCATAGTTAACTGGTTAAAAATATAACACATTTATCTTCTAGTGGTTTTACATTTGCATAGGGATATTTGCATACCATGTTGTGATGTGCTCTTAATGTAAAATTTAACCTTTGTACTTTCTCTCTGATGTGTAAGGTATACTCATTAAGTTTAAAATAATGGTAAAAATAGTCTGTTAGTGAAATACAATTCAAGAATGATTCCCTTGAGCAGCAAGGTGAAATACAGGTGGGAAAATGTATAATTGAATTAATTCCTTATTTTCTATATTTTCATTTTTACATTTCAGAGATAGAGAGCAATTTGACTAGTATTTGTCAACCATGTGAAGTACACAAAAGTTTATCTTAATTAGTGAAGCCTATAACATCCCCCTTAATCCTGTATGAAAGGAAGGTTACATTTCAACATATAGCTGTAACCCTGTAAAATGTATTATATTAATTGCATGGTCATTTACTGTGCCTTGGGACTTTATAAGAGATGCATAAAGCACAATTTATTTTGTTGTTATTGAACCTTTGGACAAAGTTTATAAGCTTCAAATATGATCCAATTCCCTAAAATTCTGATGCTAATTCTGATCTTTAATTTGAAACAAGGCTAATAATATTGACTTCAATATCTGTCTAAAAACCTGCCTAATTATTTTGCAATTACTTCTCTCTTGTTATGGCTAGGTTCTATACACTAAAATATCCTGTTTAGTTCCAAAGAAATACACAAATATTAAGGACTTGAAGAACGTATGATCCACCAGGGCCTCATCTTACACACCTAGGAATATATATGCAATATGCAATAGTTTAGCAGCTTAACTGACTTGTATGCCTTCCTTTCCAAAAATTCATCCAAGTAGTCACATGAACTCATACTTCTGCTAGTGACTTTGCCAATTTGTTCATACTCTAAAAACCCTTTGTGTAAAGAAATTCTGCATGAATTGCTGACATACTGTAATTGGAACAGGTTTGGCTTTTTTTTCCTTTTTAGGGCAGATCTAGTGTTGGAGTTTCTCTACTCTGACCCACCAATGACCTCTAATGTTGACCTCCAAGGACTACTTTCTCTTTTGGTAAGGGATAATTCAGTCTCCTTGGTATGCCTCCTGGGCACAGTCAAAATTATGTCTTGTGATTTTGTGATGTGGACTACTGTCTACTAAGGATTGAACTAATACCACTATATTCAATTAATTCAGGACCTGAGGATGGCCTTGAACTATAGTCCCATATGGTGAATGACTCTCTCCAGTTAGCTACCCAATTCCCTGTGGAATGTGCACCTTTAATAAACACTATTTAAAAATAGACACAAAGCATAGAAAACATGTAAATGTTTTATACATTTCATAAAGTGAGTTATATTCCAGTCTCTAGTTCACTTTAGTATAGATAAAAATACAGAGACAGAGAATTCCTGGACAGTATATAATTGCTTTACCATCCTTAACAAACAAGTGATTTGAAAAGAAAATTATATCACTGCAGAAAGTTTTAAATAAATAGTAACAGGCTCTATTTCCTGAGTAGCAAGTTCACTGTATATACTGAAGAAATGCAGTATTGAACTTTTACTCATTTACTATATCATCTGGACTCCTGCAGTATGTGCCTGTGATTGTTCTTGTAAAGGTTCTTACTGAGGTAAATAAAACTGTAGAACCTTAGGAACATGCTATTATTACAGCACACAGCTAAGGTGTACAGAACAGGAAATAACTCTCTGAGGGATAAATTACATGTGATGAGGGCCAAAAGAATACAGCTCCTATTTCAGGAAGTCTTCCAGGCAAAAGCAGAGATTTGGCAGTTTTAGCGTTCCTTTCAAGACAATACACGTACACCAAAAACATTATTCTTCACAGAGTACCCCAGAGGCCTTTCCAATCATCTGGATGCTCGTAGTTATTCCATTCCCTCAAATTCAACACAGATCTTCTTTATTAATTTTAATTTGTCATCAATAACCTGACAGGCTCTCTTTCGGCAAGAAATACTGTATTAACTGTTTCACTCACTGTGGCAGCTATTAAAAATGTGATAATGATTAGCAGTAATGAGGTCAAATAGAATAATGTGAGTATAAGTTGCTACCAGCGAAATATATAACACAAGAGGATTTATTATGTTCACTTGCTGAAATGTAATTTAAAAACAGGATATTACCACCTGCTATGCTGGCTCATAGGGTTATCCAGATCATTTAAGCATTTCCTGCTAATATGTTTATTTGCTTCTGGCAGATATTACCACTACTGTATTTCAAATAACTACAGTTAAAACAAAGTTAATTGTTGCTATCTACTTAATATAAACAAGATTATGTAAACAAATCATTAGATAATTACCTTTGTCAATGATAAATAAAGTGATTTGAACATCAATATTATCTGAAGAAACTTTACAACAATATTTAGGATTGCACGCAATGAATCAATCTTTCTTAACAGTTAAACTTGTGATTAAGAAACCTTGTTTCCCCTTAAATATTGGAAGACCAGAGCTGTTGAAATACCGTCTTCAGATATGATAAATCTATAATAGATATAACCTTTAGACACATTGAGTGAAATGTTAAAACTTTGCCAATGCAAGAAATCTACAGATAATCTCATTATTCACCTATAACCTCTAAAAAGATTTAAGATTTTTATGTCTTTATATTACTTTTCAATATTTTGATCTAAATATAATAATCTCAGGGTTTTGACTATAGTAACACAGAACAGCCTGGTAGGAACCTGGATGAAACTGTAGCTCTTCCTGATCTACAAAAGCTTTTTTAGATTGGGGAGATAAGAGTTTAATACAAAAAAAGCTTATTCTCACTTGGTTGAGCTTTAATTTTGAGCAATACAAAAAAATTATGGATGCAAGGCCAGATTCTGGCTCCTAGTTACTTTGGTTTAAATCCACTGAAATAAGTGGATATTCTCATCTTTAAACCTGTGTAATGTAGAGCAGAATTTGGCCCAAAGAGTTTGAAATTGTTATACCGTGTGAAGAACTGGTTTCAAAACTGAAGTCCCTCTAGATAAAGGAGATATGATCTGGATTATTTCTTATGTGAAATATGTACTATAAATTGGCTTTTAAGAGTTAATCCCTACATAACAGATTTTTAAAGGGTAAACTGCCTGACTAATATTTTCTATTGTTTGGCCTTTCCATATACTGTACTCTTTTGAAGAGTAATAACATGTTAATTACAAACGAATAAAAAGAGGAGTAAAAAGGAATAAATGAGTGATTGTTACAGGTCATGTTAAGAGCACAGAATAAATAGATGTTTTGGAAACAAACAGAAAAAATATAACTATTTTCAGTTTGTCTATTTAATATAATAGGTTTTAATTTATTTTATACTTCTTTATGCTATCATACTTGCACATGTCTGTTGACTAAATCTTGCATATAAAAGTGATATTCCCTAAGAGGTATCGTTCCATATGTATCACTTTAAATTATGGCTAAAGAAGAAAATAAGAATTTTGAGTAATTATAGGAGTGCAACCTGAAACTATCATTAACACTACGATGTAAAGGTTTTCTCTGCCTGCATCTTCCTGAGCACACTAGAGGGGGAACCAGTGCTGCTAGTCACATCATAAAGACATGCAAAGATACCAGGAAAAAGTCTTGCCTATTTTGACATTTTTGCAATTTAAAGCAGGGTATTTCACCCAAAGCAAACAGTGCAGGAATATTTTGGACAAAAACCTGTTCACCTCATTTGAGAAAGGAAAGCTGATGGTTCCTTGTTCACAGTGTTCTTTCAAGCCCTAGAAACTGAAATAGAAAGATCCTGATCTGCAGTTACATTGGGACTGCTCTACTTGCACCAAGAAATTCTAAAGCCAACATTTCTGGTCCCAGCTGGATCACCTCACTATAGGAATCAGAGAGGTAGCCGTGTTAGTCTGGAATTGCAGAAGTGACAAAGAGTCCTGTGGCACCTTAAAGACTAACTAAAGTTAGACTAACGAAAGCATAAGCTTTCATGAGCTAATACCCACTTACTGATGCATCTTACGAAGTGGGTATTAGCTCACTATAGGGAGATCCTCTAATGGTGTAGACCTGGGTTAATGGTTCCCATGCCTTCCCCGTTCACTCACTGTAGGAGGCAAGACTAGGGTTTTCCCTGCATCCCACCAATTCCTAGCAGCTATATGAGCTCATTGAGGTCACTATTAGTCAACATAATTTACCCACCAGGGGACCACCCCAGTACACAGCCAGCCCATGATCCAAAGAGTGCAAAGGCCGATAGGTGACATCTTTGCATCATCCCCTTCCAAAGTTACGTTTTGTACCCCTCTGCAAAAGCCAGAGATCAATGATGTTGTTTGTACAAAATTCAAATGATTGACAATAAGTTTGGGGTGCGGAGGGGTGATAGTTGGATCCTGACTGTTAAACACTGCATGTTAAACACTATACATTGAGCATATAAATCCAAGATCTTTGGTTTCACCATAAGAAAACAAAAGCTAGGGTTATGTTACTGGAGGAAGTCACTAGAGACTACTCTGTCTAAACACTTTTTTTGTATAACCATACCAGTTAGCTTTCCAAGGTTACTGTTTGTCTGATGTAATAACAACACAGACTTTACATATCAGCTAAATTTGAATCGATGATAGGTACAATGTTTGTAATTCTACATCAAGCAGACTTGTATCTGGCATTTATTTGTGTTGTTGCTTTGGCAGGTTCTTCCAGAGATTCTTCTCATCTGACATGTCAGGTCTACTATCAAAGAGGAATAGTGAATTCACTTTTACAGTTAGGCAAGCTGAATGCTATTACCCATGTATTTGTCACCACTCTGCAGATCCCAGCTTCTAATCTGCCATCTGGATGGATGCTACAAAGTTAAGAGCCTAGGATGTGCATTTCTCAGTAGCTACTTGCTGTCACCTATTATTTTAAGGATCCTGTGATTTTGACTAGGAAAAACAAGGCAGCTGCAGTAATAAAAAGGAATATCAAGTAGCTACATTCTGGCAGGTTTTTCAATGGTATGGATACAGTAGTGGTGGGTTTGGGGGTTGTTCTGGGGGATTGTTACACTGGGATCTAATATGTAGTATGTTCTTTTAAAAATATCATTTTTAGAACTTTGCATACCAGTTAACAAAATAAAAAAATGAAAGCATATTTGTACGCCCCTTGTTGTACACATATGTTATATATTTCTTCTTTAATATTGTTCACCATATGCAATATATTTTTAAAACAAACAGTATTTAGAAAGTGTTACTGTCCTCCAGTCACCATGGTTCTGATGGTTGTTTTGTATTACTGTAAACGTCCTCTGTCATTCTGATCATAACTCTTTCCAGAGAAATAAGGGTGGGATTACACTTTGGGAATCCTCAGAGCAAAGTTTAGCTTTGCAAGTCAAAACCTAATTTTCAAATTAATTTATAAAAAATGTTTTAAAAACCCAGTCACTAGAAATGCAATGGGCCAAATTACTCCCTGAAGTAACTTTGTAAATCAATATAGTTACATCAGGATTAATTATAATTAATTTTTATTTAACATTTTAATACAGTGCCATTGGTGCAAATGGTGCTAAACACAAAGTGATAAAGATAAAGTTCCTAACAGCCCAGCCCATACAATTAAGTCTGCATGTGAAGAATTTGGCCTACTATCTAGAAATACTACAAGAGATTTTGCACAACGGGTCAGGTGATTTTTAACATCACTAATGAAGAACGTGCCTCTATCCCACAGCACAGGTGTAAAACATCCTAACGTGGAAAAGGTGCAATACCATGGGGGGGTAAGCCATGGAGAGTAAATGCAGATGGGCTCTGCATATCATATGCAGTGGAGCAAGAATGTGAGGTGGTTCTCTCCACAGCAGCCTTCACAGCTACATAGGAGATTAGGAGGCAAGGCAGGGGCATGACCACTGGGTGTGAGACTGCATCATCATCAAGTGACCTGCCTCTGATAGTGCGCAAGATAGGATCTTAATCACATGAGCATCCTCAGGGTCATCTTAGCTTATGTGCAATGTGCCTCAGGTGGCATGGGATCAGGATTCATCACCAAATTTTGTCCACTGGTTGGATCATTAGCTTCCCCGACCCAGATATTGATGGGGAGTGCAACATTAATGCTGATCCGTGCCCCGCATCCTCAGAGTAAAGCCCCATCATCTGAAATAGTGGGAAACACCTATCTGTTTGTACAACACACTAGGTTGGGCCATTGGTAGTGCATGCCTTACAAGTCCTCGGGCCACACTTTGTCAGAAGGAGCTGACCCTAGCAAAATAATACAGAGGAGAGATGTTCTCCAGCACAGACAATGTTTCACAGCCAGAGTGTGGGCAGTTAAGCCTAGTAGTTGGAGATGGAATCAGGCCTAATGAGCTGAAGTTGGAAACCAGGAACCAGGGCTAGGCAAAGAAATAGCATCTGTCATAGAAGCCAGCTAGAGAGCCACCCCAGTTGCACAGACAGCTTCTTGGCATTCCCTCGAGGCTTAAGTAGTGTGCCTGGGACTAATCAGGGGTAGAAGCACTGCCAATCAGGCCCCCTGTGGGCAGCATATCCAGTGATCCTTGGTCACACAAGGTTCACAGCCCCATCAATCACTCCTCTGCAAGAGCTGTTCAGTGGTGGCACAGATATTGCTGTGACTCACAGACCCAGGTCCTCGCCCTGTGGATCCTCACACTATACACTAAGACAGCAGTCAGGTTCCCACAGAGTCATGGTTACCAGTGCACATGGACTTGGGTCAAACTGGACTTACATGTTGCCACTCACCTTTCCAATGCAATGCATCAGAGTCATGGCACCAAGATGTTAGAAAAGCTTATTCCTTTACCCTCTTATTTCCCTGGTCCTTCTCGCATGAACAAAGAGCAACAATACCCAAAGTCCGAAGGTGCAAATAATTTAATGTTTATTGGGGTAAACTTCCAGAAAGCAATGATTCCAATTTCCTTCCTCAGTGTCCCCCTTCCCAGCTCTGATGCCACACAGCCTCATCTGTGTTCCTGTTCCCATTCCCCCCCCCCCTCTTAGCAAAACATGATTCCAACTCATCCTCCCCCCCATTCCTTGCTCTCATTCCTCCCATTACTTCCTGATTGACTGCAGGCTATATAGTAAAACTTAAGTTCTGCTTAGCTATACCTTAACTAATCATTTTACTAACATTGAACTAGCCAATCCTACATATTGTAACATAATTATTTAACCAATTATATCCCACCACCTTAATTCATTTACACCCAACAAAATTAATTATGCAGAGGACAAAAACAATTAAAGAACCAAACAGATTAAAAAAGTAATGGCCATAAAAATAAAACATACAAACATAAGGGTTTCACACTCAAGTAATTTCTTACCAGACAGGATGCTATCAAACCAAGTTTTCTTTAACCATCTTTATCTGATGGTAATAGGCATTATCAGGACAATATCATATTCCTAGCAGCCCAATAGCACCTTATTTCAATGCAACTAGTTTGAAATGTGAGGATGTGACATACACTTCCCAACTTATGGCTGCCTCTGCTGTTTAGCCAAAGGCCTTAGCTTAAGAACAGGGCCTCAGACTGTCACAGTAAAGAAGGCCCTTACACAGGTAAACAGTGATTTTGATTCTTTTATATCTCTATAACTAGATAAATAATGAACATAATCCTAAATTCTTAAAGTATAGGCCTTTACAGACAGGCCTGAATATCTATATCCTAACTCTTCCTTCCTGATTTCATTTCACTAATTGTTTCTTTAACAGAAAAAGGAAAAATGTGACCTTTTCCTTAGCAATGGGCAAACAGAACCCACACTGAAATAGTCTGCTTAATATATGCTTTCCACATCTCAGGTTTTTCCCCACAGTTATGATGTTATTTAGTGGATGTTAAATATTAAATTAAAATGCTTGTACATTTTGATATTTTGAATTCTATTTTAATAAAAATCCATCCTTCTTACATTAATCTTGGACAAACACATGTCCCCACTTTTCAATAGATTATTTATTTCATTTAGCTTTCTCATTGAACTAAAGACCTGCTAAAAGGCTTGCTGTTGTTTTTTAAAGGAAACATATATCACGTAATTATTCTTTCCTTACAAGATAAATGTTGACCATTTAATTACATGGGGCTCGATTCAGCAAAACCTACTTCCATGCTTGCTGGCCCACAAAAGCTTCTCAAGCCTTCTGGTCTCCACAGCTGTGAAGGATAATCACTGTTCCCCAGGGAAGGCAGCAGACTGCTACATTAGGCATTATGCACTATTCCACTGGTGACTGCCAAAGAAGAAAGGTGACGAGAATCTGCTGAGCATACTCAGGCATTTCCACTAAGGGGTGTGTGATAAAGAGAGAGAGAGAGAGTAGAAAAGCTGGGGAGGGGAATTCCAGTGACAAAACTATTGTTGATGTAATCATGTAAGAACCATATACCATACCAGCTACATGACTCTGCCTCTGTTGGCACTCACATGCTGGTTGGGACAAATTTCCATTTCATATTACTCTCCTAGGCTCTTTACAGGAACAGAGATCTTACTCAGCCATGCAGCATGCAGTAGTTTTCACAGCAAAGACGACTGGACACAACTCAGAGTTATTTTAAAAAACCTAACAAACCAAATAGAAAAACCATGGGCATTGGGAAGATAAGTCACTCAGCCTGTTCACAGGAGTTTCAGATTTGGGCATGTAAATTCAGTGTTGTGCATGCAAAATAGATACTGTGATACTAGTGATGAGCACTACTATCACCATGGTAGGTTTGCCTTCAGTTGGCACTAAAACTTATATAAGACTTGAATTTTCTGTCAAATGTGTAAACTTGAGTTCACTATGTTTTACACAGATATGAGTGAACACAGAACCTGGCCCCAAGCTCTTGTAAGGGATCCATGATAAATTCACTACATCTATGGAAAAATTTCTATCAACATTTTTGTTTTGTTTTTATACATGAAATGGCTTTTTGACAAAAGGGACATTATCACCCAAAAATCTATTATTATTTTTGAAAAACCAAAACCCTATGTTTCCTGAAAAAATTGTATTTTAGTAGATAATTTTTTTTCCATTTTTGGATTTTCATTTTTCCTGCACAAAAAAGATATAAAAATTCCAAAGAAAAATATAATTTTCATTGAAAAAAAATCATTTTCCAATGAGGGCACCGTGAGGGCACCCGGGACGCTGGGGTTGGCAGCTGGGATGCCGGGGGTGCTGCAGTATTCCCCCACCTCTAGTTTCCCTACTTATGGTGAATATTACATTTGAACATACCAAAAAAATTGAAGAATCCAAGATGAGAATAAATTCTATTTACAGTATACAGAAACTTTTGCAAGTGAACATTTGTAATACAAAAGACCTCTTCCAAAGCCAATTTATTAGATGCTGGATATCAACCAGGAACTGGCATATTGGCTTAATAATTAAGCTTGCCCTTGTTCATAAGATAGATGGAGAGGAGGAGGGAGTAACCATTTTGAACTACAACTCTTTCACTTGTCATGTTTTCTTCAGAAATCAGCTGATCAGTTAGCTTAAAGTTCTTGAAGTGGGCTGTCAGAATCGGAAGCAGTACATTGAACATATACCAATTACATCATGTGCCATAATCAGTGTTTTCAAAATTATAGATATCTTACTCACAAAAAAGGAAAAAGCAATCCCTACACTTTGTTTATATATCCTCTACAGAACTATCAAAAAGATCATTCCTTTTAAGTGGGCACAAGGGTAGAATCTTTCCTGCAAAAGTAATCTTCTATATATACACACTAATCTAGAGTTATTTAGCACACAAAAATTCTGCTAATGAATGAAAAGACTGTCTCCGAACCTTTTAAGATTATTTATTAGTAATTTAATAATACAATTAGAACAAAAATGGCTGTTGTTTTCAGAATTCATTTTTCAGCCTGTAGTCTTATAACAGATGACACTCAGGCTCCGGTTCTTTGGGAATACACATCAAACTCTGGTTCATAATTTATGTAATGACATATACTTGGACACTGATTAGCTACCTTATCAGCCCTGTAATAAAAGAAGCATAACCCCTAGTTTATCATTCATTTATCTGAAGTCATTTTGAATAATATCACGAGATTGTAATGTAATCATTATGCTGTACAGCATGTGTGGGCCAATACACTACACTGTCAGTGTCAGAGGACTGTCATAGTTCATACTACTTAATTTGCTCACTTCTTATACATTTATGAAATTGGAGTCAACAGTCTAGTATAGTAATAATATTCTGGATGAGATACTTACACAAATTGTTAATAAGATGTTCAAGGCAAGTGCAAGAAGATGTGAGACAAACGAAAGAACTGGTTTTGTAGCTGAACTTAGAGAAAACATGACCTTATAGTCAATGAGCTGACTGAATTTCCTTTGACTTTTACATCAAAAGTACCTAGAGATTGTGTTGATATTTTTTCTAGTTATAAGAATTAGGGAAGATGGAGTTTTCTAGCAGAATGCTTAAATCACATGGTGAAAGCAGGATGCTTGCAAGGCAATGAGATGCATTATTTCTCCAATATATTTTGTCCAAGTTATGGAGTTAATGATGACTCGTCAGAATAAATGAGAGAAAGTTCTGTATCACTGACTCTGGTAGGAGTCTATTTTCTGCTGAAATAAAAAATAGAATACAAAAGAGTGCTGTAAGGACTAGAACACAACAGGAGACAGTACATACTAAAGTACAGCCTGCATCTACCCTCAATGTTACTAACTCTTGTGATTTTATCATGAGTCTCATGATATTTAATGTTTTACTTCAAGTCCCAGCTCCTGGAGGCAAGTGATCACATGAGAATTTCAGCTTTCGTTTTTAAAGAAAGTTTCTAGTCCTTCTGGTTGAAGATAAAAGCTTGAAAATTTAACCCTGAAAAAGCCAAAAACCAAGAGGACTCAAGATTTATTTTTTAAAACAAATCTCATTATTTTTAAGCAAAGCTCATGTATTTTTCATACCTGATTCATGATTATCAAATATTTGAGGTTGACATTACTGTATCCCTTAGGAAAACTGTAATAAAGAGAGACAAAAAATATCCATAGTAAGGAATTTCCAGAGCAGAAAGAATGGTCAAGAGTCTGTGAAGCTGATACAATGTCTAGATGATGGACCAGTAGTATGGGAAGGAGATTCTCATGTGAAAAGTTAACCATTTCCTGCAAAGCTCCTTGTACACTCCTGTCATAAGTGTAAAGTGCTGTAGAGGGTTAATGTTACCTGAGAACAAGTGACGTAAGAGTTTCCCTGCCATGAGAGAGGGAGGGAGGGGTTTTAGAGTTAGTTTCAGTTTTGGGCTTGCCATGCAACATGGGCAAGGGTCCGGGAGCCCATCTCTAGCTGTGGAGATGGCTCAACTTTCCTTCTTATTTTCCTACTTAACTGACTGTAAGTGATCTTTTGACTTCTTAAGCCTGTGCCTATTTGGGGTGTCTCTGTCCATTTCAGATGAGAAGTTAGAGAACTCTAAATTGTAAGCTGTACTGTGCCTATGTTTTATGCTCTTTTCTTTATTAAATCTTGTAGTTATAAAACGTTTGGTTTACTTCCCTTAAGGTTTCCCTGCTTCCAGGCTGGGAAGAGAGGAGGGAGAGGGGAGGTAGGAAAAAGGATCAGCTCAGGGTATGAGTTGAGGAACGGCATCTGTCTCTCTCTCTTCAACGAGAAGAGAGGGGGGGGGGATGTGACACAGCCTCCAGGTGTCTGACTCTGGCTCTCAGGGAGGGGGACAGAGTTAGGGTTTTGGGGAGTCTGAGTACCCCAATCCAGGGCCTTGGATATCTATTCAGATGGTGGCAGCCATGGTTCCCCAAGTTCCCAGCTGGTAAAAGGGGGGAGTCTTGGGGTGTAGAGAATTAACTTGGCTGAAAAGCAGCTTAGAGTTATTCGGTCTGGCATAAAAGAGTCCCTTTTCTCTGTACTCAAGAGCACAGAGACTGGGGTACCCACTCTTACAACTCCTGTACTGGAAGTTAAACAGATGAGCCAGCACTCTGGTCACACAGACACCAGTCAGCTGCATTGGAGGAGGCTAATTCCAGATATGCAGCTAATTAGTTGGTCAGTCCAGGAGAGCTGATGAACCAATTGCCATCAGATGAGGGTACTCCTGGGGGATATATGTGCCAATGCACATGTGCATAATTGATGAGCCATGCATATTTGTAATGTTTTGTGCAGAGAAAAAGCTTCTGCCAGGAAGTTGCTTCAGTTCCACCTTTTGACCACCAGAGGGTGCTATGGTGCCAGAACAGAGCAGCATCAGCAGAAAATAACTTTGGCTGGAGAGCTGCTGAAATTCTGCCTTTTGTCCACCAGGGGTGCTGTGGTGAATGAACAGAGCAGCAGCTCCCAGACAGCTAGGGAAGATAAAGGCCTGCCTTCTTCCTTCAGGCCAGGTCAGGAAACGGGCTATGTGGACACAGACAGTGTTGGGCTGCTGGAGGATCAGACTAACTCATCAGAGCTAGTGGGAAAGTACAGACTGGGACAGGGGCTGAATGGGAGAAGAGGCAATGGGCCACGGGGGAGGGAGTTGCAGGGCCACATGGGGATAGGTGAGGAGGTTGGTTACCGGGGCACATGGAGATAGCAGGAGAGTGCATGGCCACATAAGGACAGAGGATGTTTGAGTGGGGGCACAGAGACACAGAGATGGAGGAGGGGGCGCAGAGCCACATGGGAATAAGGGAAGTGGGTGCCTGAGTGGGGGTGGTGGGACACGTGGATGGGGCAAATGTGCCTGATGGAATGGGAGAGTATAGGGCTCTGCGGGGGGGGGGGGGAAGCTCCCTAACAATCCCTCCCCACTCCCCCCAAAACATGTTCCGTACTTTTCCCATCCATACCCAACAACCCTCCAAGTTGACACCCAGGCTCTTTCCCAGCAATTACTTTCCTTTCCCTCAGCTCCTCCATCACCCCTGCCTCCCCAAGTCTTTGTACTGCTTCTGAGAGGTGCGGGAAATATAGCTCTGTATTGTCGTTTAAATGAATCGTTACTCAGAGTTTTGTATTAATATACCAGTAAGAAATCTATTTGTAAAAAAAAAACCAACCCACACACATTTGCTGAATCTTTTTTATTGTCTTATTTTAAAATATCTGTCAGCAATACAATGACCCAAATAATTCAAACTGGTAAATCATCTTGTGATTATATTGTATTATTCTGATGAATAAACTACGCAGAATTTGAAAATATTGTGGGCAGAATATTTAAATTTTGGTGCAGAATTCCCCCAGGAATAGTTGACAGGTGTAAAAGATGACATAGAAAGGAAGTAAATGGGAAGACCCTGGCTGAGATCTCAAGGAAGGGAAATTTCTGACCACCACCACCCCCCCCTGTGGGAGAGGGTAAGAAACACAGTAAATACTTTGCTGCATGGGACTGAATTGGTTTTGGTGATGGGAATATACATAAATTCACATGACGTTTGAGAGCCTCAGAGGATGGGGGTGTCTGAGAGCCTCAGAGGATGGGGGTGGCCCCAATCTGCTCTCAGTTACATGAAGTAAATCTGGAAAAATTCCACTGAAGTCCATAGAGTTACTCTGGATTTTATACTATGTGAAAATGAGGGCAGAATCTGGCCTATTGACTTAAATATCAGTTGATGCTGCTCAGTACTTTACAACCCTTAGAGCCTAATTCTGTAATCTAAGTATTTGACCTTTCAAGCCTTAATTTTAGGAGTTTGGTCTTATCACTGGCTTTTTCTGTTCTATGGCAGTATATGAAGTGACAATATCAGAGAGCAGAAGAGCAAACACTAGCTTAGCATAGCAGAATGAGAAAATTGGCTGTAGAGGATTTCTAGGATTTTTCACTCAGGTTCTTCCTTAAACACAATGAAGGTAGGGAAGTGAAAGGGCTGCAATCTCAAATGCAGAATCCCAATAGATCTGGCACTAGAATAAAATGAAGCAGGCCTGAAGCCACCATGGAATGAGGGGTGCTGTTGCAGACCCACAACTCTGAAGTGGGATTGATGGATAGAAAAGTCTGTGGCAAGTGGCACCAAGATAATGATTATTGGTCAGCATGAGCTATTACAGTATGATGAAAATAAATGCAAGATTAATGATCTTGAACAGTGTAACTTGCTTAAATAATGAAAAAGGAACAGAATGAAATCAGTATCATAATATATTTATTTTAAGATAGGTAATCAGAAGAAGAAAATGGGTAAAACTATGTTTCTTTCTCAGAGCATACTATTAGTTTAATGGAACTAATACTGCATACACATTATTACCGAGTAATAGTGTCCTAACAGAAGAATCATTACTAAGGCTTTTTTTAAAAACAGAGCAGGGAAAGTATTAGAAAATGCACTGTAAGGAACAATCCTACCCTTGAAGTGTGATGGGCAAGATGACTTAATAGGTCTTTTCCATTTCTGGTTTCTATTACTATGAACACAAATTTAAATACTATGTTTTAGACTGTTACTGCTCTTCTGTCAAAGATAAATAATTACTCTGATGAAGAATTAGATTATATGTTTACTGTTAAACAACTAAATTAGTCCCCAGCATTTTTGAATGCAAGACAATAAAAACAAATTAATTAATCATCAATCTTGTATCCAACTGTTATTCATGAAGAATTTAATCCCATTTAAGATTTTATTTCCAACAGAATAAAAGCATATTCCATACTGTCTTGTTTCACCACAACTTTGTTGGCAATCAAAAACTCTGACAATCTCAGCATTTACCTTCAAAATATGATATACCAGATTATCTATTCATAAATACCTAATACAGTCCATGAAGGAATGATAAAATGATCAGCATCTTGTGATATGCTAGAATGTTATAATTACTGTAGCTATCACACTGTGAACATTTGTTTTGTTAATATTAGAATGTGTGATGAAGATCAAACCATACTAAATGACAGTGACTGTATCTAACCTGGGTCAGAAGCAGAGGATGCAAAATATAAAAGGGGACTGTGATGCACTGAACAGCTGGAATATCTAGGACGGGTAACAGAATTCAAAAGTAGAAATAAACCTGAAATACTGGTCTTCATTTGAGCAACACATGATACATAAAACAAGTCGGGGCACATCTGGAAGGACAGAAATGTAAATATGATTGAAATGTATAAATTTTTGCTTGGAAAAATAGAACATGCAAGAAGCTGTTCACATGTAAACTGACTTTTACTATAAACTTAAAGTAACTAATGTAAAAGTAAAAATAAGCAAAAAGAAAAGGTATCAATGTGGACAAAGATGTCAAACTAGTGTAAGTTATTAAAATAATGGGTTACTAAAAATGATAGATCTGGTAAAATGAATGATGCCAAAAAATCAATGCAATTTGGAGTACCGTGCAAAGTTCAAAACAAGAGGATATGGTTAGAGGGAAAGTGTTTTTTTCTGACCTCCACAATGGTCCACTTCAAAGCAATTCTACTCCCCATAATACACAGAAAATTCCCATTGACAATTCAGTGATGTCAATACCAGTAACGTAAATGAGTTAACGATGTTGGGTTCTTTTCAGATATTACAAATATTTCATTAAAAATGTTATATGAAGTGGAGAAGTGTTTTCACTTACAGTGATCTTTGCAAATGCTGTGCTGAATATGATTGCAGCTTTGCTTCAAAGCAAATTCATGCCTTAAAAAAAAGACTCTGGATCGTGGAATAGCTCACTCTCTGAAAACATTTATGTACCAGCTCTGTTTTTATGGATATTTGCAAAGAGCACATTTCAAGCATGTAGCCAAGATTGAATAGGTTCTGTAACAATTTGAAATTAACTTTAGGCAGGTGCGGAAGTAGGTTGTAAAAGACAGATCATTCAGTGAGGGAGCAGATGACTTAGATCAGGGGTTTGCAAACCATGGCTCAAGACCCCAAAGTGGGTCACGGCCCCATTTTAATGGGGTTGCTGAGGCTGGTGTTGGCCATGGGCACAAGCAAGTCTGAAGCCCAAGCCCAGCCACCCAGGGCTAAGGTTACAGGTCCCCTGCCCAGGGCAGAACCCTTTGGGTTTCAGCTTCCCACACACATGGAGGAGGGGCTTGGTGTTCAGTCCCCCTTCCTGGGGTCATGTAGTTAATTTTGTTGTCAGAAGGGGGTCATGGTGCAGTGAAGTTTGAGAACCGCTGCCTTAGACATTTCTATGCAAAAGTCTTTGATAATGTTATTTTTCCTTGTGAGAGGCACACACTCTACCTTCCCGTCGTATCCACTATGTAAAAATAAACAAACAATAATAATAAAGTTGACTTTCTTAACAACCTGATGCAAATTTTTCCTTAAATAATAATATTTCATTATGTTTATTTAGCACCTTCCCTCTGCAGATCTCAGAACACTAAAAATATTTAGGACCAGAGTGTACCGATACCACACACCTTTGTGTAGGGGAAAATACATAGCTCCAAAGGGAGCATTAAGAAGGTGCAGTGTGAATGATGCATTCACTACCCTAAATCATGGGCAAACTGCACTGGCTAGAGCCAAGGTGTGTGTGTGCGGGGGGAGTTCAAAGCCCTAAATCCTGCCTTTTCCTGCCTCTTTTGGAGTGACTGGTAAAAAGACTGTGGCCATTACCTTGGCAGGAGGAAGGATCCTTCCCAACCCTCACTAGAACAGAGCCACTAGCAAGGCTGTAATGAGTTTTCTCCTTCCGCATGTATTCTGTTATCTTCTCAAATATTGTTTTGCATTTTTATTTACAATTTTCAACACAGGTTAAGCACCCATGTTTTTAAATGGAACATAAAGCAGGTGTGATATAGCATTCTTTCAAAACATTGAAAGCACATTCTCAGCACCTACTTATTCTAATTTTGCTTTCCTCTGAGGTCATGTTTTAAGTGCATCCTAAGTATTCTGCTTTTTTTGAAACTATGACAAACAGGAAAAAAAACATTTTTGAAGTTTTACCAGGATCTATTCATGTGCATGTGACTCTTGGGGAGAAAAGAAGGTAGATATCTGCTTACTAAGTAATGACACACAGCATAAAAGATAAAAATGTAGCATTAAACATGCTAAAAACATTCTATAATTCCATAAAGCTTTTGTACATAATTTCTCTGAGTTCAGCTATGGAACTTAAAGGCTCATTGTCCAGGAAGGCCAGCAAACGGTTCATGGTTCAGAGAAGGCGGTAAGCCTATACATAGCAAGGAAAAAATAATTGAAATATTTCCAAAAATGCAAGAGTGTAGATTAATACTCCTGAAAACATGGATACTGCTGTAAATATGCTGTATAGTGTCACTGTCAAGTACCTCAAGACCTCAAATTTTAATTACCTTAAAAATCAAATCTTCTTTTAGTAATTGTGCTTCAGTTATACTGATATGTTGTGTTCTAAAATTACTCCCACCAGCTCTGACTAATTAGAAAACAAACCAAAATAAAACCAATTGCCATTTTAATTTAGGTCGCAACATAAACAGAGCTGTGCAGAGTGCCCTCTGCAATAGCGGCACACATTTTACTTTCATTTAACGTTATAGCTGCAACTTTGTAAGATCATAGCTATTTTTAAATTAGCAGAACAGCACAGCAATGCCACTACACCTGAGAATTTGTTAGCATTTCCCTTATAATAGCCCAGTTTTCAAGGGTCCAGTAACACTTTCATTTATATTTATACTGAGGGGGAAAATGGCATATAAAGTTCACAAATCAAATACACTTTAATAAAGGTTTTTAAATTATGTTATCTACCTTTGACATAGAGCCATGCAAAATATACAAATCTTTAAAATATAATCTCTCTTCTACACAGCTCTAGAGTTAATAATGTAGCCAAGTTGTGGAAATAAAATGTCTGGGTCTCAATTCTCAGGTCTGGCCTAGATCAACTCAGTGCAGAACCTAGTTTTGGGGCTGTCCCGGGGGAAGTTCAGCCCACCACTATTTCAAAGCAGCCTGGCCCAAAAGTGTGCTCTGGTAGCACATAGGTGCAATGGCCACTCCCATTTTCTCAGCCAAGCCCCCTGTATAGGGGACTGTAAGGGTGCTGGCACAGATTCACTAAACCGGCTCTACAGGTCTACATATCCAAGGATTCCTCTCACTTGGGGTAATTCCTAGGTAGCTGATTAAGGCTCCTTTGCACCACCATAGTTTCACAAAGGGGTTGTACGAGAACTGGACCCTGGCCAAGCAACATGATTCTGTGTTAACATGTAAGGAAGTTTCTTCTCCAGAAATATATGTAGCTACCACTTGAGCAAACAGAATAGCTCTATCCTCTATTGGCAGGAATATTGCTTTTATTATTATGTCCCATTTTCAGACCAGCCACTAGACAATTTCAAACTGAGCAGATTGTACAGCAGTAGTCACTATGTTACACGGGGCACCCTCTCTTGCCCCTCCCAACCTCAACTGGCTTTTATGCACAATCTCAAGAGTACTGCTCTGATGTTGCTTCAGTGCATCATTCCCAGAGCAGCCTTGACAGAAAGCCAAAACTAACACTTGAAGCATAACAAAACCACCTTGCCCCTCACTTTTCAAAGAGTTGCACAGGTCAGGATTTAACCACTCAACTCCCATCGATTTTGGAAGAAACTATGTGGCTTAACCCTATCCCATGCAACTCTGAACATGTTGGGGACAGGTCACACAGTTGCCTCCAGCATACTGTACATACCTTACCATATCACTGTCAAACATACTTTTGCTACTATAATATACATTACCACTAAAATTATCAGTACCAATTGTCAGTACCAATAATTACAATCATAAGATTCTGATGTTAATGGGCTTAGAGGACAATGGGTTTAGTGGACAACAGATATGAGAACTGCAAATGAAAAAGGTATTATTCAGGATGTTATTATTGGTAATGATGGTAAAATTCATTATTTACTTTATTATCTATATAGTGCCGGCAGCAGATTGACTCTCACTGGCACAGCGCCACCTGCTGGTCATCTGGGAATTAGCTCTTTTCCAGCTCTGGAGTGCATTCTATTGGCCAGTGGCTCACCTCCCTTAAACCCATGTCCCTCCCAAACTCAGTGCCCCTTTACCTCAGGGTTCTTCCCTCCAGAGTTCCCAACTCTCTGGGTCTCCCCTCCCAAGAGAACCCACAACCCTCAAAGCCCACCTTGTCTCAGTGGCTACTGCCAGTCATCATCAGGCCCCCACTCACTGGGGCAGACTGCAGTCTGTAATGTCTGCTCATCATTGGCAAGGAATTAGGATCAGCTGTCTCTGCCTAGTGCCAGGCTGCACCTCTGTAACCCCAGTATCTTTGTAGGCCCTCACCAAGGCCTTCCGCCTGGGGGTTTACCAGGCTAGAACTTCCCAGTTCCTCTTGCTCTTCCCCCACACTGCTCTACTTCAGGCACTTTGCTCCCAGGAAGCTAGTCCTTCCCACTCCAGGGCTAGAGTGAGACTCTTCTGTCTCCTGGCCCCATAGCCCTTTTACCCAGGCCAACTGTGGCCTGATTAAGCCCGCCAAACCTGGGGCCAACTACCTTGCCAGCCTCCCTAAGTTGCTCTTAATCAATTTTACCTTGGAGTGGGGTAGTTGTGCCATAGCTGTGCTTATATATATGTAAACGGTATATTTATGTGCCAGGTAAGTCTGTGTTTTGGATATATATCCACTGAAATCTTAATCCACAAATTCTAGGGAGTGTATGGGACTAGAAATTTGGAAGTCAGGAAGATTTGCATATAAGAATTGCCATATTAGCATTAACATACTTTGAGCACAGCTTTGTCTTTTAACACTCCCTCACACATGCTCAGTGATTCACCCTCTTCCCTCAGTGGCTGACTAGTCACTCTCTCTCCTTCTCATGTATGGGGAATGGGTTGGGGTCAGGAAATGCCATTCTTTTCTCATCCCTAAGGGCCATCCAGAAGGTTATCCTCTTCCCCTTTCCAGCCAAGTCAGGAAAACAGAGAGGATCCAGTTACTAAAAGAATCCCTTTTGGCCAGGTAGGCGAGTGATAAATTAGTTCTGCTTGCTCTAAGATTGCAGTCTTGCTTGCTTTTGTGGAAGCTACCACACATAAAATGGAGCCTCTGGTTATTCTTCAAATGTACAAGTATTCTCTTAACTGGCACTAACATGATGTAAAGCACATTTATGTTTGTGCTGAATGAACAGAGTCACAATAGTTAATCCAAAATATTGTTCCAGGAGGGTTTATGTGAGATAATGTTTTCCAGAAATGTTATGTCACAAAAGGCCATTATGCAATTCCTCTGCTGGAGCCTCCAGTAAGCCATGTTTACCAAAATGTTAGGTTTCAAAAAATAGCAAGCAGTAAGGGCTGCAAAATTTGGAAACCTGTTGCATGTGATTGTAAATTAAATTACTCGTGTATAGACTCATCACATTGATTCCCATCTACAGTTGCTAGTTTAAGAGATGGCCCATATTAAAGCGGGTATCATACAACAGCCTTAAAAACAGGTGTTTCCGTAGCTGAGGAGGCTGTTGTGTCATCTATCCTACTTCTAAGGGATACAATATCTTTTGAGCCTGAAATGGTCATTTCATCCAATGTCAGCACAATTTAATTCAAATATCTGGAGTGCTGAGTTAATAACAAACTCCTTTTTTGGCAATTCCTGCATCCACTTGGAGATCCCAACTTGAAGATGAGGTCGAGTTAGTAGTAAGTATACAGGGGATTAACATTTCTACATTACAGCCAAAATAATCCTTCACTTCTACTGAGTATCTGATACCAATCTGTCTGAGACCTGCCCCACAGCACATTTATCGCTAAGGGTATGGTTAGATTGGCGCTTTGTAGCGCTAAAACCCTCCAGTAGCGCTATAATTATCTAACCCTACACACTTGCAAGTAACATTTTGCGCAATAAGTCACCGTTTAAGGTGCAACTATTAAACCACCTCTCCAAGAGTCAGAAGGCTTTTTGCGTATTCCCTGTAGCATGTTAGGGCCAGTCTATTCACTCAATTACACGATAAGGCAGCGGGTTTTTTTTAAAACAAAACAAACAAAAAAAACTGACCCCCCTGTGCCCCGGCCCCAGTCCCCGCCACGGGCGGGCTGCCGCGTGCACCCTGGTCCCCCATCCCCACCGCGGGGGGGCTGCCGGCTGCGCGCCAGCCCCCAGCCTGTCCACTGTGGGGATTGGGGGCCGGTGCGCAGCCTGGAGCCCACCCGTGGCGGGGACTGGGGGGGGCTGCGCCCCAGCCCCAGTCACTGCGAGTTGTGGCGGCAGGAGCTCGTGCCCCCCCCCCCCCCCGGGGAGCACTCCACGACCCCCCGGAGGGTCGCAACCCCAGAGAAACCCTGACCTAGCTGAATGCTGGGATACCTGCCCTATCGCGCTACTGTCACTGCCGCCAGAAGCTCTGCTAATGTGTGCATTCTTTAGCGCTACAGGGTTTAAATGTGCACAGGCTCTAGCACGATACCTATTGCGCTAAATTGTGAAGCGCTACAAACAAACGCGCTATAATCTCTAGTCTAACCATACCCTAAGAGTGAAACTATGTCAATGAAAGTTTGGGTCAGCTATTCTTTTTCTCATCAACATTCCTTTGAAATATGGAGTTCTTCCACCCTATTGTTTTGAGATCTGCATTGCCAACCCAAAGCTCAGCAGCATGATTATCAAAGCAAGGAATAGAAACTTGGCAGATGGTGTTCTCTGTCTTAGCCAATCATATTTTATTTCAACTAGTGAAAATAACAGTTCCCGCAATGTAAAAGACTTAGCTATAGTTTATTTAAACAGAAAAAAAAATTCACACAGGATTTCTCAAAGTAAAAGCCAAAGTTAACAGAAGATTGGTACTTTTCCCCACAAATGAGAATTCATTCAGTCACACAATGCTCCCCAAGTCTCCTTCTCTCCAAGCCCTCTCCCAGCACACAAACATATAGAACCTTTCACTTATCAGTGAAACTCCAAAAGAGTTGCTAATCTGGCCTTTCCATTCACTCATCTCCCACAATACATAATGTGGGAAGCACAGGAAACTTGTTCAGTTAAAATCATTAGGCTAAATTCCCTGATGGCGCAACTCCATAATTTCACTCATATACTTTTTATTATTATTATATTGCTAATGTTTCTGAATGGCATCTGCCATATTATTTCTGAACAGTGTATGAGAGCTGTAGGAACCATACATTTGGAGCCAGCAATGGAGGATTGTGTTGAGGACTGGTTCCTGCATATGCTCCTGGGGAATGTCGGGGAATGAAATGGAATGGGGCTGCCACCCTGGGCAAAGTGTCAAATACTGCAAGAAAGGGTGTCGCTGTGGGTTATTCCCCTTCCATTTCAGGTTGCTGGAGGTGGTGTTGCACTTTGAAGAAGCAGCCAACAGGAACTGTAGCTCCAAAATGCCAGTTAAGCAAGCCTGTTGCTAAATTCCACAATTTGTCCTTTGTAAACATTTTCACATTTACTTTATGGACCTGATACAGTCCATTGAAATCACATTGACTCCAGTGGTCTTTTTATCAGGCCCTGTCACTCATGAATAGGCAAGCCTTAAAATAAAACCTTGCCCAACTATATGCGGAGACTAATACAGTCTTGAATCATGAGACCACATTTACCTCATTTCAATACTAAGGAGGCTACTAATTAAGCCAATCATATACCAGAAAAGTTCTGTTAACCCAGTTTTGGGGTTTTTTTACTCTTTCGCCAATTTGAGTACCCTTGCCAGTAGTTTCCACTTTGTTTAACTGAACCAGCTATTAGGATAAAATCCAAAGTAAGATGCTGAGTCTTTAAAAAGAACCTGCATTTTTTATTCTTTTTTTTTAAGTATTATATTCACTACTGCCCACATTTACTCAGAACCATCTGTTACTTGTCTAATTAAAATATATTTGTAATGAGCTTATTAGGGCACAGAATATGTCCTGAACAGGATGTTAGTTAAGAAACAATTGGTTTTGAAGATAGGATACCTTAAACTTCTGTTAGTTTAACACAATAATGCATTGATATTTTGACCCAATATAAGAGCAAATTCAAAGAGGCCATGCAGTCACATATTTTATAATTTTCTTTCCAAATATGTTGCTATTCCTCTCCAATACAGAGTCAGATGGCCTCTTATAATTGCAGTATCAAATCTTTGCCTCAATTTTCAACTGCAGGTGATTTCAAATGATTAAAGATGCACAACAGGGAATAAACAAAAATGCTTACATGCAATTATTTTTAATTAGTATTTGGCTATAAAGTGTATGCCTTCATAAAAAAGTCTGTTATTCACATAAACATCTGTTACCATACACACAAGGAAACACACTGTAAGTCTGTCATCACATCACCAAAACAGAAAATACTAAGGAAGGCTGGACAGGAAAGCCAACACTTTGAGTTTTTAAACAAAAGATATAAGCATAACTGCCAAAACAGACACAGCACCACACCTTTCAATTAGCTAGTTCACAATCAAAGGAAGAGCTATTACCAATGGAATTATACTTGAAAATGTTAAAATAGATGGAATTATTCTTTGAAAACAATAGAATTCGTAAGCACAAGACAATTTCAAACTCTTTACTAATTTTGCACCAGCAAACATAATCAAAAGGTTTCCTGTTTGCACAGTTTCTGGTGGGTACTCTTCTGACAAATTTTTAAAATCTTATTTTTGTTCATTATTCAAGAACTTTTCCCATAGACATCCCCCAGCTCACCAGAAAAAAAAAATGCTATGGCATTAGCACATGAAGAAACTCACAATATTAAATTCTGGCCTAATCTTACAGAAACCTACTCAGGGAAGTAAGTTAAGCATGCGACAAACAGCTAAGTCAGAGAGATATATACAGCAAAAGAAATTAATACCACAGTAATTGATAGGTGGAGATGAGGTTGCTCTGTGGAATACTGAGAATAAAATGAAGAGGAGGTATGAGAGCACCTTGCACATGAATTACTGAATCAGTGGGAATTGCTTGGCTCTGCTGTGCAGAAGCTCCTGGAAATGCTTTGCTACAGTGACATCCCCAGCAACTGAAGTTAACACATTACTTTCATGTGTATAAAAATCTGTAGCATTATTAAACACACAACTCAAGAGCAAAAATAACTTATCTTAATTTGCATGAAAATGAAAACAATAATTTAATTAAACAGCACAAATGACAATATATACTACTGTGCTGCAAGGATTCTGTAGTCAGATTAGGGGGGAAATCATTGCACCTCGATTGTAGCCTTATGGGGACTAATAATCAATATTATACTAAAGCCAATGTGGGTGAAGATGCCACATGAAATCTTGAAGGGCATATGCACCTTGACCCATTATTTGTAAACACAAATCCTTCCACCTGGATGAGTCATCCCTCTTAAGATCTTTCTTTCATATGCTGTTCATGAAGGCCCCTTGGGCCCAGCCACCTATTCAGACCAGTACCTCTGTGCCCAAAAGGAAGTCAAAACAATCCACAAACTATATAACGGTAAAGATGACCCTCTGCCTGAAAGCAAATCAGAATATTTTCCAACTCCCTTTGATTTATAAACCTTCTCTTGCATATCAGCATTTCATATATCTTCCAAAGTGTCAGAAATATGAAAGCCATACATTATGTGTGGGGAATGGCCCAGTTCATTATTATCATTTTATTTATTTAGCAAATACTGTATTAATCAGGAGAAACAGACAGCTGCAATAGTTTATTGCAATCATATAACACAACAATAAATAAACATTGCACATTAAGTAGTAGGTAGAAGGATAACTGAAAACATCCCACATAAAAAACCCTCCTAAGAATTCCTCACTAAACAGACAGTATTCGCAAACCTATTGACAAAGATCTCCAAAAAGATGAAGTAGTAAATAAAAAACCATCAAGATCAGAGAAAGTAGGTTTTACATTAGGAACAAGAAAATTTGTTCCTTTGATGGCATTCAGAACAGAACTATGGTCCTTTCAGCAGATTTTCCATAACAACATAACATATTACACAGTCTCTCATAAATAAAACAAGCTGGATGAAAGTCTAATCATCTGCCTTTTGGTAATAACTTATTTCTCATACACTAAACAGCAATTTACCATTTTTCAGTGGAATATATGATGTTAAGTGAGGGTCAGCATCCAACAAAGCAAATTCCTTGGGTAACTCATTGGTGAGCATGTGTTGCAAGTCCCCCCTCTGTGCCAATTCACAGAGAATTGAGGTGTAGCAGCATTACAAAGCTTTAGCTCAAGATGTAGTAGGTCTTGCTTTTAACTCTGAGGGCCCCCAGGTCAATCTTCACATGTCAGCCAAGAAAGTGGCCATCACACTTACAATCTTCAAATTCAAAATTCCCTCACTTCCAAATGCTTGCGGTTTGTTTTGGTTTTGTTACCTGGTGCAACAAGGATAAGATACAAATTCAAAGAGATGGATGGACTTGTTCTAGTCAGGCTCCTAGGGCTTTTCTCAATAAAACTCCCATTTTTTGTGATTATAAGGCAAATGGAGTTTGGCTCTAAAAGGTACCTCTACCTTCACGATTTCTGTGAGAGTTTGCACAAGTAAGTTGAGCAGGATTTGGGTATCAGTCACTGTGACAGATGGCTAGGTTCAAGTTTGTAAATTACAATAGCCTAGCCATTGTTATGCATACATCATGAAATTTGCCAAAATATCACTGAAGGGAATAATACCCTCCTCTATAGGACTCCCAGTGGATGAGAATAAAGTTGGTACTTTTCTTGATTTCAGTTCTTGGTTCAGTCTTTCATCTGGCTTAAATAAAAGTATAATTCAGAGTTGACTGATAACATTGAGGGAACAAGTGTTCACTACTGTCCGTGGAGATGACAAAGACCCTGATAGAGAAAAAGCAAATTGAGGGATTCCACCAACCCAGCAATGTCCAACTCGCCACATTCTGGAGAGTCTGCATGCCCTAAAGTAAGAAACACCACAAGAGAGGACAGTGATGGCCTAAAAGGTGCACTGATCTTTTCAGCACTGGTTAGACTGAATTGCTGTCCCAGATATACTGATTCAATCCAGCGATGATTACAATTTATGATCTGCATTGTGGTAGAGCCTCCTCAGGATTTCATCCCTATTATGCCAGGTGTTTTACAAACACATGGGAACACACAGGACCTTATGTGCACTGGAAGCTGGAATCAGACCCAGAGGAAGTTTAGATATCAATATTCCCTCTAATTTTTGACAGGCTGTATGCTCAAAAAAAATTTTCTGTGCAAATGTTTGTGCTTCTGTGCAAATTTTTGTGCGCGCAGTGTTTCGCAGTGTGTGCGGCGTTTACACACACAGTTTAGAGGGAACAGTATTGGATCCTAGTGGATACTTCCATATTTAATGCATAGGTGCACAGTTTAAGGTTTGGAGATGAACTAGAAAGGAAGGAGGAAAGATTGGAAGAGATAGTAGATGTTACAGCTTCATTGGACTCTTGTTTTTTCACATTTAAAGAAGAAAATTTTAAATACAGTGTCTGATTTCAATACAGCCAACAATGAATGAAGACCACTGAAATTTTAGTAAACATTGAAGGAGAATCAGTTTCTTCATAGGAGTAATTTGAGATTAAAGGAGATGTGAATTGACAAGATTCTGCTTTTGTTTGAGTAACGGGGGAAATAGATTAGGGATTGTAAATGGGAAACTTCTACAAAATGCCAAATGCATTGGAATGGTCTGGAAATGCCATCCCTGTTTTCGAATAGGAAAAGGCTGTCATAAACAGGTACGATCAAACAACATTTCCACAGTGATTTAGGTATAAAAGGAATATGGTCCTTTTGGATGAAACAAAAGAAAGGGGCATTGGAAGACCATATTAGCAAGAAGTTGGGAAAGAAAATACTACCCAGGGGTGAAGGAACTGGCCACCAACTCACCTCAGAAAAGACATTGACAGGGTTTGATTTGAATTGTGAGCAACAAGTTCAGTTAAATGCCGTTACACAAAACCATGAATGTCACAGTCCCAACCTGAAATTTTACTCTTAAGCCATTTGTAAATATAAGGCCCATTGCACCTGAAACTGTAAAAAAACAAACAAAACAAAACAAAAACCTTAAATTTCTAAGCAAATCAGTTTGGGGTAATTCACAAATTCTAGTGTACATGCCTCATTTATATGTGACTGCGCTCTTTAAATTCAGATAATTTAAAATATGAGTGAGGACATATCTGACCCCAAAACTACATGAAGAAGAGATGGACTTCAATTTACAACCACCACGACGTAAAGAGATTCAATGTAGCTAGGATCACAGTAGGATCAAGGGGTTAAAAAATAATAAATCTGTATTTATCTTCAGATTTGGCTTGGAAAATATTTGCTATCTGCCAATTCACTTTTCATTTGAAACAGCAAGACACACTGAACAGGTTCTACAAAGCAATAATATTGACTCATACTGACTTACAGCATGGGAGAACAGCCAAACTAGTTCTGAACATGCTGCTTAGAAATGAGCAGTAATTGACAGTACCATAAAAGTGACTCATTCTCAGTAACTAAGTGCAAAACATAGAAATTCTTGCCCATGCCTGGGCAACTACACAGGTTTTTGTTTCAAATTTTTGAGAACCCAAGGATAAGAGAACAGATTAAAGAAATTACGGGGGGGGGGGAGCTGTACTTGTTATATCAACTTTGTCTGTGATGTTTTATATTTACTCACTTGTTAACATTTGTGTTTGGTACAAAATGAGTTGTGAGTAGTGATAGAAATACTAATGCAATGCACCCAAGAAGTTCAAACCCTAAATTTAACCTACACCTTTAGAGCTGTAAATTATAGCTGTATGTGAGATTCTCATTACATTCAGTGGCCAGAAATGTAGAGAAGAATAACTCAATCCCTTCCAGGAGTGAGAAGTTTTGAAAACATGCATTAGAGCAGTAATTAATGAAAATTCTTCAAATAAACAATGCTATGTATTGAATAGGACATATGTGTCCTATTGCTTATGGTTAGGATTAAAATAAGTATCATGTCTGGAAGAGATTAATTTTAGTTTCTGGGTTTTTTTTAAAATTAAACTCCACCCAGAAACATAGTACTTCTATTATCATACAGCTTTAAAGGAATGTTCTACTTGGGGCCCAAGCAGGGCTTATTTAAATATGAAAATATACTACAAGTAACCATGTTTCCATGTCTTAAGATTTTATCGTGGCTGTTTGGTATTTTCCTCAAAGTCCTATCTCATAGAGTCAGGTGAGGAGTCAAGAGAATCTCAGCTATCGTTTAAAATTTAAAAAAAGGAAAGTTCCTAATCTTCATAGTTGTGAGGGGAAGTTTGAAAACATGAACCCTAAAAGCTCAAAAGCTCAAAAACTAGCAGGCAAATAAAAAGGACCCAAAATATATTTTTTTAAAAATCTTGTGAATTTTTAAGTCAATCTCATGACCTAGGGGGAGGAGGAAAAGGCTGATGCATGATTTCGAACCCATCAGGGTTGGCAAACTGCAAAGTTGAGAAAAAAGAAACAAGTCAGTTACAATTGCCAGCTAATAAATTGCTGATAATGCTAAACAAACAGATATTCACACAGCTGACAAAAACTGCTCCAAATACCCCAAACTCCAGTTTCTAAATCTAACTCATTATTACCAGCTTCTTTGGCCTTCTCTAAGATTCTTCTCTAAGATTTTTCAGTGCTGCTACTCCTGAGGCCTAAACCTATTTTTCCTCAGAACCCTGGTTACTACTTGCTGTTCCTGCTGCTCCTCTGACCTGCAGCTCCTTCTCTGGGCCTATCACAGGTTGTAGTCTCTGGTGTTACATGCTGCTAATGCTGGGTGGGTAGTTCCTTCCTCTCCAAATCACTTCCACAGGCTGCAGTCTCTGCTCCTCCTGAAGCTATTATGTTTGCAGCCTCTTCACATCTCCTCTCACAAACTGCAGCTTCTGTTGTTCCCATTGCTATTTCGGCCTGAAGATCCTTTGCCTCTTAATCCCACAGGTTGCAATCTTTGTGATTGCTGATGTTGCTATGGCCTGCAGCTCTTTCTCTTCTCAATTCTTTTCACAAATGGCAGTCTCTAACCAGGGGCCCTGTCCCATTCCCAAAGAGTTAGTGGATACTTTGCCATTATGTCTAGGGCCCTACCAAATTCACAACTGTGACAAATGTGTCACAGACTAAAATCTGGTCTCTTCTGTACTTTTACCCTATACTCTACAGATTCCCCAGGGGGCAGACCAGTGTTTCTCAAACTGGGGGTCTCGACCTAGAAGGGGGGGGGGGGAGTTTACAAGGTTATTGTGATATTGCCACCCTCACTTCTGTGCTGCTGCCTTCAGAGCTGGGTGGCCGGAGACTGGTGGCTTGCTGACCAACGGCCTAGTCCTGAAAGCAGCAGTACAGAAGTAAGGGTGGTGTTACCATAGCATACCATCATTACTTCTGTGCTGCTGCTGGCAGTTGTGCTGCCTTCAGAGCTGGGCTCCTAGCCAACAACCACCGTTCTCTGGCAGCCCAGCTCTGAGGGAAGTATGCTGCCAGCAGTCAGGGTGGCAATACCACAACCCCCCCCCCCACACACACACACACAATTTCCTTGTGACCCCCTGACAATTGCCTTTTGGGTTAGGACACCTATGGTTACAACACCGTGAAACTGTAGATTTAAATATCTGAAATTATGACATTTATGATATTTAAAATCCTATATTTCCCATGAAATTGACCAGAATGGACTGTGAATTTGGTAGGGCCCTCATTATACCCAATGAAAGCTGGACTAGGCCCTCAGCTATTAAAAAACTCTCTTGAGATTAACCACTACAGAGCAGGTGTTAGGGATTTTCTCCCCACTCTAGGGTACAGATGTAGGGACCCGCATGAAAAGACCCCCTAAGCTTATTTTACCAGCTTAGGTTCAAACTTCCCCAAGACATACACTTATAAAAGCAGGTATTCTCAATAAGGATTTTGAGGAATGCCTCTTTGTGTTCTTTAGCTGGAAGAGTGTTTCTTTGATAAACATGAGGTTATGCCTCAGAAAATGTCTAAAATACAGAGGGGGGGGGAAACAGATTACATTTTATCAATTGCTTAGTTGATTGTGAAGAGTTCCTTGGTTTTAACTGAAACATTTCCCAGAGCTCTTTACTAAGCTATCTCAGGTGCTAACGCATGTCAACATTTGAAAGCTATAAATAGGGACACCTCTTTTAATTCCACTGGAAATACAAGAGCTTTTGGGAGGAATAAAATGGAAAAATGGTAAATATTTTGCTGGAAAAATCGTGGCTATCAAAAAGAAACTGTTGACATACTTCCTAGGGGACATTTGCTAAAGTATTTAGAAATCATGTACACAGATATGCCCAGCTTTGTACTCATTTGCAACACAAAAATATTCAAGCAGTTGCATTTGTCCATTGTTTTTTACTGAATGGCAGAACTTTCTTGTTTTTCTTAGAGACCTAGGAGCCACTTACAATGATCAATTTCTGTTTCTGCTTCCTGCTTGTCTTCCCTATAATTCCTGAGACTAGTTTGGGTCCATCCTAGATAATACTGGATGTCCAAACATTAGTATGTCATATCAGGAGTCAGGGCATATGAAATCAGTTAAACAACAGTCTTTTATGTAAACAATTCAGCAAGAAGAGTTACACAGTCTGATTCTTTCCTGAAGTTTCTATCTCCCATCCCCCAGGTTTCCTGTTTCTTTCTTGTTGGCTCTGATCCATAAAGAGATGATACTCTCCTACTGCAATAGTGCATAAAGCTATAGAATTACTCCCTTCCTTTCTAATGGAAATAATTCCAGTAGCAGATTAATATTTTAATGAAAGCTAAATTTATGGCATTTGCTATAATTTTTCCTAATGTGACACCAATACTATCAAATATGCTTTCTTCTCATCTGCTTGTACTTTTGATATCTTCCTGCTAGATTTTAATTAGCCCAAATAGCTGGCCAAGATAAATGGACTCCTTAATATTCACCATAGCAGTTTTCATTTCTGTTGCAGGTGGATTCAGCATGATCTCTCTTACTTAGATATTTCAGGCTTTGTTGCTTTTATTTTATTTTATTTTATTGTATCAGTGACACACCATTACGTAAAAATTATCCTAACAAAACAGGTTTCTGATAGTGGGCTACACTGGGTGCTTCAGAGGACAGTGAAAATAAAACATATTTTCACCTAGCAAATGCACCCGATTAATCCTTATTTAGGGCCATATGTTCCCATGATTTTCATGCTGAAACTTACCACAAAACTTGCTTCCAAATTCTACACACAAACTAAAACCTTCTATTTGGTTTGCTGCCATGCCAATACAGAACATGACAATTGTTTCAGTGCAAGAAATCTGTAAAATGTCTAAAAGTTCCAAAAGCCCGAGGTGTGGACCGGAGAAGTATCGGAGGACTCCGGGCCAAACCAAAAATATTTGTCTAAGCAGTCTATACTGAAAATTCAGATTTATGCCCCAATGCTGCAAAAAGAACCTAACGGAGCCCTATGATGTCAGAGGGGTTCTGGTTTTCTTTCCAGAATCAGGGACTTCGTCACTAAAGAAAACATATTATATTTATGCTGCGCTGAGAGTAGTAAATTACTACCAACCAAAATTTGTGCCTGTTTTTAAAAATATAAACATTTCTACAAGCACTTAAGAATTCACATACTTCCTGGAACCACCGGGGACAAGTTTGCTTCATTACATGGTAAGGTGTGTAGCAAATATTTCTAAACATTCCCTTATGTTGTTTCTCACTATAGAATCTGCCATATAGTGATACAGTTGTTTACATTGTCTTCCTCAATATAAGTATGTGCACTTTTGAATCTCTTTAATGAGAGTTTCTAGTCAGTCCACTAAATTCATTAAATTTTTTGTAATATTTTTATTATGATTTGAACACCTTCTGCACCTTTTTAATAGAAAAGGGAGAATACAGGCACTGGATTTAGAGTTTGCTTTGCTTTGCCTTTGTTTTAAGGGGTAGTATTTGATTAACGTTTTACGTGATCCCCTTTTAGCTGTGAATATTTTGTCTGTGAAGCTGAGAAGAATGAGGTGGATATTCCATGGCTGCTGAGAAAAGCTTCTTCTTATGGAGAAGAGTCCTGTGGAAGTCTTGACCCCGGCTTGTCAGTAGAGGCTAGAAATATCCCTGCTTTTAACCATCCCATTTGTGCTTCAACCTTTCAGCACCCTTGCCACTTATCACATTTTTCAAGGTCACCCACTAACACTGTCTCCCCAGTTGCCAAATCAATACAAGCAACATCACACTCTTCCCATAAAAACTGCTTTGCTTAAATTCAAGCTCTGTAGAACAAACTTATGGTGAAACAATACAGATGTCTCCTCAGTGGAACAACCCAATCCTGATCCCTTTGAAATCAACAGAATTATGCCAAAGGCTTCAATGCAAGCAGGAGCTAGCAGTACTGGAAATTCGGCAAGCCCATTAAGCACATGCGTAATTTTAAGCATGTGAGTAGTTTTGTGCTTAAAGTGAAGCACATACTTAAGCACCTTGCTGAATCTGGTACTAATTACCCAGATCAGTCAAAGCAAAACTGTCCCTGAAGATGAAGATTCTTTGACTGAGTAAAGAAAGCACGTTCTGGCAGCAAGAATGAAAAATACCTGATTGTAATTTAGATCTTTTCCACTATGTGCTGTACTGCCCTGCCAATTAGTTTAAGACACTTTGCTTACTAATATGTGCAGAAGTTTTATTATTAGATCAGCTGATAAACATTTTGTTCTTCTCAGTCTTTCTACATATATCCAAGCGTGGGTTTCTCTATTCTTATGCAGTCCCAATGCAAAAGCCCTTGAGTTTCACCTGCATATTGTCATTCAGAGGCTACTTTATAGTATTCAGTGGTTCTTCATGTGTGTGGAAGAGCTGCTGTTGTGTAAGGATCTGGGGTGTAGCACACTGACCAAAGGTCATCCTTCATTTTGGAAGGCAGGGCACTGGCTGCAGGCTGCAGTCACCACAGGGTTCTGGTTGCTTTTATGTTACAGTTATGCAATGTCTAGGTAAAACTATTTCCAGCATTAAATAAAATATTTCAACACCTTAATAAAGAGAATTCCACAAAATCCTTCTCTATAATATTTACATCTTACTGCCAGAAAGCAAAAGGGCAAATGGCCTCCAAAATCGATACTACGTCATAAATTAAATGAAACACAGAGTTCACAGCGCAGATAGTTCTCCTTCTCCTTCCCCTCCCTCTCTCCTCCCAGTCCAAATACTCTGTTGTCATGAGATGATTCCAGTCACCAGGAGAAAAAATCTTAAGGTTAATTCTGAACTGAAGCTACTGTTTATTATATATTAATGACATATGCACGGATGTCTACTTATTCATTGAGAAATTCAGGCACATTGTTGTTATAATCATTTTTATTGTTATACATTAGTATTATGTCATAATCTTACTCTTTATATTATAGGCAGAAGTTCCTACTACTTAGTAATATGAGATTGGAATTTAAGAGACTTATGTTCTACTCCTTGTTCAGCTGCTTGTCTTCTTGATCAGCTGCTGGCTGCTGACTTAACTTTTCTGTTACTCACTTTCCACATCTGTATGATAGGATGCATAATTCTTAGCTTTGTAAACTATTTTTACATCTTCAGATGAAAAGTGCTACAAAGTATTCATATCTTTAGTACAAAAGATTCCACAATACATAGGGATCATTCACCCACCAATGAAATTCAGCTAGCAGCCATTTTATACCAGCAACAAAACTCAATAGTTTTTAGATGGAAGTAAAGATTAACTTCTCCAGCTGAAACTACAGTGGGAATTTCAGGTATGATATGAATAATGGTACAAGGAAAACATCCAGGAATGTTGTATCTTGACCGCATCGGACTAGATATGTCAGACAGACCAGACTGCTGCTCAATATAAACCCTCATTATAAATACCAGAATCATCATATCTTTGCTATGTATGGGAACAACTTTTCAGTTAAGAGTTTGCAACGATTCTAACTGCCATTAAGACATTTCATCTAAATGGTTCCGGAAAAACAGCAATATTTCATATGAAGCTAAGTGGGTTTTTTACACCATGCTAAAAAATTTAACTTGCAAAGTAGTTCTTGTCAGTAAAATTATATTCATGCTAAATTCAGATGCCCTGTTAAGGACAACAGCTGTTTAAATCAACTGCTTTAGAATATAATCCTCATGTTCAGTAATGCCCTTTCTTCAAACACTGCAATTTGTATTTTTGCCAAAGAACCAAACTTGCACTTAAATGTGAGAATTGTTGAGGATCTCGCATCTTTGTTTCAAAACAACTGATACCCCAGGCTCTGCTATGACATTATATAAGTATTCAAAAAATGCTTGTGCATACCATAATTTCTCCAGGTCTCACAAATGAGGAATTATCCAAATAATGGATTATGAATGGGATCACAACACATTGAAACATTACCCACTCAAAACACATTAGAACTCCCAAAGTCTCCACATGAAACAAATGGCTTGCAGTCATAGGTTTAATGAAATAAAGCTGTCCTCCTGAGATTCAACCCTAGTAAGTCAAATTCACACAGGTGGAACCAGCAAAAGGTAAAAATCTATGTAAATATTGTTTATTGATTAAACACATTGTCCGAAGTTGATAAATACAGACAGACAGGCAAAGCTAACTAATGTAAACCACCACCAAAATGAATGAGAGTTTGGACTGAATTTAGAATTGTAGGACTGAAAGGAACCTCAAGAGGTCATCTAGTCCAGTCCCCTGTGCTCATGGCAGGACAAAGTATTATCAAGACCATCCCTAACAGGTGTCTGTCTAGCCTGCTTTTAAAAACCTCCAGTGATGGAGATTCCACAGCCTCCAGAGGCAATTTATTCCAGATATTGATTACCCAGTTAGAAAGTTTTTCCTAATGTCCAACTTAAACTGCCCTTCCTGCAATTTAAGTCCATTGCTTCCTCTCCTATCCTCAGAGGTTAAGGAGAACAATTTTTCTCCTTCCTCCTTATAACAATCTTTTATGTACTTGAAAACTGTTATCATGTCCCTCTTAGTCTTCTCTTCTCCAGATTAAACAAGCCCAATTTTTTCAATCTTCCCTTCCAGGTGATGTTTTCTAGACCTTAAATCATTTTTGTTGCTCTTCTCTCGACTTTCTCCATTTTGTCCACATCTTTCCAAGAGGCTGTGTGGGGGAAGGTGGGGTAGCACAGGGTGCAGGGAGAGGGTAGCAAGGGATTGTGTGCACACAGGGGGTTACTGTGGATGCAGGAAGGGGGTGGCTAGGGGCTGTGTGTGGGCAGGGAGGTAGCTTGGGTTGTGCATGTACGGGTAGCTCAGGGTGCAGGGAGGTGGTAGCTGGGTTTGTGTGCTGTCAGGGGGTCGTTCCAGGTGCAGGGAGGGGTGTGGCTAGAGGCTGTGTACGGGCAGGGGGTAGATCAGGGTGCAGGCAGGGGGTAGCTGGGTCTGTGTGCTGTCAGGGGGGTAGCTCAGGGTACAGGGAGAGAGGTACTAGGGGCTGTGTGCTGGGAGGACTCCCCTGCAGTCCCTGTTCCTGGAGGGTTCTTTCAGTCTTACTGGCTGTGGGAGGAAATGGGGCTGGGACTCAGGAGCTGAGAAGCAGCTTCAACCTGGGGCACCAGCAGGACAGCAGGGAACGCTGTGCCTGCCTGCTCCATGGCACCCGCCAGAGCAGCAGCTGCCTCACACGGCCCAGTGTAATGGAAAAACAGCAGCCAACACCATTTCCCACCAATAGCGGTTACTGACTGAGCCTGCTCAGTTTGGGTGAGCATGCTCAGTGCAACCTAGATAGGAAATTCTTCTTCCAGGGAGCTGTTTGTGCCACTACATTGACTCTGGCTTCCAGCCTCCAACCTGGCCATCCATCATAGAATCACTAACAGTAGGTTTTACAGGGGTTGCTCAATTCATTCCTCCATTGGTGCCAGAACCTCAAACCATGTATTACATAACTAATCCTTATACATGTGAGTGGGACATAAATAAAGATTACTCACATGAGTAGGAGTTGCAAAACTGGATGTAAGGTTGCTGCTCTGGAGCCAACCATTGTATCAAGAGTATGTTTGTAATGACTAACTTCTTTTAGGAGCCAGCCTCTCTTCTGGGAAAGAAAGTTTGAAGATATTTTTTTTCTAAAGTAATTTAAAAACTAATGGTTTGGGGTTTTTTTAAGTTGCAAACAGCCAAATAAAGACTGGAACAACAATGGGTTATTTTTTATAGCAAATCTTTAAATTATAGGAAACTTGTTTCTCGGCCAAATTGTCTTGGCTTGGAGCCAGAATGGATGTCTCCTTTCTTAGCCTTTCCCGTATATTTTGATGAGCAAAATAAAAACCTTTTATTTAAAAAAATTGTGAAACAAACAGACTCAGAGATAGACTGGATCCCCTACTGCATTGGCCACGACAGGCATGTAGGCCAGATCCAAAGTCTGTTTCAATAAGTTGAAGGATCCGCATTGGCTCAATTGGCTTCGGATCAGACCCTTACAAAGCATTTTTTTCATTGTATATAGAAATCACATACTGAAAAGATTAAGAATAAATTAAATGCAGGTTTGGGAGGCATTCAAATTCAGAGGACCGACAGATAGACAGAGAGAAGAGGAAACTACCATAAGAAGTAAGAGAAGTCCAGTATAAATTAGATTTGGTAATGTAAAGAAAAGGGAGGAATAACATAGGAGAAATAAAAAATGGCCCCAGGGTCTTGCATGGAGTCCTCCTAGAGTCAATTCCACTGCATTTACATTTAGAAAATATACCAATTTTCAGTAGAAGTGAATATGCATTAAATAGGCTGACCATATTTCCTTGAGACAAAAACGGGACATTGGGATGGCAAAAACGGGACGGGGTTGGGGGGGGTCTCACCAGATGAAATCGGTGCAGTGGCTGCAGAACCTGGGCTGAGGGAGCTGGGGGGTGGTTGGGGGCTCTGGTGGGGCTCTAGGGGGGCTCTGTGCAGTCTGGGGGGGGCTCTAGGTCCCAGGGGGGTCTCACCAGATGAAGTCGGTGCAGTGGCTGCAGAACATGGGCTGAGGGCCGCTGGGGGGGCTCTAGGGGGGTCTCACCGGATGAGGTCGGTGCAGTGGCTGCATAACGTGGGCTGCTTGCACAAGTGTGTGGTGACTTTGTGTCTCTTGACCACGTGGATCACCTTCTGGCGCAGCGCCCCCTAGCGGCAGAACAGCAGCTTGGCCAGGCACTCCAGCTCGGTGGGCGAGGTGACCAGCGCCATGGCCCCACCTGGGCCCCCCAGTGCCGGGCGGGGGGGGAGGCAGAGGGGGGACAGGGGGGTGGATGGAGGAATAAGCAGAACAGGGATGGAGGATGAAGAGGATGGAGGGAGAGAGAGAAGGGGTGATGAGGGATGAAGAGAATGGAGGGGACGGAGGGAGAGAAGGCACGAAGGTGAGAATGGAGAGGATGGATGGATGAGAGAAGAGATGGGGGTAGGGAGCAGGGGGGATGGAGAAGGCAAGGGACAGTGAGAAGGAGGGATGGAGAGAAGGAAGATGGAAGAGGAGGCAGTGGACTGAGGGAGAGAGAGAAGGGAGGAAGGGAGGGATGGAGAAGGGAGATAGAGAGAAGGAAGAGAGGGATGGAGGGATAGAGAGAAGGGAGGAAGGAAGGGATGGAGGGATGGAGAAGGGGATAGAGAGAAGGGAGGGATGGAGAGAAGGAGGGAAGAAGGAGGAATAGTGAGAAGAGGAGGCAGCGGGCGGCGGGCTGAAGCCGATGGCGGAGCGGAGCTGTCCGGAGCCGCAGCCGGGGGCCGAGCGCGCCGGAAGGGGGGCTGCCGGTCGGGTTTTATGAGACATAATCACATAAATTCAGTTATGTGATTATGTCTCATAAAACCCGTCCGGCAGCCCCCCCGCCGGCGCGCTCAGGCCCCGGCTGCGGCTCCAGACAGCTCCGCTCCGCCGTCGGCTTCAGCCCGCCACCCGCTGCCTCCTCTTCTCACTATTCCTCCTTCTTCCCTCCTTCTCTCCATCCCCCTTCTCCATCCCTCCCTTCTCTCCAGCCCCCTTCTCCATCCCTCCCTTCCTCCCTGCTCTCTCCCTCCGTCCGCTGCCTCCTCTCCCTACCTAAGGACTAGTATCAGATGTCAAAATCTCTGATGAGCGCAGTTTGCTCATCGGAGATTTTGACATCTGATACTTGTCCTTAGGTAGCAAGATTCTTCACCTGAGCTCTTGCGAGTCCTGCAAAGAAAGAACCTCCCCCTAGAAAGCAGCTTGGGACCTGCCCCAAAAACGGGACAAAATTGATATTTTTGTCAAAAAGACGGGACGGTCCAAAAATATGTAAAAAAAGGGACTGTCCCGTTCAAAACAGGACGTATGGTCAGCCTAGCATTAAATCTATCAACCAAGTAACTTTTGTGCAACACACTGGTCTCATATATACGTAAAACTGAGAATCGAGTCAGAAAAAGAGCAATACTATTCTTATCTAGAAAGAACTACATTGGATAGGTATTTGGAGCTACCTCCCTGATAATTCCGGATACTGAAATTTAATTCCTTGTGCATTTTTCAAGAGACAGTCTAACATCAAATCACATATATCACTTTATTAGGTATAAAGAAAAATTATCTGGGGCCCAAACCTGCATTAAAGGTAGTTGGAGATTTGCAGTTGATTTAATGGGATCAAGACCGAGTCCTTTACATAAGTGGTATATTTATGGAGAAATGTATAGCTAAAATGAAGAGAAAAAGCATAGCTAAGTTCTTCATTATTATCGATAACAATAAATTCTGATTTTCATGAAATTTTGCATGAATATATCAGCAAGTCCTCATATGAACTAAGGAGTGAATGCACTTTGTTTGAACTCTATAGCTCTTACCTTCTACTTTTTATTGATTTTCGCTTATACTTCTCAATCTACGTATTTCCATTGTGTTTATGGCAAAAATATGGGCCATTTTTAGTCCTACCATTTTCTTGTTTTCCTTTTATTACTATTTCTGTGTGTTTGTAGATTACTTCTTACCAATTTTCTAAAATAAACACACGCACAAAACATAAAAATTACTGATTTCAGCTGTCCTAAAGAGGCAAATTAGAAAATAAAAAGTTCATATGGCAACATGTTCTGTTCATATGGCAACAATCTCTAGTATCTACCATGTGTGGGCCATGACTAATTATCACCTACCAAACTCTTGTTCAAATGTCAGTTTTCTCCACCTGACACTCAAAAAGGCAGAACTTAGAATTCCTTATTCTTGGGGTGCAAAGCATTTGATATTACCTGCCTGACTAAAGCACCTTCTGAATTGGTGTGTAGCATTAACAGTAAAAAGCTGCTGTTCAATCATAGAAAGAAACAGGATAGTGGCTTTTGCAAATCGTTTTGGAGGCTGAATCTGTTAGGAATCTTATGGTCATCTTGGATGCTGCATTAACTGTGTTTGAACTTGTTTCCACCACTGAAAGCTTGGCTCTTTTCCAAAGTGCCATTTGGGGAAAGACTTCAGTGAGTCAGAGAGGGGATGGAACAAGGCTGTAGGGGCTGTAGGGGCAAGTGGATCATGGAAGCCATGGGGGAGTTAAAGCAGGGATAAAAGGCTGGTACTGGGAAGACTGCAAGGCCATCAGGGAGCCATCTGGGGAAAAATCATTTTATTTATAACTTAAGTAATAGCACAAGCCACACAGCAAATCGATTTGCTTTTGGATCCCAGTTATTGTCTGATTGTCCAGACAAGCAGCATCTAGTTTAAGTGGAGTCCAGTGTAGTAATAACAAGGAAAGAACACACATTTTAATTAAGCTTCCTGAAAACTGTGTAAGTGTTGAAGACCCACATAAAAATGATTTTTTTTTTTACTAACTTGCAGTTGAAAATGCGTCTTTCAAAGTTATAGGTCTGATTTTCTGCTCTGCTAGTTGGGATATTAACCAAAATGATAAAGCATTCATTCTTTGAGGGGAGGAAAAGGAAAAGGAAAATAAATGCTGAAGATACTAAAAGAATGATACTAATTGAGAAAAAATAATGAAGAGTCCTTGTGGCATCTTAAAGACTAACACATTTATTTGAGAATAAGCTTTTGTAGGCTAGTGGGTTCTAGCCCACGAAAGCTTATGGCCAAATAAATGTGTTAGTCGTTGGATTCCTCCTTGCTTTTGCTGATACAGACTAATATGGCTAGACTCTGAAACCTGAAGTGAGAAAGTTCATTGTCCTTCACTAGTTGGTTTCTGTTATGCTACAAGTGATAGTCAGAAATATGAATAAAGAAGGTGAGAAGTGAACTGGGAAAAAATCAATTATGAATTTCAGTAAGAAAGTCAAAAGCTTCATCAATATATTTTGAGCATAAATGACACACTGTTTTCTGAATTTTCTGTTTCAACTTAAAATGAACAGTATGTCAACTTCAAACACTGCATACAGTATATGCATTTGACAAGAAAAGTCAAAATGTGGTCTTTCATATCACCACTGATGATTCAAATTAATTTTTGCTTTCCTTCACTTGCTTCTTTCCTAATTCTACAAGCTTGACTTCATACCCAATGAAACTTACATTTATTTGTAATCTCACTGCTTACACTCCGCTGAACAATAAAAGAACAATAAACTTAATAAAAAGCCCAAGTGATTGGAAATTGCTTTGGGAATGGTAGTCCAGTATGAAAGCTATAAATTTACTTGTATACTCATGACATTGTCAGCTAATTTTTATGAAAAGCCCATCACAGAACATTGCACCAAAACACTGTGATCACTCGCATGTCACCCATCATACTTCCCCTGGTAACAAAATAGAAAATGCATCATAAAATGATGCTTCAAACCACAAATTCATCTTGAAATGCTCACTATAACCAGTAACATTTTTTTCTGACCCTGTCTTGCACCTGAACTTTAAATTAATCATTCCCTTCCTATAAGATTAAAGAATACCCAATGGCGTTTTTGATGGAATTTAAAATAAGCTAAAACCCAGACCTACAATATCATTAGTAGACAGGTTAATATTGCACTATGCAAATCTACATAGGTATCAGAAAGTACTATTGATTTAAACTAAACATTACCATAGACATTATATGTTTAAATAAATATTTCCATGACTTTAGCTTACCTACATGAGAAGGTATCAGTTTACAGTTAGGGCCTGATACAAAGCCCATTGAAGTCGATGTAAAGACTCAAATTGACTTGGCTGAGTGCCCTAAAATAGCACAGGAATTGAGGGTGCTTGGCATCTTGCAGGATTGGACCCTGCAGAGGATGCTGGTTACTCTGACTTGGACAAAGATGTCCATCAAGATGAAATTGAGGGAGGCCTAAGTGACTGGTATTATTACTGCATTACGGTCTTGTTATTTTTGTAATATTTCCCTGGTTAAAGTAAAGGTTGGTAGGCCCAGGGTGACCAGATCTGTCCTGATGTTATAGGGACAGTCCCGATTTTTGGGTCTTTTTCTTATACAGGCACCTATTACACGCCACCCCCTGCCCCCATTTTTCATACTTGCTCTCTGGTCAGCCTAGGTAGGCCCCAAATTTTGATTTACCTCATTCCTTGTATAGATGTTCAGACTCTACATAGTTATTTATGAGTCAAACCTGCCACTCCTCTGTTGTGATGCTCATGATTTCTCGGATGTGATCATTAATACTTCTAACAATGTAACTAAAGCTCCTTAAAAGAAACTACATATAGAGCAACACCCTCCTCCACCCCCAAACCTGACTGCCTTGCCTAAGAAACTGGGTCTGTCACTGAAGATGACTGTAGGGATTGTGGCAGGGTGCTGGCCAGGAGCTACTGAGCCAGCCCTGCTCCCCCTTTAAGCTGCAGAAAAGCCTCTGCGGGCAGCTCCCTAAGCTTAGGGAGCTGGTTGCCTAGCTAGCGGCTTGAGCTAGTGGTTCTCCCAGGGCAGCCAAGCCCTGAACTGTATGTATTGCTGTAAATAGGTGGTGGGGGGTTGCACAAGGGGAAATAAAGGACACTGTTGGCAGCCACAAAGGAGTCTGCTGCCTGTTTGTGAAGTGGACACCCAGAGGACCGCCTACACGTGGTGTCAGGAATGGGATTTATGACACCAGCGACGTGGTTGGTGGCCCGGAGATGGAGGGGACCCTTCAGTGGCTGGTGGACCAGCAGAAGCAGACCCAGCAGGCCATGCAGCAAACCAGCCTAGCAATGCAGCAGGCCCAGGCTGAGCAGCAAAAGACCCTGCACAGCTTCATACAGGAGCAGGCGAGTACCCAGGCGAAACTCCTGCAACAGCTGGTAAGTCGAGGGGCAGGAGAGGGCGTCCGGCCGCTGGGCTGGGGACTCTGCAAGATGAGCCCGGCGGATGACCCCGATGCCTTTCTGGGGACTTTTGAGAGGGTGGCCATCGCGGCCGGGTGGGAGCGGACCACCTGGGCCCTCCGGCTTGCTCCCTACCTTGTGGGCGAGGTCCAGGCGGCCTATGTGACCCTGGGGACTGTTGAGGCCCAGGACTTTGAGGCCGTGAGGGCAGCCATACTGGACCGGGTCGGCCTGTCAGCAGAGAAGTACCGCCAAAAGCTGCGGGCGGCCCGCTGGACTCCGGCGGTGCGGCCCCGGGCGTTCACCCAGAGACTGCGGGACTGGGCAACGCGCTGGTTGAGGCCCGAGGCCCGGTTGGGGGAGGAGATAATGGACTCCATAATCCTCTAACAGTTTTTGCAAAGCCTCCCAGAGACTGTGCCTGGGTCCGGAGGCACCAGCCGGAGACGGTAGCGGCGGCGGTGCGGGTGACCGAGGAGTGCGTGGAGGCTGAGGGACTCCGGGGAGAGGACCAGCCGTGAAGGGACTGGGACATGGGGCGTTGGCCCACGGACTCTTTCCTGGCGAGAGGGAAGGAGAAAAAAGGTGAGCCCAGGGGGGCGCCTGAGAGAACTGCCCGGCTTACCTGCTGGCAATGTGGGAAACCGGGCCATGTGAAGCGGGACTGCCCAGCCATGGACTGTGGGTGGGCAGATTTGTGTGGATGGACTGAGGTATGGGGGCAGAGGCAGAGGAAGGGGATACCCACCCTGCGGGTGAAGGTGGGGAGGAAATCCCACCAGGGGATCCTGGATTCAGCCTCCCCCTGCACGCTAGTACGAAGGGCGTTGGTCCGCCCTGAATGGCTGGTTCTGGGGGCTACAATAGGCCTAGGGTGTGTCCATGGGGACACGAGGTCCTGTCGGGTGGCCCAGGTACCCCTGGAAGTCAGCGGCCACTTTCATTGGAAGCGGGTGGGAGTGCCGGAGAGATTACCCTGCACGGTGATCATTGGTTGGGACTGGGGCCTGGTGGGAGGTCCGAGGCCCCGGGGTGCCCCAAGGCCGGGGGTGAGAGCCCGTGAGAGGGGTTCCCCCGAGCAGAAGGACGGGCTAGGCCCGATGACCGAGAAAAAGATAAAACTCCTGGGCAACAGAGACCAGGGTGGGTGGACCCCCGGGGGGCCTACTTGGGGGAAGTCAGGGGCGAGGGCCTAGTCTTACAAGAGACAGATCCCTCTGAGGACCCCGTGGAGGTGAGACCCACGGAAGAGACCCTGAACCCATGCGAGGGTACGGGGGAAACTGAGGCAGGGGAAGTTGCCCCTAGGAAAGGGGTGTCTCGTAACCCTAGCCTTGAAGCGCAGGCTGGGCAGGGGTCGGATCCGGTGCCACAATACGGTTGGTGTGATGACCGGAAGGCAGAGGGACGGCCACTACCACCGCAGTGTTTATTGTGTGGGAGAGTGTCAACAGGGCCCTCCGCAGCGGAAGGTTTCGACAGACAACCACCTCATGACCATGCAGCTGTAGTTAAACAGTTACGGAGGAAAAATACAAGGACCCTTTTAAACTTGGTCAGGAAGACTTGAAGGGTCAGTATGGAAGCCGTTCAGGAAAAAAAAGGGGGTCCCTAGCCAGCCCGATAGGGCTGGGCTAAGGGGGGAGGTGTGTGGCAGGGTGCTGTCCAGGAGCTACTGAGCCAGCCCTGCTTCCCCTTTAAGCTGCAGAAAAGCCTCTGCGGGCACTCCCTAAGCTTAGGGAGCTGGTTGCCTAGCTAGCGGCTTGAGCTAGTGGTTCTCCCAGGGCAGCCAAGCCCTGAACTGTATGTATTGCTGTAAATAGGTGGTGGTGGTTTGTACAAGGGGAAATAAAGGACACTGTTGGCAGCCACAAAGGAGTCTCCTGCCTGTTTGTGAAGTGGGAGGCCAGAGGACCGCCTACAGGATAAAAGGTGAGGAATCTTTCCATCCAGGCTACAATGCAGCTTCACTGGCTAGAGTAGTTTCTGCAGCCCTAAAATCCATTCATTCTTAGGAGGAAGTTCCTTTGTTCCTTACCCTTCCCAGCACTTCCCTATGCCTTCCTTTATACAGGGAGTCCTGCACAGGGAGTCTTTTAGACTCATAGACTTTAAGATCAAAAGGGACCATCATGATCATCTAGTCTGACCCCAGAACCCATCCACCCACCTAGGCTTCATGCCATCCAAGAGGGTATGTACATCCTGTATGGCCTCCTGAAATGCCACCCCCACCCCCACCCCCACCCTTACACTGATGTCTGCCTGAGTCTGCAGACAGTCTAAAACAATAGCTTTGGGACAAGTGTCAATTTCTCTCTTCCATATCCGTGGGAATGAAACCTTATTATGATGCAAATATCAACATTAGGTATTTTGCTACTGATCATTTTAGAAGAAGCATAGATCAAACTGGCTCATCCATTGTTGCTGGATGTAATGGCAAATAATAGGATAACTAGATATTACTGATGTAGGAAATGAGGAATACAAATTGCCATCCCCTAAATCTAATTCCACCACTGTCCCTGATCAAAAGCAGAGGGGCTAAGGAGATGAAGTCCCATCTCAGCACCAAAGACCTCCTGCAACTGCTTTCAGAATACACCAAAGCAAAACTGTTTCCTATGCTTTCCTGGCAACAAAAGCCACAGCTTTACCCAGCTCTAGGGTGACCAGATAGCAAGTGTGAAAAATTGGGACAGGATGTGAGGGGGGGGGAGGAAGTAAAAGGTGCCTATATCAGAAAAAGCTCTGAATATCATGACTGTCCCTATAAAATCAGGACATCTTGTCACCCTACCCAGCTCAGCTATCAAAATCTCCAGATTTCCCCTCCACAACTTTTACAGTGCCATAAAATAGTGTAATATAAAACTCTGATGCAAACTGGAAATCTGGGAGCAGGCTAAAATAAGTAGAATTTAATAAATATCACAAGATATTGATATGCCCCTGGTTAGGACTCTGGGGGAGGAATAGGAGTAAGGAGAGGGCTTCTTGGAGCAGTCTCAAAATAGTCCGTGGACTCTGATGCATAATTTCTTGCTCTGAAAATAATTTAAATATAATGTACCAAAGAGCACATAGGGTCTTTTTTACTGAAATATCATGAGACACGAATATGCCTTTTTTATTTCTTTAAGGACCTGATCCTACAAACACTTAATTACAGTGTGGTGCTTTTTACCATGAAAAGTCCCAATTGTCAATATTTGCAGGATCAGACATCAAGGGCCCAATTCTGCCATCCTTAATCACTTATGGCCTGATCCAAAGCCAGTTTGTATAAATGAAATCCTTTCTATTGACTTCAATGAGCTATGAATCAAGCTCTTTGAGGATTACTCTACAGGAACTCCAACTGAAAGAAACAGGACTACTTGTGGAGTGGGGTACCACCCAATGTGAGTAATTGTGACAGAACTGGGCCCTGATTTAATAAATATCATTTGGTTTATCATAACATGTCAAATTTGACAGATCTGCCAAACTATAAGTATAAGTTGTTTCACAAGCCTAGGTTTTTTTAGTTCTGATAACACAGGAAAAAAAAACCCTCAATGCTTTACAAAAAAATTAGAAAAGTAAAATGACATGCTATTGAAGATGTTTATTTCTTTTATCATATTATGTATGAATCTTTTATAAGTTTTCGGTGAACTATATTAATTAAAAATTAGTTCTGGGAATATTTTGCAAGTAGCCTAATAAGATACTACGTCAATACAGATTTTCATAGACTATTTTAAATTTGAAATAAAGAGGTCCTCCTGAGTACGTGTAATGGAACAAAAATGTAAAAAATACCCAACATTGCATTTGTACGCATTAAGGAGCAGAGTGTAGGTCAAAACAGTGCAAACTTTTCTAAGTACTTTGAATTAATTCCAGTCCAAAATGTTTAATTATTTTTAAAAATTGTGATGGCAAACTCTATTGTTGAGTTGATAACTATTATTAGGAAATAATTTATTTTGGCTTCTATTGTGACCCAGCCTTATATTGTGATGCGGCAAATGAAGGTCCCTCCACCTTGTGGCCCTTCGTAGATCATGAATCCTGGTACAGGAGGGAGAGCAGGGTCTGTATCCCTGATACTCCCTCTCCACTCCCAAACAAATGCAGGGAGAAGGTGTGGAGAGAGGGGTAGTAGATATAGGCATGGCTCCCACCCACACATGCTCCAGCTGGCATTGCTGCCTCCTGTAATGGGCTGATGCAGCACACTTCCCTCCCAGCACAAAATAGGTGTATTAAAGGAACTGTAACTCAGGAGGATGTCTTGAGGGTCATGGTTCCTTTCTGGAGCTCCTCCTGCGGAGCACATGCTGTGACACACATGCTGTGACACTACACCCCATATTCATCATAGTAATATTATTATGATGCATTTTTACAAGATAGATCAGGTAAGGTGTTATTGGAAAAGTTATGATTATCCTATTTGTGCATGTATCATTTCTGAATCTGAAGTTATAAATATTGACTATGTATCTGTATTTCAAATGTGGTTACACCTGGGTAACATCCACTATGCAAAATGCTTCCAGCCTAGACAGCTGGTTGTGAAGGGCCTACTCAGGGTAATGGGCCATTTGGAAAAACAATAGGTGCTAGGCGAAGCTTACCCCAACTTGATGAGCCTTCCTGAGAACACTCCAGACAACTTGTAGGTAATGGCTAGTATGACTCAGCAGGGTATGCAAAGACATGTGACCAGACCACACGACATTGATTTTCTTTTTTGGGACCTGTATTTTCCACAAACTGGGCTGGTAACTGTTTTTGAAACAGAGGGTTCTCACCCTATGGAAAAGCTATATAAGGCAGGGAGTGACATCATCTGTTGTTCTTCACTCCCCCACAACTCAACACCCAAGAGAAGCTCTGGAAAAAAAGGACTTGGAGTGGTGGTGGGGATTCCAATCTGCAAAGCAAGTACAGCTTGTGCTTTAAGACTCTGCAGTCCTGCTTGTATCATCAGTTAGGGTGAGAAATTACTAATTCGTATCCAATCTTTCTAGTATTTTAGGCTTAGTTTGCGTTTTTGTTTATTTACTAGGTAATCTGCTTTGATCTATTTGCTATCACTTATACTCTTTTAAAATCTATCTTTTGTCTTTAATAAACTTATTGTATGTTTTAATCTCAACCACTGTGCCTTTAAGTGAAGCAGCTGGTGGAAAATCATTAACAAACTTCATTAACAAAAGTTTATTGCATATTCCTCTCCACAATGAGGGAGGGGCGAACCGGGTAATAAATTCATACTGGTCAGAGTTTCAACCAGGGCAGGGTGGAACAGCTGTGGAGTCTTAGGCTTCGGGTTACTTTGGCTGCAGCCTCTCTATTGTTGGTTCATGCAGTGGCTGGCCAAAGCCTGTGTTCAACTGCAGCTGCTTGTGTCCTTGGCTGTGTGAATGCTGGTGGGAGAACAGGACTGGGAGTGGTCTACAGCTTGTCATAGCAACACAGTGTGAGAGGGAGCCCAAGCTGGTGGGTCAGAGGGCTCAGAGGTACCCCAGCTGGCATCCTGGAGAAACCCATCACACATGCTGCTCCTTAGAGGGGGCTGAGAGTGAAATGTCATAGCCTCCGGGATATAACAGGTACTTTGCAGTGAAAACAAGATGACATAGACTCTGCCTTAAAGAATTTAAAATCTTCAGGATCCAACTAATGTACTCCTCTAGGATCATGTGGAGGTCCATTGACTTCAGTGGAACTCCATCTACTTGAAGTTTTTAGACTTGTTTTTTATGGAAACTGTGGGGGAAATCTGTTACTGTTACTGTTTAAAGTTTAAAGAGTAAGAGGAAAGGAGAATTTTTCTGATTACAACAAAGCAAAGCCCCTCTTCCACACAGGATTGTCGCCATTGGAGTGTCTCCACTGTGAACAAATGTGGAGGTTCAGTCTGGATCATTGAATTCAGTGGGGCTTTGCATCAGTGTAATAGTCCACTTGGTCACATCCCATTGTAGGATCAAGTCTGATTTTTTTTTTTTTTTTTTGGTTCAGGCTTCACAGTTATAACAGATCTGGATCGGATGACTTTTCCCTGGCACATGAGAGGGGATACATGGACATAATTCTTTCTCTGTCTGCTGCTCACACTAAATGCTGATTATTTAGCCTTACAATATACATGTGGCGTAGGTACGGTATTATAATTTCCATTTGTTTCTACAGTTGCAGAAACAGGCACAAAACAGTTAAATGATTTCCTTAATGTCACACCACAAGTCTGATACAACAGTGAACAGAAACAAGGTACCTGATTCCTAGCCTATTTCTATTGAAGTATGGTAGTTCATTTTTAAAAGAGTAAACGTGCCTATGGTATCCTCTATCTGTGTTATTTACTTTGCGGGTTGAAGCATTTTCTTCATATTCATATTAATGAACTGCTTCTCATGAGGCAACCCATTAAATTTAATAGGGAAGCTAACGGGTCATAGACTTTGTTTAATGTGGAAGATAACGAACATATTCTAGAGGTTTGTTTCTTATTGATGAAATATTTCATCACTTAAAAAAATAAATCTCTAATTAGGTCAACTGAGTTTCCACTATAGGTGTTGATAAACCAATCTATTGAGAATGGTTGATTTTTGTGTTTCTTACTGCCTGAAGTATTACTTAATTTTCTGAAGGAATTGGGGTTTTTTTTTTCTAAAGAGAAATGTCACAAGTTCTGAGCACTTTGGAATGCAGATTTCCTCCCTCTTTCGTGATGAGCTCAGGCTCTTCCTACGGTATCTCTTGATTATTGTATGATCGTTATTTAGCTGTCAAATGAGGTATCAGGGAGAGCAAGATGGCTTTAGCTTACAACATATTTATTACTGTATTATGTCCCCATACTCTATGCCAGATTTTCAGCTAGTGTAATCATACCTGTTAGGTTCACTCACTCCGGGGCACCTGGCATTGGCCACTGTCGGTAGACAGGATGCTGGGCTAGATGGACCTTTGGTCTGACCCAGTATGGCCGTTCTTATGTTCTTATGTTCTTAAATTGACAGAATTTTACAACAATAATTTTGCCCCATAGCAACCTTGTGAGATACGTTAAAATTATTTCAGCTTTACAGAAACTATGCCACAATTTGACCAGTTGATTTTCTCAGGGTCACATAAATCTGGCTAAACAGAATATACATCTCCTGACTCCAGATCCTGTGCTTATCTACTAGAGACCACACTTCCTCCATATACTTTCCTTTATCAGTACTGATTGGACAGTCCACCTAATTATATGATCCCCATCATAACAACAGCCTAACACCTCATAAATATGAATAATCTTCATCACATCTCTGTGACCTAGGGAAGTATTATCAATCTCCTGTTTTGGATGGGGAACTAAAGCAGAGGGGACTAAATGACTTGCTTGTATTTATACAGAAAGTCTGTGGCAGAGCCGGGAATTGAGCCCATGTCTCCTGGGTCCCATTTAAGTTCCTTTACTGTAAGACCATCTTTCCTCCCCTGTGAGAGTAGTCACCTGGGTTTCATTACACTGCAGAAAGAATACAAACTCCTACTAGCTGCTACAATCACATTTTTGGCCACTTTCACAGTGAAACTATGAACATTGTTATTGTCCTAAACAATCCTCAAAGCAGTTTGTCCTTTTTGTTCCTTATTGATTACATCTACTCTAAGGATTAAATCCATGTGCAGATGGCCAGCAAGAGGGTTACACCACCATTTAAGATTACTCTGGGTACGTCTACACTATCTCCTGGATTGGCAGGCAGTAATCGATCTATCAGGGATTGACTTATCACATCTAGTGTAGATGCGATAAATTGGTCCCCAAATACGCTCCCAGTTGACTCTTGTACTCCACCTCGGTTAGAGGCGGAAGCGGAGTCAATGTGGCAGTGGCAGCGATCAACTCACCACCATGTGGACAGCCAGGTAAGTTGACCCAAGATATGTCGACTGGTGCCTTAGGTTGACCCTCCTCCCCAGTGTAGACCAGGCCTTAGACTCTCAAAACGAGGCTTAAGTGGGACTTAAGTCATGCATAAGTCTTGTGCTGGCCATCTACATGAAGGTCAACTTCACTCTAAACATTGGTGCATAAATGTTTGGTCAAGCCAGAAAAAAAGCTTGGTTTAGAAGGCCACCATTTTATTCTTTTTTTTTAAATCCACCTGTAATCTACCTGTAGTCTACCTGTAAGTTTAGAAAAGGCTCTGTTTTACAGCTGTTTTATGTTTCTGATGGGAGCATCATATATACCTATTACCCTTTGATCCCTCTGATTCATTTTACTTCATCTCTTGATTTAGCTAGGCTAAATTCCATGGTCCAATCACACTTTCCTTTCTTTCTGGCTCTGCTCATCCAAAGATCTTTGCAAAAAAAATGATAAAGGGACTTTCTTTTTAATCAGTCTTCCCTGCATACACTTGATCCATCGTATGAATACTTTTTGGTATAGCATCTAATTGCCAAAGCTGCTCAGTGTCAGAGATGAATGAAAGAAAGGTGGAATTCAGAAGTATAAAGCAGCCAACAAGCTTATTTGGAACCTAACCATATGTTAGACTCACAGGCATCAGCACACAACTGTCTGTGAAGAATACAAAGGAGTCAGATGCTGGAACTTCTGGACAATTTTTTTCCACAACTTGGCATTTAGCTTCTGTCTGGGGAAAGTGTCAGCCTCACCTATCGCTGAAGAAATTAACCAAGAGGTAGAAAAAGGTGATATAATGATGATCACATTGGTCCCTGCTGGTCTTAAATTCTATGGGAAAAAATCTCAAAGAAATTTCGGAAGGAGTGATTTGCTTGTTTGAATAACAAAATGTAATCTTTGCTTTAAATATATAGCAAAAGTTTTAGAATAACTTTGAATCTATTAACATCAAAACATTATTGGAGACATGGTTTATCCCCCATCTGATCCCCCTATTTCAAAACTACAATTTATAATTCAAATATTGATGTGAAAATGAAAACAAAAAAACAAAAAAAATAGAGTTGATTGGAAGAGTTTCGCTTTTTGAGGAATAGTCACTAGGGTAAATGTATGTTTAATTAAACATACAAATCAGTGTTTATCCAACAGAGAAATACTTCTGCAGTACTAAAGGCTGTTTGCTGTCACACATTACTTTTGAATATTTGTGGGTGACCTTAATTACTTTGGATGTCATATATTCTGTGGGGAACAGATTTAGCTATAAATATATGGAAAGGTGAGGCAATAGTTAATGTAATGTGGTAAACACTACTCTTATATAAGTTCCATTTTGGGTAGTGTTTTTCAGTTTCTTCTTGAAAACAGGAATAATTTAAATTGGATTGCATGGGGATGCTTTATCTGTGTTCAACAATACTTACCATTGATGTTGATCATGTAGCAAACCTCTGTGTTTCCAGAGTAGACTGAATATTCTTTTGTTTTATTAAAAAAGGGGGGGGGGGCTTGAACATTTAAAACTCAAGATTAAATACTTTTGTAACATTAGGGAAGGAATTAACACATTTGTTAATGAAAGAGTTTAAGTTATTTGGCTAAAAAATTGCTCCCTTTAGAATGAGTGCTCTTTATTCAACCTTTCAATGTCAGTTATCATTTTTAAAACAGCTTGACCTGGAAGCATACAGCTAAAATTGTGGTGACTATTAATGACAGTTTTATTGGACACTATGCTTATAGTTCACATTTTGAGGTCTGTATGTAATTGATCTTTCTACCCTACATGAGAAACACTGCAATAAGTTGGTTGCTGCACCACATTATAGATATAGAGAAATAATAATGATGTCACCTTGAGATTCAAAGATCGTGGAATAGTAATAGTCTCCTAGCTCATTCTCCCAACTGTGATGACCTCTCCAGTACTAAATCTTAACAGTCTCAGCATTATTTTTGAATTATTCATGCTAGCCTTTCCCTCACTACAAAATCAAGGAAAATGAATGCATCATGCTCTGTCAGCTCCACAGGTATTTTGGTAAAAATATAAAGTATTATTTGGTTTCACAAAATCTGTGCAGCAATACAGGTCACATGCCTATCCTGAAGAAAAACAAAAATTTCATATGCAAAAGAGATGGAGCACATCTGTTGAAAATTCCGAATGCTACATTTTGATTCATCATAAATTCTGAATCCTGCACTTTGATTAACTGCACACATCTCTCCAGAAATGAAATAAAAATTAAACAAGTACCGGTACACACAGACCAGTTTTCAATTACTTTGACAATGGAATATTGACAGTATTTTAGCAACCATCATGTGAAATTGTAAAAGTAGCAAATTAGTGATGTAGACTTAATCTATCACTTTTTTTAACATTATTTATAGCTGATTATAGACACGTGATGTTTGTAAGCAGCAATATCAGCAGATAGGTAAAAGAAAACTCAAGTATTTCTTGGAATTGCAGTGTAATGAGATTAAAAATTACTTGTTTGTTCTTACAGATAGTAGGATGATAACTCTTTTCATTTTTCAAACCTGTATAATAAGAGACTACTGTTTTATTCCAGTGAGGGATCTTATAAAAAAGAGCATGTGGGAATAAAATAAAATGCATGTAAATGTAAACTGAAGTAGGTGTCCTGATTCATCTGTAGCTGGTGACCTTTAAGTTCATGATGAAAAACAAATGTCAAGCTTTCAAAAGACAGGAGTATCCCTGGCTTTGCTGGGGATTTTGTATGCTATCACACAGACTGTATTAATTTAGTCTGGCATCAATAACCTTGAAATCAGGATTTTGCTCTAAAAATCCAGTTTTATGTTTATTCCGAAAGCAGAGATAAAAGGTGACTTTATTTTAAGAAGCCCTGCAGTGGGCATAGGGAAAATGTAATGTAACATTACTGCTTTTGCCTATCTCGCTATTCAATGCTAGCTCCCATGGCAACAGATTTTATATGAATATAAGGAATCTGATGAAGATCTTGTTGTTTTTTATAGAATATTAATTACAGACAAGGCTTCTTTCTGTGGAGTTATATAACATTGCCTCAAATGGCGCACACTCTTTGAAAGGCTTGGTCAAGGATGTGCAATGTATATAAAATGACCCAAAGAGCCTTGAGACCCATCGGGAAGAACAGAAGGTCCTTTTTCAATATATTAGGGTTGAGTTCTTTTCGGGTTTTTTTTTTTTTGGCTGACCTATTTCAGAGAATAATAAATAAGACAGAAAATCAGTATTTTTACATATTATAGATATTGTATGAAATGGCCTGTTTATATTTCAAGTAGAATAAGGAAAGAATGTCACATAATTGTTTAAAGACAGTTTTTGACTCTAGTGAAAAATGCTTTTTTCTGAGGTGTGTATGATCCCCTCAACGTGTATATCAGCTGAAATTCAGTTAGCCTGCATAGGATTTACACCTACACATGGAAAGGAGAACAAAAATTTTTATTGTTTTCTTTTTAGTTACATTTATATCCCTTCCAGTCTGGTCTATTTCTTCTTTGCTCCAACTTTTACAATGACAAAGGTAAAATTTTCCCCCCAAAGAAACAAAAAAGCACCCACGTGTTGGAAAGAACTAGAAGAGCACTAAAACGTCACTGGTTTTAATCTAATTAAAATTGTATTTTAATTTAATAAATATAGATTTTTAATTATATAGATTTAATTTAATCTAAGCATCAGCCAGGACTGCCTTTATTGCAATACTGAATGCTATTAACATATATAGCAGAATATCCCAGCAGGTGGAAAGAGTACATTAGACAGACAGACTGGTAGTAACAGTTGGGTCTGGATATACCAAGAAACTGAAGATGTTTAGGACCCCCCCACCCCAAAACATACACACTCCCTACCTCTACAAAATTTGGTCAATTATAGTTTTGAGTAATCCAACCTTTGTTTTGCAGTATGATTCTGCTCCCAGTGAAATCAGACTTGTCTATTTACTTCAGTGAGGAAATGATCAGGCCCTAGCTTAGTATTAGCAATTTGCCCCTAAAAATATTAATTTTGATTACTTTGTGCATGAGAGGGTGCCATCTTACTATCTTTCATACACAAAAAGATTATTCCATGTTTAAGCACAAAACAATTAGTTTTTGTATTTCATATAAACTTCTATGTTTATTTTGTTCTATGCTGAAAACTGACAGAAGAAGGATCCTACCCAGAGAATTAGCCAATCTGTTTTTTATTTTTGTTCAAGTACTTTGATGCTTAGACATATAATATCTTTTGAAATTGTGCAGGATCTTCCACTAACAATGTCTGAGTCATTGCATCAATGTGTTGAATTTTTGTTTCTGATGGCAAACTGACATGAAAGAGAAAACTTATCTATCTACAACAGCAAAGTCTGAGTTTAGGTCCAAAGAGAGCTGTTCCAAGATACCACAATGACTCCGTTTTGACAAAGGAAGGCTGTCAGTACACCATGAACTGGTCAGACCCGTGGAACAGTCCTGCATTGGCAGGGAGATGGGCTGGATGACCTAATAGAACTTTTCATCTCTAACTTCTATGTTTCTCTGATAACAAGGTCTTATGGCCTCAATGATCAGAGAGCATTTCAAAGTGGAATGTATGGCCTCTCACAAAAAAGTGACAAATGACATTTAACTTTGAAAAATGCACAAGCTAATATATCTAGGGAAAAATAATCTGAAACAAAGGTCCTCAATGGTAGGAGGAAATCTGGAAAGAAGTAATAGCAAGAGAAATCTATGAATGATAATAGATATCAGATTATGTATGAGTTTTCAAAATAGGTAATAAACTTTTTGAATGCATATACAGATGTATCATGTCACAAGAGAGGGAGATTAGAAGTGCTTCTTATGTGGCTCTGGCTACACTGCACATAGAATCCTGCCTTCAAGTCAGGGCACTATTTTTTACATTTAGTTCTGTCCACCATTATGCTTATTCTGTACCTTCATTCTGGCAGTAATCTGTGCCGAAGGCCTCAGGAAAAAAATTAACCTGTCATTAACTTTGTTTTCCTTTGTCATTTTAATCTACAAGACATCACTGATAGAACGTTTTCCCAGATATTCAGGTTAAGATTTGTTTTTCTTCTTACGTTCATTCCTTTAGGCTTATTAAACACTTGGTGATTCACCTATTAAATATCCATAGATAGTTACTGTATCTCTCCTTAGTTAATTGTCACACCATACATAAATAGCAGAGGTAACAAAGTCCTGTGGCACCTTAAAGACTAACTATAAAGTTTTGATGCTTTGTTACCTCTGCTATTCCAGACTAACACGGCTACCTCTCTGATTCTTGACATACATAAATAGTTCTTTTACTCTTTCTTAGTAAAGTCAGTGCCACAACCTCTTAATTGCTTTTGGTGTTTTTTTGCTGAACATCCTAGAGTTTGATATCTTTGTGATAGTGAGGTACACAAAACTAAATAAACACATTCCAGGTGTGATCTAGACAGGGGCCACATAGAGAAGTACTATGAACACACCTGCTTTGTGACCGATGGGTGAAATCCTGGTCCTAATGAAGTCAATGCATTGTACTGTAAGACTCCAAGTGACTTCAGGGGAGGCAGACTTTCACCCATTGCCTCTACCTAAGTATTCAAAAATTGCATTAACAGTTTTTGTTGCCATACCACATTTCAAACTTGTGTGTAATGTGAGCCCATTATTGCTCCTACGATTCTTCTGATGCTGCTACTTTTCAGATTTACCTACTGTATGCCCACCTTTGCCCAGTTGAATTGAATACATATATTCTAGATTATTTTCTCCTAAAAATTAACTTGGACTTCTCCAATTAAAATTCCACTTTATTTCTTGACCATATTTTTAATTTAACAAAGTCTTTTGCATACTTTCTCTGTCCTGTGTTTATAAGACCTCTCAAGTTAGTATCTTCTATGGATTTAATTAATGAACTATTTACTCAATTTTAAAGATCATTAATGCAGATATTAAATAAGTAGGGACCTAATATTTCTATGGTATCCTACCAAAATCCACCAACTCAAATTACTGATGTTTACCTCTACAACTTTGAAGTCCTTCTGCCAGTTTTTTATCTACAAGATAAGTTCCTATGTCCAAGTTCATTTGAATTCTGGAGTCGGATATTGTGAAATGTGTGTCAAAAGTTCTTCTAAAATCAATTAAATTTACACCTAATATGTTCCCTTCATAATTTGCTGGCAGTTTAGTGCACTCAGGGCTGGTCAAAAAGTGTGTGGAATTTGATTCAGTTAGAGGGAGGCAGTGTTGTCTAGTCAGTGGATAGAACATTGCACAGGAATTCAATAAAACTAGATGCTTTCTGGGTCTGCTGTTGGGTGACCTTAGGCAAGTCACTTCCTCAGCCTGTGTGTCAGTTTACCGATTTGTAAAATGGAGATAACAATGCTAATTTCCTTTGTCAAGTTCTTTGAAATCCACTGCTGAAAATCGCTATGTAAGAGCTGTATGATATTATTTCTGGAATATTTTTTCCTAATTGTGACAATAATTTGGGGCAGGGTGATGGTTTTCAGTTTAAAGTGAGCAAAGTCTCCGTTTTATTGATCTCATTAAAGCTGTTGGGGGTGATCTTTTGAGATTTTTGTGGCAGAATACCAAATATTAAAGTTAAGCATAACAGATGGAACAATAATGACAGTCAATACTTTGATTCATTTTAACAGCAATGTTTCAGAATACTCCCTGAAAATACAGAAAAAATATTCAAGGCAGAGTGGTCATGTCCCTGTACAACCTGTGAAAAGAAACACTTGAGAATTGCTTGTGAATAATGTAACCATTAAACATGATGTTACTGCCTACAGTATCCAGTTAGAACTATTTTTCTGTCCTTTAGAACCAGAGAAATGTGGCTAATACTGACTTATTTAAAGGGCAGGTGTTGCAGTATTTGTTATATTTGACTGAGAAGAGGTTGGTCCTTCCTGCTGTTGCTATACAGCTGACAGAGATGACATTCCTAAACACAATGATCATGGGCTTGTGGGAATCTCATGAATTATTTTCTATGTTGTGAACACCTAGAAGGATGGGTGTGATTTACAGGGAGAAAGCAGGGTAGGCAATTTACCTACTGAGAAGCAAGCAGTTTCAACTATATGCCACTCAACATTAGAGGTAGTGCTCTGCATTCCTAAATTCCTTCCCAAATCATGGGAAGATAAAGAAAGGAAAATAAATAGCAGATGTGGGAATAGGAAAATAAAATGGTCATTTTTCCAATTTGGGTCATGCAGAATGGATTAGCAGATTCGGGGAAGTTTAAACATGCTGGCATAAGCAGTTTATGCTGGCTTTCACCCACTACATACAGTGCCAAATCTGTGAGAGGATGGTGCTTTGTTTGTGCATGTGGGTGATCATTTGCTGCCTGCACATCAGTTTCAAGTGGTTATTTCCATGTAATTTTCATGCCCTTGGCTTTGATCCATATGACTTCAATACTTGCACTTAAAAGCTGCTGCAGCACCAAAAATGGCAGGACTGGACAAGATGTTCAGACTGAGGATGAGTGTATCTGAAGTCAGCAATCAACAGTGTACCTGTAGGGGCCCCACATAAAGTATGTAGCATGAACCAGGAGAAAGTGTAAGTTCAGCTTGCATTGAATTCATATATTTCTAATGTAACCCTTCTGCCAGGTGGAGCTGGCAGCAATGGGGGCAGGGTTCAACATCTATGGACTTCCTTTTCAACAATACAACACAGAACCAGCTCAAATCTCCACCCAATAACCTGGGAAAATTACACACCACAAGCACAGACTCTGAGTATAGAAAAGAAACTTTTAATGAAAGAGAAGTCACCTGACATTAGAGAAATGCCACAAGCAGGATTCATAACCATAGAGTGCATGGGGCAGTGTCTTCTACCTCATGGTCTTTAATTCTACAACCAAAAGTTCATTTTCTGTTCCCCCCTCTACTCCCTCACCATACCCCAATCATGGTGGTTGTCCTTGGTCTGTGAGGACCATCAGTGTGAGTTCATCTTCCACCTGGGAAAGAGGGCACCTTGTTTGCTCCACCATCTGAGCACTTGTGCTGGCAGGCCGTCTCTCTCTGCTGGCCACCTTGCCACTGTCACCTGCCTCTCTGCTGTGATCTCTGCAGGTCAGTCTCTTAATGATTTTCAGCTCTTTGCTTGCTGGGCAGAACTGCTATCCCACAAGTGATTGCAGCTCTCATTTGAGCACTTTAAAATAACAAAAGGTTCCTAATTAAGCCTATTTAGATCTATCTTTGAATAGTGGGGAGGAACAGGTTAAACCAGACTGGGAACAGTTAGGGAGGATACACACGTGCTAGCTGGGACACCTGTCCCCACTCCTCTTACTTTCAAAGGGGTCTGGCATTTGAGCCACTGGCTTAATGAGGTCCTTTCCACTGATGGTGACCCCCCCCCCCCCCCTTGTTTGGGACAGATTAAACACAGTTCCTTTATACCTACAATAAAAAACAACATTTATAACAACCTTTCACTGCCCCTGCACTCAGTATTAAAGTGATTTGCAATCCAGCACCAGCCAAAGTTGATCACTTTGAGTGACACAGCTCTATCTGCTGATATCTTGGCAGAGTAGGTATGTTCATGTAAATACAGTTTGCTCCTGAAGTCTCTACCCCTCCCGTCAAGCTTCTAGGGGAGAACTCATTCAGACCCTGCTTACACTAATATTTATGCTTATTTTTAGGAGTTGCAATGTGATAAATGGGTATGGAAAGGAAAGTGAATCTGTGACGACCCAAATAAAGAAAAGTCTGGCTACAGACTGACAATATGAAACCCAGTCTAACATTGTGAAAAGTTATCATGTGGATATTGGGGCAATAACGAATGCCATTTTTATTGATACAACAGCAACTGACGCCACCTTTGTTTGCAATAAATCTAGGGCAGAATAACCTAGTTCTGCAACCCCTAAACTCAATAGGAACTGTAATTTACCTCAGAGTGCCTTCTCAGAGTCGAAGAGCACTTGGTCTGTGCTCCTAACAAGGGCAGGGAAAAAAGGGGTTATCTGGGACAGAAACTAATGTTACATAACTGAAAATAAAGCTTTAAACACAAAAAATGGGGAAAAGCCTCTAAATGCAGGGACCACCCAGATCCTGAACAACAAATGAGATGTCACCAATTGTGTCACACAACTCAGGATGTTATTGCTGTACAGTCCACTATCAATTACGTCTGTGCCAAAGCACTACACTCTAAGTATCCAGGAAATCTTAGTTCAAATTGAAGATGGCCCTGCTTTTAACCCAATTTTCCAGCTGAGTTGACTGAGGCACAAGGAGGTCAAGAGGCTTGCCCAAGGTCAGGAACTGAATCAATGAGTAAAGTCAGAATAGATTTTAGCTGCTCATCCTTTGCTGTAACTGCTATACCATCACCTCCTAAAAGAGGACTGTACTCAAAATTTAGCTGCACTGAAACTATGATAATAAAAATGTTATGGATGTGCTTTAATAATGATTTAAAAAACCCAAAAAACTCTTTTCTAGTTTAAGTAGGAAGCCCTGACCAATTAGCAGTTCCCCAGTTCCTCTAATCAGGGCCCAAAGGAAGCCTCGCTGATATAGCTTCAGGTTTTATGGTTTCTTCAGCCAGTTATTAGTGAACCACTGGGTAAGAGCAGGGCAGCAGCAGTTGACTGGGATCCCCACAGACACAGGATCATGACTTAAGTTAGTATAATGCGACAGTGGCACATTTATTTTATAATATTCCCTGAAATATACTAGCAAGCTCAAGAACTAGTCAAATAAAGAGAATGTTTCAGGTGCTTCTGAAGGGACTAGGGTGTTGTTCAGAGCTGCTGCACAATGTGATTCATAGTAACTGCCAAAAAATAAAATCTCCTTCATGGAGTGTCATCATGGTTCAGTGGGTCATGGCTGAGAATGCCAAATTCAGGACAAACTGCTGAGAAATAGGGCAGACTCACCCCAAACTGGTGGTTATTCTCTCATTAGATTATGCCAATCCAGAAACAAAAGTAAACTCCTGTCTCACTGCACTGTTAACAAAAAAGTAAAAAATGTAGGCTCCTTAGGCATTCCAGCCCTGGTTGCTCCACCCAGACACTAGACACTAGTGGTTACTGAAAATCACTTTAATCAATCATAGGGTTATTCTAATTCCAAGAAAGCAGACACATAGCCAGGTGAATATATAACTCAGATCTTATCCAATAATCATGCTGATACCAATCCTTTAGTAACTAAAAACTAAAGGTTTAAGAATAGAAGAAAAGAAGAGAGTTAATAATGGTTAATAGATCATACTCATACAAATAAATTGTTAAATCCTTATATCAGGTTTGTAGCTGTGATGGACTGCTGTCTTGTAAAGTCTCTCTGGTAACTTCCAAAAGATTGGAAGGTTCTCAGTCCATGCTTCAAAATGCTCCTAAATCCACAGTCCAGAGAATTAGGGTACGAAAGAGGCTAAATAGATATAAGGCAGTGGCCTTTTTTATATTTTGCCATATCCCTGGAAATTTACTGTTTGTGAAGTTACTGGCCTAAGATGGAGTCCAGGGTCACTTGAGCATATCACATGTCCTTACATGGTTTGATGACTCACAGGGGGTAGCCATTGGAGTCTGAGGGATCTGCAAGAAGAGCTATCAAGGTGGAAGGAAGTTTCTTCTATGGCCCATTTTGAGAGCTTAGGGTCCTTGATGGGTCATCAATACATAGCTGTCTGGCGTTAATATAAATCTTACCTGGTGGATGTTACCCAAGAATACAACATGTATATGATGCCAGTGCATAGCCAATATTCGTAAGTTCAGATCCAAAAATAATACAAATATAAACAGGATTCTTAGCTTAGCAAATCATATCTTTTCCATTGACACCTTACATGACATACTTTTTACAAGATTTATTGCAAATGTATAACAGTAGTAATAACAATGCTATAAATAGTCATATTCAGCATCACGTGAAGTTCCTCTTAAAATTATCCATGGAGGGGCAAGGGAAGTTTACCACCAACAAGAATGGGTCATGAACCCTGCCCTAATCCATATGGATTCTCTGCCTCCATGCTGGGACCCCAGCACCGACCTGACCCCACAATAGAGTCAGAGTTTAAGGCCAGAAAGGACCACCAGATTATCTAGTGTGACCTCCTGTATATCACAGGCCAGCAACACCACCTGCACCCTAAACCCAACAACCAAAATGAGAGTAAAGTATTACAGCCCACAGGATATTAGACTATTATATGCCACAGGGAGAGAATATGAGGATACAAGATGCATTAATGCTCAAGGCCTCTGCAATATCAGGGAAATGATTAAGTCAGATATACCAGATAATCCTAGCCTGTGAGCTACGGTCCATGTAGTAGACAAAGGTGAAAACCTCCCAAGGTCACTGCCAATCTGATCTAGGGGAAAATTCACACTAACAGGGCTTCCCAAGCTGGCGGATGATTTGGAATGTTCTTCCACACATTTGGAGGGGCCCATCACAGAGGGCATGCATGGAAAGCAATCCACTACTTCCCTTTTCTTGGGGAACTTCACAAGGTCAGTGGGAGGATGTGTTGTCCCCAGGCCAGTCCCCACATTGATCCCCATATCTGTGTAGATGTGGTACAGGAAAAGGGGGAAATGCTGCCTCTTTCCATGTTAAGTGGTGAGAAGCATGTTCTGTGCATGGATCAGGTCCTAAACTAGATGTGTAAGTACTTTGAAATTTTGCTCTAATCCTTTAACAGTAATACTATATTTAATAAATAAAGTAGACCGAAAAACACTAGAGCAGAATTGTAAAATGTCTTAGTTTTGTGTGTCTCAAAATATATATTAGGAAACCAGATTTTTTTCCAGTATTTCATAACGTGGAAATCATGTATATATATATATATATATATAGGTTAGGAACATTGTGTCATGATTGTCATTTGCACATAATTTTCAGGTTCTTTATGACTTAACACACAGATACAAATTGGAACCTTTGTTGGCAGAGTTTAGCAATAAGGAAGCTAAAGTTCATCAGTTCCAATCTAGAGATCAAGGTAGTTCAGTGGCAACATGAAAAGACTGTATTAAGGAATTGACAGACTACACATTTTTACAAAAAACTAGCCAAAAATAACCCCCAAATCCAAAATATCTGGGGAAAAAATATTTTGAGTTAATGGCAAAAGGTTTTTTAAATAGTTCTTAGAATTAGGTACAATATTTGTATTTGTTCAGCAATGAAAATTATTATTTATAATTAAAATGTTATTGACTTCTTTTCAAGTATTGCAGAGACATTTTGGTTCCATTTTTGTTTAAGACTTTAATTAGTTCTATTAAGTTGTGTAAAATTATATTGAATATTTCTTTTCCATTTCTATAAATCACTGGCAGTTTTAAAATGACAGGTGAAGTCAATGCTATTACAGGAGGCAGCAAAAGATTGGAACAAAAATTAGGAACTTCTAAAATGAGATTTGCAAATATAGGACACTGAGCAATTGCTGATTAGCTCATCCTGATTTCTGGGAACTGCTCTTTTATTGCTTGTTAAAAATACAAATTTCATCTTCTTAAGACTAGTATATTCCCTTGTCATTCTTCAGGATTCTTTTTGTCTTGTCTTTGCTGATGCTTTTCCCATTTTCATCATAGTCATTAATATAGTAAGTTTCAGAAAACTCTGGACCTCATCAGAGTATACATTTTCCACCATCACTATCCAAGTGCCCACCTTCTCTTCTTGCAGCCATGTTATTAATCAAACTTCCAAAATGTTTCTTTGGACTGGTCTATTGCTATCCTTTGATCTTTTACTTCTATATGTAATACAGGTATTATAGAGCAATTAAGAATGCTATCAACTTTCTTTCGCCTGTAGAACTCTGGAAAATCCCTTGTTCTTTTAGAGGACCAATAAAAACGAACCCATAAGAACATTACCAACTTTCTTAAAGATTGGGTGTTTTTAGAAAACGCCCTTTTCTATGGAAATTGGAAAAAAATGTAAGTAATTCGCTTTCATGATTTATTGACCTGATCCAAAGCACAATGAAATCTATGGGACCCTTTCTATTGACTTCAAAGGACATTGGATCAGGTTTAATAACTTCTTACAAAACGGGTCTGATGTTGCAATCTTTACTAACATGACTACTCTCATTGAACTCAATGGGACAACTGCCATTGTTCCTTTATATTCAGGCAGGAGATAAATCAGACTCACCTTACAGCATAACTCAGAAACAATGACTCTGAATCTCAATGACACATGTTACAACCCTAATAACCTCTCCCTTGTGGACTCTCATTAGGCTGTTGTACTGGACTCAAACCTTGGATCTCACATGCTCTTGGCTTGCTGGGCAGAGTTTAAACACTGGCTCTTTGGCTCTGGGCCTCCAGGCAAATGCTCTAGGTACACCCGCTCATTCTGCCAATCTTCTTCACAGTGAAGACCTAATGGTCCAATCGCTGGGCCCTGAAACTAGTATCAGTTCTCTGAAGCCTCCCTGCTGCATGCTCTCAGAGTTCCATTAATGCTTTGAACCCTCTGATTTACTGTTTCTCTCGTCGGAAACCATTCCACAGTATAAGCAAGTAACACAGACTCTGCAGAAAAACTTCTAAACACACACATATTTTACTCATAGAGGGCACAAGAGATACATAGATCTACAGAAAGGTAACAAAAACTGCATGCAAACCCCTCTCTCTTCAGCATCCTCACCAATCCTATGGAGCCCTTTCAGTTTTTGTCAGTTCCTTGAGGGGTCTCAGGTTTTTCCTGTACCCCTCTCCTCCTGCTTAGCCTTCAGGTTCTGGCCAGGGTCTTCTGCTTTCCCCTAAAACAAGTGCCGTTGAGCTTGAGTGGTCAGGTTTCTTTTTAACAGCAACTTTTAACCTCTCTCTTTTTGTTCCTTCTTTACTGATGGGGATTTTGAATTGCTCCAACTGCAACTTTGGAAGGCAACTTGGGTGAACCAGCTTCCCTCAGGGTGTCCACTCTCTTTAGCATAGTTCTTCCTGGCCAGTGTAATTTCAATTTTCCAAATTTTTGATTGTCCTGTAGCGGCTTGTGGCTTCCACACACATTGGGTGATACCTGGCCAGTCTTTGCTAGCAAATGACTGATCCAATACACATTGAGGTTAGAGTTCATGAAATGAGAATTCATAAGACTGAGTCCTCAAACTGACACACCAAATTTTAGCACCTAAGCCCAGGGTGACTCAAAAGAAAAGCCATACATCACTATACAAAATCTTGGGTGCTGGCATGTAGGCTACATGGATCAGGTTTAATAACTTCTTACAAAACGGGTCTGATGTTGCAATCTTTACTGACATGACTACTCTCATTGAGCTCAATGGGACAACTGCCATTGTTCCTTTATATTCAGGCAGGAGATAAATCAGACTCACTTTACAGCATAACTCAGAAACAGGTATGTGTATGCTGCAGTGAAAAGCAGGTGGTGTCCACCCTGGGGTATGTAGATACACATAACAGTAAAAGCCTCTGGCTGTGGGGAGGCAGCAGAGAAACATTCCAGCAGGAGGGGAGTGGCCAGTGCCTTTCCCTGCTATCTAGCCCTTGCCAAAACTTTTCCCCACTCCTGGAGTTTTTCCCTGCAGCAGGGAAAAGCTCTAGCAGTAGGGAGGCAGCAGGACACTACTCTGCTAAAAATAGCAGTGTAAATAGGGGAAACATTGCTTGGGTATGCTGAGAGCTGTGTAAGGTATATACCATAAGGTATGGTGCCTTTACTCTACTCACCTGAGCAGTGTCTCGCTGTCTACACTGCTATCTATACACGCCGCTGTAAGTGTAGACGTAGCCTTAGAGTAAGTCACCCTCTTACTCATCCCTATCTCATCACTGACTTTCATAAGAAAATTGTTGGACTGAGGGACAGTGGGTGTTCCTCCTGTAATGGCATACACAGTATTCTGCAGCAATCTTGCTTCTCACATTTCAGAGCCAAAAAAAGGTCTGTCAAAGAGGGGCTGTTATGAAAGGGAATATGAGGACATCCATAAACATCTATACACAAAATTGCATTTTCAATATGAGAACTTCAGTAGTTAAGGCTACATTTGGGATATGACTATGACCCTCTTATTTTCTGCTTACTCTGTCAAAGTTTGAATTCATGTTTGGTTTTTGAGCAATTCAAACAAAGGGTACTTTCATAACCAACTATTTCATAAACTACAGAATATCTAATTCTTTGGATTCTGAAGGCTGAGTTGAATGTTGTGCTTGTAGTCTACTGAGAATTTGCCTGAAAACATAAAACAATCTACTAGGTAAGTTACAAAGCTGTTGACATAGGAAATGAAAATGGAAATTCTGTAGTAGTCTCCTACATCTGTAGTTTTATACTATACTTTGCCTGATGTTTGTTGATTGGTGCAGTATATCTTGATGTTAGTATCCCATTTCAAAAACGTTCTGACATTATCTATTTGGCAGTTTGAAAAATAGTATAAAACTCCCAATGCATTTGAGCACATTTCAACACAGCAATCACAATATCCATTTCCACTGATGCAAGAGGCAGGTTAGTACCAACTTTGAGTAGCTTCATTTCTAAGGCTAGAGTGTGTGATTCTAATATATAAAGAGATGGCTGTATATAGATATATTGTGGCTAAAAATGCTCAAAGAGTGAACAGGCTTTATTTGTCATTGCTCCATGATGAGAAGTGTAGGATCATTTGGGAGGGAGAAGCAAATCTGTCCAAACACAGTAATCAATGGAGGGAGATTTTTGAATGAAATAAAACAAATCAGTTATTTGATACCAAGAAGATTTACATGAAGTATTATTCATTTGGAAAAAGAAAGAAAGAATATTGAATTGCAGTTTTTAAGATTACAAAGATGGGCATGTCTCCAAACTGGCTAGCAATGAATAATGGCAGTAACACCAGTTGTGAAGGATATACACTACTGCAAATATATTTAATATGTGAGCAGGAAAAAAAAGTGATTTTTCTAAGAAATGTACAAAATGCATGAGTCCTACTGGAAGTTGGCAATAGCTACAAAGCTCCATTTAATATAGGCCTCCAACTCTAGTGAAGTCAGTTGCCCTATTTCAGTAAAAATACTGATAAATTATTTGGGAGCTTTTGAGCAATTCAAACAAAGGATACTTGAGTCAGTATGATAAGTATAAAAGTGTTTCAATTGCTAGTTTCATCTTCAGTGTAAATAAGCATTTTCCATGGGGCAGCCAGGAGATAATTTTGTGAGACTGCAAACAACCCAAAGGCAAGGAATATTAGCTACCATAACTTTTCAATGCTTTGGTCTTCCAGAAAATGAAGCTAATTTCCACTACTATTCCTTTAATGTACATGGGCTGGTACTAGATTTCCCTAAAGGCATTAGTGACTGGCAAACAACTCCCAGCACCTGGGATTGCAGGAAATGATATTCCTGCCTTATGAAAGCTTCTTGGATAAATGTAAGCACTGAAAATAGTCAGTCTATTAAAATTCATGTTCTTGATTTACCAGTAATTCCACACTTCAAACCACCCAATTTCCTTCCTCTCCTGTCTCAGGGATCATGTGTGTTCCTACTAGATGCCTCTTGGGTTTTGGCATTAGCCCATTATGGTGACAGTGGCAAGTTAAGAACCTCAACTCCAGATCTAAACTTCCTTAAACTTCAGAAATATTCAACTTCAGTGTTGGTTATGGAACTCCACACCTCACCAGCATCTGTAATACTTCCCACTCCTGTTGTGTTTCCTCCATTTTTACAACAATCCCATCCTCTTACTGATTATACTGCATGGGAAGAGATGTATAATACAGTGCTTAACTTAATCAGAGTTTCACACTTTAGAGATATACAAGACTTGAAAAATCTGCCTGACACTTACTAGCTTGAGGACTGAAAACTATCTGCATTGCCATGAAGAAACTGATGCATCCTATTCAACACAGGCAAATCGACTTCCCAAGCCCTGGATATATATGTTGTGGACATGATTTTCTACTCTCTTACGTGTTGTGTAGTGATGTACATCTATGCCATGATGATGTGTTTGTGTTGAACATTCACTTTGCACAGGCATAAATGACAATGCAAGGTTCAAGAATTTAGCCCCGTTACTATAGTAGCAAGTTTTTTAAATGATCTGAAACTGCTGAAAATCCACTGTTAACAATCAATCACGGGTATAGTATGGATGGTCATAACAATACTCCAAATAGTGATTACAGCTAGTGGCCATTCTTAAATGCATAGGCCTTCAAATGTCTCAGGAGACTGTCTCATCTCATCCAAATCCAGCAATGAGCCCTGTGGTGACCATCCCTCTTTTTCTCCCCCTCCCATCTCACCCAGTCCTTACTTTTCACTTTCCCATCCAGCAGATACAAATTATATCCCACATCATTTAACTCTTTATGACACACACAAACATATGCCATACTTCCACTGACACAGGTGTGCACTGCTCATCACTTTATTCCAATTAAAACATACATGCAAACTCTCAATAATGTGCTGCAAAGAAGAGGGTAGGTGAAAAGATTGTTTATATTATTAAAAAACTGTTTAGAAATCAAGTTCAAAGTACTTTTACACTTACACAAACACACTTCCACCCCCTACAGGGCCAATTATGTCACCTGATGTGAGCACAAACAAAACAGCTAAATATGTATTGACATGAACTTCCCAGATTTACATTTGCAGAATGTATCCCTGCTGTTCAGAAAATAAAAGTGTCTTGGCAAATGAAATCACAGAGTTTCTGGGTTCCTTTAGCTATTTTCTGATTATTATAAATGTGAAAAGCAATACTTATTTACTTGTTCAAATTAACTCACATAGGGCTACACTGTGGTTTTTATCCACAGCAGAGTGGGGGCTACATCAAACCCAGTTGCTCCCAGCAGGATTGTGATTCATGTTTCCCCAGCATGTAGGGGGAGAATGATGGTTCCTCCTCCAAAGTCCACCCTTTCTCTATGAGACAGTGACGGTTAGAGCATGGCTATGCCCAGGCTTCCTCCATGCGTGGCTTTGGAGGATTCGTGTTCCTGGAATACAACAGGTGAGCAGTTTGGTAGTTTTTATGCACCTCACAGCCCTTGCAGGGACAGCAGGCCACTTGTGACTGCCCTCTGAAGGGGTGAGGTGAAATCTTACCCACATATGTATACCAAGTGCATTTCCATAGTTCTGTTATTTATCATTGGTGCACAGAAGCCCAGCTAAGATCAGGGTCCCAATTGTGCTAGTGTAGCAGGGCGGCGCCTCACCCCACGGCGCCTCCGGCTGGTCTGTCTGGGAATTAGCTCAGTCCAGCCTCTGCAGCGCCCTCTTTAGGCTGATGTCCCACTTGCTACTGGCCCCGTGTCCCTCCCAGACCCCGGTGCCCTCTTACCGAGGGTGCTGCACCCCAGCAGTACCCCCCAAGTCACAGGGTCTCCCCTCCCTGGGGAACCCCCAACCCCTATCCCCACCTTGCCTCAGTCTAGGCAACTGCCAGTCACCACTTGCCCCCATTCACTGGGGCAGACTGCAGTGTAATTGCCACTCATCACCGGCAAGGAGGGTTTGGCCTGCCTACAACCCTAGTACCCTTTGTTGGGTCTTCCCCTAGGTCCTGCAGCCTAGGGATTTCCAGGCCAGAGGTTCCCCAGCTCCTCATGCCTTGCCCCAGCCCTGCACCACTCTAGGTACCCTGTCAAGCTTCCCCAGCAGCCAGGCCTGTCTACCTCTGTAGCCAGAGGAGAATGTCTCCCTGCACCAAACTCTGGGCCTTTTTATCAGGGCCAGCTGGGCCCTAATTGACCCAGCCACAGCTGTGGCTGCTCTGCCCAGTCAGCCTGGGAGCTGCTTGCCCCCAGCCACAGCCCTTTTCAGGGCTGTTTTAAGCCACTTTCTGCTGGAGTGGGGCAGCCACCTCACTACAGCTAGGTGTTGTGTATACTTATAGGAAAGACAAGCCCTGCACTGAAATGTCCCAGCAAGGACATATTACTTGTTTTTCTGCCAGCATCTCTCAAAAATGATGCACATTGGCCTCTCCTCCCCTCCCCTAAAAAGTCTATGACCATTGGCTATGTCCATTGAGTAACTTTGTCCATGTGTGTTAAAAAGTGGATTGTGCTTTTGCAGGATCTCACTAGACTTGACTCTGCTCCTGGATTCACAGTTGGAAGAAAGTGATTTCTTTCTTCCATCTTTCACCCTCAGCTGTCTAAGCAATCATGCCTTTCTTTAGATATAGGCTTCACCAGTCATCCATGCCTGGGTTACTTCAGGGCTATAGTGCTAGAATGCACCTCTGAAGGCCACATAGATACTTCAACTAGTGCAGAGTTCGGCAGCCCATCTTTTCAGTAAGGCACCCTGACAAAAACATAATACGTACTCCAATCTCCAAGCTTGAACAATTCCTTTGGGTGAAATTTGATGTCTACAAATTCCTAATGGTCTAGGTTCCAGTTTTTTTTAATATCACCTCTTTCCTAAGTGTGCCATTTTGTTTGCTTTTGGAAGGAATGCTCGAAGTCTCAAGTGGTGCTTATAGAAAGAATGCCCACAAGTCTGTCCCAGTAGTGGCTTTTGCAGGAGGTAGATGGTTTTTAGTAGTGGGTTCTTACCTTTGGAATTTCCTCTAGCAAGAAATATCTGTGAATTCAAACCTGGTCACCTTTAATAGACATCTCCTTGTTCAGGTTTTCCATTAAATGCAGCACTGGGGTCTCATGGTGGTATTAATTCTTGTGTTCTCATAAGTGGGGCTGGTATGGTGATGGTGGGAAGATTGCATTGATGATGCTCCTGATTTAGGGAAATTCGTTGTTTTGCACATGATCAAGAGTATGTTACGTGAGGATTATATATAATAGTACTACTAATAAATACTCAGTGGAAACTAAAGTATTGTCTTGATAGGGATTAAAAGCAAGAGGTATAGGATGAAATTCAACCCTGTGCACAGGACCAATTCAAAGCCTATACATTATTTCAATTTTACTTTCGTCCTCAAAACCCATAGTGAATAGCTGCTCTACCGAGCTGGAAAAAAATCCAGTACTAGTGTACTTCATGGGTCAGCATAGTTGTTTAAGTGTTGTTTAATATACAATAATTATTGATGGTTTGGAAGAGACCAGAACTTTGGTGAAGCTGGGAAATCATGAGAAACGCCGGATGATTTTTTTTTTAAATTGAGGATCTGAGTCAATTTAACAATTCAGCATTTCCTTATAGTGCTGCACTGCCTCTTGGGTGAATCATGCCCTATCTCCCCTATGTCCTGGCCTACATCTCCCATGACGCATTATCCAGCTTAGGGAGAGTAAGCACTTCAACATGGGAGATGTAGTTCAGCCATGCAACACAGCCAATAGGAGAAAATGGGGCATAAGAACGTAAGAACGGTCATACTGGGTCAGATCAAAGGTCCATCTACACCAGTATCCTGTCTTCCTACAGTGGCCAATGCCAGGAGGGAATGAACAGGTAATCATCGCCCTGGAACAGGTAATCATCAAATAAGCCATCTTCTGTCATCTATTCCCAGATTCTGGCAAACAGAGGCTAGGGCCATCATCCCCATCATTCCCTGTGCAATTCAGCACAATAGGGAGATTTAATGTTGAACTGACTCAAAATGTCAAGAATCAGAGAGGTAGCCGTGTTAGTCTGGAATAGCAGAGGTAACAAAGAGTCCTGTGGCACCTTAAAGACTAACTATAAAGTTACAGTTAGTCTTTAAGGTGCCACAGGACTCTTTGTTGACTCAAAATGAAACATTTTAGGTTAGTTAAAAAAACTGAAATGTTCCAGTTCATGGCAAACTGACCCAAAGTGAAATGATTCATTTCAATTTTTAATGGAAAATTTAAACTTTTTGACAAATGTGAATTTTGATTTTGCGGAATCTGCATTTTTCATTGAAAAATGAATCTGACAGAAGATTCCTAACTAGCTCTAATATTGAAAAAAACAGACTAAATTTATCATACATACTGATGACCTCAACATGTGGGACCCACTGAGAAAAACCTTCGGGGGTTATTGTAGCTAGCTCAATGAAGATGTCTGACAGGGCACAGAAATTTAAAAAGAGAATAGGAAATAGAAAATATTTTAAATGTTATATTGACATTAATGATACTGAACTTCGAAAGATTCCAAAAACCAGAAGAGAGAAGAGTTAGAGGAGACCTGAATGGTTCATAATTCTGAAGGGCAGAGTGAAAACTAATCAGGGCTCTCTTTTTATTTCACCCTGTTTGAGATGAGAAACTGTCTCAATTAAATTAAAGGGTAGTTAATTTAGAACCAATAAAGAGAAATACTGCTTTATGCCGTATACAGACAGCCTGTGGAATTTACCACCACAAAAAGCTATCAAGGCAAATGCTGCTACTGCTGGATTTTAAGAAGGGCTGATAATTTTACAATCACTATTAAAATATGTCACAATACAAGCTCAAATAATGATAAGGGTAATCAACTTTCATGCTTCAGGGGATAAACTGATTATCTGTAGAGGGTCAGGAAGGATTTTTCCCCTCCATGTACATCACCCTAAGTGCATTTTAGGGATGTTTTTCTTTCCTGTGAAGTATCAGGTATTGGTCACTTCCATAGAAAGGATAACAAACTAGATGGATGAAACATTTGATCCAGTATGGCAAATCTTTTCCTTTAATCTTGTGCTCTAGTATTTTCATAATACAATAGCTTCTTATTTAAAGAGGAAATGCATTAGACTGAAATGTCTAAAGCAGTGATATTCAGACCTTAGTGATTCTGGAGCCAAATTAGCAGTCAACATTACCCAAAAGAACCACAGTAATGTGAATTCATTGTTTCATTACTATAGTACTACATATTCATATTTAAACAATATGATGGGGAAAATTCTCACAGCAAAATGACTGACCAAGTATTATTATTTTATCAACTACAATTAGTTAATAACATAATACAAGCATTCTGATCGTTCAACAGTTAAATCACGTGGTGTTTTAATATCATGTACTACAAAGAGCTGAAGGAGACACATTAAAGAGCCACCTAGGATCCACTGGACTACTACACCATGACTCCTATGTAATCCACTCTACTGCCACTAAGAGTGGCCTATGCCCAATACTTTTGTAAGGTTTGTGTAAATCCTCAAGCATCTGGTCAATTGTGTAATGATATATATCTATACCAGAAGGTGGAAAATACTAATTTCTGGATCCCACTAGTGATCAAGTTATCTCTGTAAACATGATACCAGATGTCACTCTAAAAATCGCCAGTAGCTAGGCCAGTAATTAGTTATGATTAATTTTTTCAAATGTAAACTCTGTGAATGTGATCCAGGCCTTTTTCATCTCAGGATTTGATTATGGTTGCCTATTCTACGTGGGGCTACATCCTAAACCAATCCAGAACTGAAGTTGGTGAAAAATGCAGCAGCCTGCTGAGTAATCAGTATATCTTAACAGTACTAGCAATCTGGAGTCTGTGCTGGCTTTCTATTGGTTCCTGAGTAGAATTTAAGGTGCTGGTCTTTAACTAGAAAGCTCTGAACAATTTAAGACCTGCCTGCTTGACAGACCAGTTTTCTGCAGATGCTGTCACAGTTGTGGGGAGGCACTTGTGAGGGAGTACTTGAGCCTGCAGGGTGTTTTCTGAGGGAAGAACTCAGCTTTGGAACATAAGCTCCCTTAGTCTGAAACAGCCCAGATTTGTTCAGAACAGCTTACCTATGTTTGGGGAGGGAAATAATTTTATTGGGGACAGATGTTTGTGTGGGGATGGGGAGCATCATTCGTCTTAGTTTTTATAGTGGTTAGTTATTTGAGGCTTGTGAGTCTGGAGTATCTGCTAGTTCTACTTTCAATTTAATTCAACTTTTATTTTAGGCAAAAGCCAAAGGAAAGCTAAAGCCAGGCATTTCTGGTATAATCTCTCTATATAAAAGTCAAATGGTGTATGCGTGTGTGTATGTATGTAAGCTTACTCCTTCCACACCGTTTGAGCTAGAGACTTGAAATTTGGTACAGTTAGAGGTCTTGGGGTGCTAATGACCGTAAGAGTCGAAAATTTTTCAAATCTCACCTCTGACGCCCCCCAGGGGTGAAATTCTTTAAAGGACAATCACATCAGCTGGGCAGCTGCTGTTCTCTGTGACATAGTTATGATGTCATAATACCCCCCTCCAACAGACACCGCACTGGCTCAGCTCTCTGCCCCTCCCCCCTCCAACGGACCCCGGAATCCCTCAGCTCTCTGCCCCCTCCCCCGTCCAACGGACCCCGGAATCCCTCAGCTCTCTGCCCCCTTCCCACCTCTGACAGACCCGAGTTGGGTTTGGTCGGAGGGTAAGTGAGGTAGGGGTGTCGGGTTTAGTCGGGGGGTGAGGTGGGGGTGTCGGGTTTGGTCGGGGGGGTGAGGTGGGGGTGTCGGGTTTGGTCGGGGGGGGTGAGGTGGGGGTGTCGGGTTTGGTCGGGGGGGTGAGGTGGGGGTGTCGGGTTTGGTCGGGGGGTAAGTGAGCCGGGGGTGTTGGGTTTGGTCTGGGGGGGTGGGAAGGTGTCTGGGTGGGTGAGGGGTGAGGGGTGGGTGTTGGGGTTGGTCAGGGGGTGTTGTTGTTGGTAGGGGGTGATGTGGGGGTGTTGGGTTTGGGTGTGGGGGGGTGAGGTGGGGGTGTCGGGTTTGGTCGGGGGGTAAGTGAGCCGGGGGTGTTGGGTTTGGTCTGGGGGGGGTGGGAAGGTGTCTGGGTGAGTGAGGGGTGAGGTGTGGGTGTTGGGGTTGGTCAGGGGGTGTTGTTGTTGGTAGGGGGTAATGTGGGGGTGTTCGGTTTGGGTGGGGGGGTGAGGTGGGGGGGTCAGGTTTGGTCGGGGGGTGAGGTGGGGGTGTCAGGTTTGCTCTCTGCCCCCTCCAATGGACCCCGTACTCGCTCAGCTCTCTGCCCCCTCCCCACCTCCGACTGACCCGAGCAACGCCGGGTATTTTCGCTAGTGTCATATATCTAAATCACGAATTATATCATTTCATTAGCTCACATTGATTATTATAGCTCCGTATACATATATACTTTTAGTACATTCCTTCTCGACTTCTTGACAAACTTATACAGAATACATGTTGTAAAGGTCTTATCTGTTATACGAGCCCCTTCTATTGTGCATCTAACCATTCCTCTTGCCCTTATATAGAACTTTCCTATTTCAGCTATGTCCATTTTGAGATGAGGCAACCATAACTAAATATAGCACATCAGGTGAGACTATACCACCAGTTTATATAACGCCATTACATTTTTTACTGTGCTATTCCCTGACTCTTTCTTAATACATTCCAGCATTTTATTTGCTTGTTGGATTGCTGCTGCTCATTGAGCAGACACCTTCATTAAATGTTCATGATTACATCTAGATGTTTTTCCTGAGAGGTTAATTCAGAACCCATCAGTGTGTTTCAGTAGTTTAACTTATTTCTTCTATAGTATATCGCCTTCCAGTATTCAATGCTGAATTTCATCTGCCATCATGGGGACCAAGCTACCCGGCTGCTTAAGTATTTCCTCACAGTCTCTCATAAATACATTAATTTAAATAAATTGGGTGTCACAGGCAAATGTCCAAATTACAATCTTTAAAATATTCATTCGTTAATACATTGAACACTATCAGATTTAGAAGACAAATTGTACAAGTGAAAGTAGTTTAGGACATAGAGGTAAATGGTAATTGGTATAAAATAAAATAAAACATGATTTTACAAAAGGTAGATCAGGCCAGACCAACCTGATCTCTTTCTTTGAGAAGATAACTGATTTTTTAGACAAAGGAAATGCAGTAGATCTAATCTACCTGGATTAAAGTAAGGCATTTGATACAGTGGGAAATTATCAGTTAAACTGGAGAAAATGGGGATTATGATAAGAATTGAAAGGTGGATAAGGAATGGTTAAAGGGGTGATTACAATGGATCATAATGAAAGATGAACTATCGGGCTAGAGTGACTTCCCCACGGATTGGTCTTGGGACCAATCTTATTTAACATTTTTATTAATGACACTGGCACAAAAAGAAGGAGCGTACTAGTAAAAAATTGTGGATGACACAAAGTTGGAAGGTACTGCAAATACAGTGGAGGACAGGTATATCATACAAGATCTGGATGATCTTGAAAACTGGAGTGATAGCAATGGAATGAAATTTAATAGTGCAAAGATCAAGGTCATGCATTTAGGGACTAACAACAAGAATGTTTGCTATAAGCCGAGGACATAACAGTTGGAAGTGACAAAGAAGGAGAAAGAGTTCTGTACTGGTTGATCCTATGAGCATGTGTTGGCTTTAAGACTGATCTTAATAAGTTCATAGAGGGGATGATGAGACTACCCATAATGGCATTCAGACGATTTGCGACAGCTAGCGGCAAATATCTCCATCGGCCAGTGATGGGGCACTAGATGGGAAGGGCTCTGAGTTACTACCGGGAATTCTTTGTCAGGTGTTTGGTTGGTTGGTTTTGTCAATATGCTCATGCCATATTTGGGGTAGGGAAGGAATTTTCCCCAAAATCAGATTGACAGAGACCTTGGGGTTTGTTTTTTTTTTGCCTTCCTCTGCAGCATGGAGCATATGTCACTTGCTGTTTTAAACTACTATAAATGGTGGATTCTCAGGACTAGACCCACACTGACTTGTGTAGTCACAGCAAAGCGCTGTGAACGAGCTCTCCCAGTGCTCTAAAATAACCCACCTCCATGAGCTGCATAGCTGCCAGTGCTGGGAGCTCGGCTCCCAGTGCTGGTGCACTGGCTACACTAGCACTTTACAGCACTGAAACTTGCTGCTTTTGGGTGGGTGGGGGGGTATATTCACACCCCTGAGCGAGAAAGTTGCAGCACTATAAAGTGCCAGTACAGACAAGCCCTCAGTAACTTGAAGTCTTTAAATCATGATTTGAGGATGTCAAAGTCAGAGGTGATGGGCCTATTTCAGGAGTGAGTGGGAGAGGTTTTGTGGCCTGCAATGTGCAGGAGGTCAGACTAGATGATCATGATGTTCCCTTCTGGTCTTAAAGTTTGAGTCTATAATAGAAAGCATTCCTGAATTCAGAGAAGTAGACTTTTCCTAATTTGCATTCTAAACACAGTATATGTACTGTTGGGGGATGGGGTATCCCACCATCAAATTCTTTCAACCCTGAAAAGTACTTCCTATTTCCTAATCATTTTTAGATCCAAAACCATGATATGACATAAAAAACAAGCCAAGTCTATATTACTGTAGCTGGGGGTAAATCTTCTGTATCACAAAACCCTTACAAAGCCCAGTTGTATTAGAAAGCAAGTTTGGCCAAATGCAATTAAAGACACTGGCTTAGTAATGTCCTTCCACAAAAGTATGAGATTGTTTATCAGAAGTGTTTGCAGGACTTATTACATTACATTCAATCATTCTCTTTCATATATTATTTTGTTAATTTTCTCAAAGAACTCTAGTTCTGTATTGCTTAAAAATATAATTGTATGCAATTGTATGGACTTAAAATGACACAGTTAGGAAGTTTAAAGAGATTCTTTAAAAAAACGCAACTCTATATTAAAAAAACCAACCCTCTATATTGTTTCTAATACCATCTAAGAATAGGAAAATAACAGGCCAAAGCTTTTAAGACTCCTTTTACCTTAGACAGTTTGTGCACATAATAATTACCAAAGTAATTTTTCAGTGAGGGAGAATGAGATGGGCCAAGCATTCCATGCTAATTATTCTATTAGGTCATGTGATTTTTTTCAATTTATATCTGCAATATAAGGGACTCATTCTGAAATGAGTTCTGAATGGATGTAAGGTCTGCCTGCACAGAACTTATTGCAAGACAGGAGCACCCATCTTCATGAAGTCTAGATATCCTTTTCTTGTATTTGTACTTGTGAAATCTACTTTCTTAGCTATATAGGGGATATCATGTACAGATTATGGTTAATATGTGCAATAATTGCTTGAAGATATTTTGAAAAGTATATTGCTTTCATGTAATGATGATTGCTAGGTGGACTCTACTTTCAGAAAAAATAGAGTGTGCGCCATTTGTTTGAACAAGTCTTGAATATACACTAATAAAAATATTTAAACTATGTGCATTTATATTTTCTTAAAATATTGATTTCCCCCAACCATGCATTTTGAATGAAGCACAATTAACACAGCAACAAACGTGTTTGTCATTTTTAAATAACAATTTTATGTCAGTGAAAGGCATCAGAATGACGGGGTAGAAAATAAAATTGTCTACAGAACAACAGGTAGAGAAGGGATGATTCCCCCCCCCCACAATACATACATACCAAGAGATCTTAATTCTAACATGGAGGGACCAACCTAGACAATAGTTTAGTCTTCTACCTAATCGTCCAAACACTTATGAATGGGCTTAACTTTAAGCATGAGAGTAATCCCATCAAAGAATGTGTACAGGATCAAGACCTAACTCAGACTCTCCTGAGCCTCTCTGTTGATACAAAGAAGAGTGTCAGCTGCTGTCAAAACCTGATGGCAAATTCTGTGATGTGGATACCTGGATTCCTATTCGTACTCTTTTCACTGACTTGAGTAGTCAGGGCCGGCGACAGAAATTTGGGGGTCCCCTACTCTGATCGTTTGGGCCCCACCCCAGCCCAGCCTGGCCCCCCCCAGCTGACAGTGGCTGGGGGGGGAAGCCCGGCCGGGGGGGGGGCCCAGCCCAGCCCAGCCAGCGCTTCCCCCCCCCCAGCTGACAGCGGCTGGCGGCAGCGCGAGCCCGGGAGCGGCGCGAGCCGCCCTTTCTCCCCCCCCCGCGCCCTTTCTTTCTCTCCCCCTCCCCCCCGCGCCCTTTCTTTCTCTCCCCCTGCCCCCCCGCGCCCTTTCTTTCTCTCCCCCTCCCCCCCCGCGCCCTTTCTTTCTCTCCCCCTCCCCCCCCCGCGCCCTTTCTTTCTCTCCCCCTCCCCCCCCGCGCCCTTTCTTTCTCTCCCCCTCCCCCCCCCCGCGCCCTTTCTTTCTCTCCCCCTCCCCCCCCGCGCCCTTTCTTTCTCTCCCCCTCCCCCCCCGCGCCCTTTCTTTCTCTCCCCCTCCCCCCCGCGCCCTTTCTTTCTCTCCCCCTCCCCCCCGCGCCCTTTCTTTCTCTCCCCCGGACCCGGTGGGGGAAGCCCTACCGTGCTGCGGAGCCTCCCTGCCCTCGCCCTTTCTGCAGGCGGTGGTACGCCACTGCCGCCGTCCGGGCTCTCTGCTCCTGCCGGGCACACGCGCGGTCCTCCGGAGGAGAGCCGCGCCGCCTCCCCGCCCCTTCCCCGCTCTCCAGGCCCGGCGACAAGGGGGGATGACTACGGGTACTGCTGTGTACCGGGCCCCGGACTTAAGGGGGCCCCCCTAAAGTCCGGGGCCCGGTACAGCTGTACCCGTAGTACCCCCCTGTCGCCGGCCCTGTGAGTAGTGACCAAACTGCGCCATTAGAAGTGAGTTGAGGTCACTCATTTCACAAGGCCACTGAACGTGTTTTTGGATCACACAATGGTAATGTTTCATTTACAAGTGACCTGGGCTACACTAAAAGTATATCAAAACATATCCTATTAAAAATCTAGTCTCATCAGAATGTGTAGCCCATTATCATGCCAAAATATATTTTTCCAATAGTGCCATACAGGAAATTAACACAATTCTAAGAATAGGTTGTTCATTAATGGCTGCTGCAGAGGCAAGTAATAGTGATTAATTCTCAATGCACAAAAATATCAGAATATATTAACCACATTTCTCTAATTGTTTGCAATAGGTTGTAACCAACAAAATGCCTTTTCCATTTTTCTTCTCTGTTGTAATATAGGCATTTTGTGATCAAAGTCAAATGTTTAATTAAAAAACTGTTCATGTCAAGCATTTTGGATGTGATTTATATATTGTTAAACTATTTACATTAATTGCCATTCATCCCTGAGATCATGTAAGCCTGTCATTTTAAACCAATTTCTTTGTGGGTGGCAGCTTACAGCAGGAAATAGTTTGGAGATCTAGACATTTTTACCACCTGATGACTATTTTAGTAGTGATCTTTCAATCAAAATTAAGCTACACTTTTCCTATCCAGAGGTGAAAGAAAGTCAAACATACCTATGGCAAACATGCTACATGCAGACCTGTTAAGGAGTTTGAAGATTAAAGGGATAGAGAGCATACAGCAGAGCCAGGTATGGTGTTCAGAAAGATTGCTCCTCAAAAAGTTAGGAGCACTGGGAGTTCTGTAATCCCCTAGCATAGAAGTAGTCTAGTCATCAGTTACCAAATTTTAAATCAGCCCTCGAGGCCAATATTATAGTCCTGTCAGTTGGAAATAGGATGACCAGATAGCAAGTGTGAAAAATCAGGACAGGAGGTGGGGAGTAATAGGTACCTATATAAGAAAAAGTCTTGAATATTGGGACTGTCCCTATAAAATCAGGACATCTGGTCATCGTAGTTGGAAAGGAGAACTCCTTTTTGGTCCTTATCCTGGAGTCTTTACTCAAGAAAACTTTTGAAAGTTTTAGACTGCAGAACCAGACTGTTTTTTAATTAATTAATACATTTTTTTATTTACAATGTATTTCTTCTTATAAAGAAGAATTCTGTAGAGTGCCACAAAGAGTCATTTAAAATCTCTCTCATTTAAGTGGATGCCTCCCTTGTTTGAAAAGCCTTCAGCTTTTCACCCTCTGAGAGGCTCTCAGTTAAATGTAAACACCCTTAAAATTAGGCCCAATAAATTTGGGATTAAGCTGTACATGCTGAAAATGTATTGTCCTCCCAAAAATATTTTTGCATTTCATTAAAAATAAGGGTTTCCAACTTCTTGTAAACTTTACTAACCCTCCCCTCACCTGCCTTCTCCCTATTGTTTATAAACTTAGCTAACTCTCACCTTATAGCCTGCCTTCCTATACACAAACCCTAACCCTCCTCCCTCAAGCCATATTGCCTCTGTAATAAACACTAAACATCCCACTTTGCAACTTCCCTATTTATAAACTCTGTCACCTGATCTTCCTCCCCGTCTTTTCCATTTTAAAGGCAGAAAAGTATAGAAGCTAGATCTATCTGGATCCCACCAGTCTTTGACCATCAACCCCAAAAGTTATTAAAATTGAACATGGTTTAATTTCTTTTACTGTGTCAAAGAAAATCCAAACCTGGATATATCTCAGCATATGTGGGGTGCATAAATCTGGATCCAGCACTTGGCTCCTGCTGGATTCTATCAATTTTGGCAGTAATCACCAAAATTCCATTGCCTAAAAAGAGAATGTGTCATTACTTTTAACCCACCCAAAAAAATCAACACCCAATTACACATAGTTCAGAAGAATTCATACCCAGCATCCGAATCCAAATACACCCTCAACCTGTATTTTTGTAGGTCTATTTATTATATAAGGATATATCGGAATCTGGATGTTTGCAGTCAATTTGGGACAGCTGTACTTTTCTCTGAGAGGAAAGATTTCCAACGGGTTAGAGTGTGGGCTGGGAACTTGTGGCATCTGGGATTAATTCCCTGCTCCATCACTCATGTATTGTTAGGTTCTCTGTGCCATCTGTAAAATGGGAATAACAGCACATCCTGTTACAGGGCTGTTATGAGGATAAATACATTAAAGATGTGTGAGGTGCTTGATACTACAGTGATGGGGGGCCGGATATACCACAGATATATCTGTGATTTAACTGGTAGAATTTGGGGATTTGGAATACAAATGCTGTTCATTTTCATCCCCCGTCGCACACCTATCTCCAACTATGTCAGCATTTTTGGGTGCACTAGGAGCTACATTTTTACTGTGTTTAGAACTTGGGAGTACTGGGACTAAAATTTGGCAGGATCCAGAAACCACAGGGTACATTTTTTCCAGTGCTAGTAAGCCAGGGTGAATCAGGGGCCAGATATTTAGGTGCAGGCCCATTCTCCACTTTAGTGGTACAATTTGGCGGTTTGGAGCCAAAAAGTGCCAAGATCCAGCTGGACCTGGGTACCAGATCTATCCGTCCCCCGGGTGCTTGGGGGCAAGGTCTGGGTTGTATGTTGATGCAGTAGGAGCAGCGATGCTTGTTTTTTGTGTTGATGGTACAGACTGGAGCCAAAAATACAGCGGGATCTATGCAGCGTTCACCTTTTCTCCTGCAAATTTCGCAGGAAACCTCCCACCCTAGCCTAGCCCTTCACAGACAGTCCCGGTGGCCTGCTTTCCCCTTCAGACACCAATCCGCAGCAGCTCTCTCTCCCCCTCCCCTAACTACAGGTGACGGCACCGTCCTGGGCTGCAGCGTCTGCCGGTCTCCTACGGCTGCTCCACTTCCTCGCAGGTGCGGCGGGGCTCTGGGTGTGTCAGCACCAGGCTCGCCGGGGAGGGGGAGGAGGATGTGGGCACGTGACACTGAAGCTAACTCGTGCAAATTGCGTAGGAGGAAGCAATTAAGCGCGCTCGCAGTTGCTGCTGCAGCCACCCCCGCCCCAACTTGCGCGCGCGGAGTTGCCGCGGTTGCTCTTGGGGTGACGCTATCTTGGGGTTTTTTTGGTGGTTGTTTTTGCTTTTAATCCCTTCTGCAGAGCGGTGAGTGCTGGTGCCTTTTCTTGCTAAAGCCAGCGGTGGTGGTGTAAAGCGGGTGAGATAGAAGGCAAAGTAGAGTCTGAGCGGGTGTTTCCCGTCCCCTTCCCCCTGCTCCAGGTCAGGGGGTGTGGGAACTCGGGAGGCCTTAGTTGGCTGCAAATGCAAACGCCTCCCCTGCTCCTCCCTTGTGCTGTGGCTGTGCTTAGGAGCGGGGGTTGGGTTGACACATGCAGTTGGGCCTGCTCGTGTAGCGTTATTCGTACAAGGGAAAGAGGGAGCTGGGCAGCATGTTTATTTGCTAGGAAGTCATTTAAATCCCCCAGTGTAGTTTTAAACAAACTAGAAAAGGGAGAGAAGGGTGAAGAGTCTCTTCAAACTTTTTATTTATTTATTTATTTATTTTGCTGCGCCTGCCGTTCCTCTTTGAACAGCCTGGGAAAGTGCTTGAAGTGTTTGTTTTCTTCCCCTTCCCTCCCTTTGTTTGGTTTTTTTAAAGCTTTGCTAGGGTTTTGTATCATGCTGCGCATTTCTCTAGTGCAGGGTGGTATCCAGCTGGGACATTCTGAATAGGAAATTTTCCAAGAGAACGAGATGAAATTTAAAGTGTGCTGCTGCTTCTCCCAAAGTGACTCTTTGAAAAAAGACATCGCAGGGGGTCCACACGTAGTGGGTCTCAGTGACTTTCAGATCCCATTTGTTTAGTTTCCAAATAAAAAGAGAGTCTTTCTTAGCTGTCAGGCCTGCAAATTCAAGATCACAGTAGTAAACCTTGAGTTTGCCAAATGCTAATCTCTTTTACACCTACAGAATCCCACCAATCTCAGATTATGTCCTTGGCTGCACTTTTGCAACCTGATGTTTCTAGGGATGTTTTTTAAGGGTGTAATTTGGAGACAAAATGGGGTGGTGTGGATGGTACTGAAAGCAGAATTTACTTAACAATTCTGTGGCTATGTAAGGTTAGAAAAAAATAAAGTTGGGCTTTCCCAAAGCGGTGTTGATACTTCAGGGCCAACTAATAAAAGGGGTTTTAAAAATCTGCATTGAGGAAAGCAGACTTGATGAGTAAGAAGGCACCAATTTTTGTGAGCCCTTTTCAAAATAAAACCACACTTTAAATATCTCACTGAAATGTACACTGTACAGTCCTACAGTACATGAAGGAGACAGCTGGAAAAATTTTTCCTAGTAATGGGGATTCTTGGTTTCATAGGCACTGTGAAGTTGAGTCCAGACTCAAGAGTATTTTCTACAGTAGAAGGATGCAAGCACTCATAAACTAGTGGTATCAGTAGGCATCTGGAAACTGCAGGTTGGAACACATTAATCCTAAATACTTCTATTTTCTTTCTCATTCTTGTTTTATTGCAGGTCCCCCTGTCCTCCCTACCCTCAGGCTACAGTGAATTAGGGGATCTGGTTGCCTTCTAGTATTTTCATCATCTTGGATCTGAGATAAAATGGAAATACCAGATCTCTTGTTATGTCAAGCAAATAGGTGACTCCTTAAGGCCTGTCCTACAACAATAAAAGTAAACCCTTCAAATGCCACATATCCACTTCTGTCATACAAAATCTCCCTATGGTGGAAATGGTGGAAAAAATTGAAGCAAACCAGTTGTAGACAAAATGAACTATGTTCCAGAACTTTTCATCTGCTCAATCTGGGCTGAGGATAATTGTTTCCTATGTAGAAAATATTTGGTAATATGGTGCCAACTCTGTCACTCCTCTTTTTAACACAAGGAAAAGGCAAAATAAAAGTTAACGAGTATTTGTTTATTGCTATGTATGTAATACAAACAGTAAAAATACAGATAGTAAATATAAAGATCATCGTTGTTTGCTACATCATTCCAAAGCAAGTCATACTGTTATTAAGTTCAGCATCATCTTAATTTTTTAAATTCTTTTTCCAAATTTTGTTCTCTGCTTTCATCTTATTAAATGATAGAATGCCATACTTCTATAGTATTTCAAATATTCAAAGCAATTTATAAGTATTAATCCTCACTCACTCTGTATCATCTGTGACTATCTTCATTCCTACACTGAACACTTGCTACCTACTAAGTTGTGACATCTTGACCTAACCTCCTGCTGTACCCTAATGGTGAACTGCCATGGTGAAGGCAAAAAATAATTAAATTAAAAATCCAAAACCCACCCATCCTGCCTCAGCCAGTCTGCTGGTAAGGAAAACTTTATTCTTAGTGTCAAAAGAGAAAAAGGCAACTATGCAATACTCACAGCAGATCCTAAAAGAGTCCTCCTTCTGATCCCATGGAGGCGTGCTGTTTGTGATGAGACAGAGTTTTGTCTGGAGGACACAAGGTATAAATTCCCCTTGCCCTCTCACTGGTGCCCCTGGTGGTTCTGTCCCCACCTGAACAGGGCACTTTGGTTCTCTCTTGGTTTAGCTTGATACAGCTTATTTTCCCTCCCCTGGTAACTCAAGGGCAATGGGTCCATTAAAAGAGCAATAGCCCCTATTCTTTCAGCTGTCCCACCGCGTTCAGTTGTGGTGAGCATGTTCTCCTTCTGCATGAATTCCTAACTCTGGCAACACTTCTACAGGATCTCTGGAGAGAAGGGTAGAAGAAGTTCACAGAGGTGATACGCTCTTTACATCCACTTCTGCCCTACAGACTGAGATGTGCAGAGTTTTTATTAACTGCCCCATAGAAGTGAATGGGGTACTTTGGCCTTTGTTCCCTGCTCAGTTCACACCTTTAGAATATCTTGTCTCAAACCATAATTACTAGTTTAGCAGTTGATTTTTTTCTTCCAGAAAATGTAGAGGGCTTTTTATTCTTTGTGTAAAATTCTTAAATTTGGCTAGTTGGAGCAGTGCCTTTTCAGTGTTTTTCTTTGAAAGACTATTTAAGTTCCACCATGTCTGTCAAGTTTAAATAGTCTTAGATCTGGGGGGGGGGGGGGGAAAGATGTCTCTAATACCACTGAATATTTCACCTACCGGTATGTATTTAGAAATATAGGATTCACACTCTAGAAGCTGCTCTGTATTTTGTTTTTTTGTGAACAGTGTTTTGAGAGTGCTTTTTATATCCATACGATACATTTACATATAACAAATAATAAAAATAACAGTATAGTTTTGCTCATAGACTTGATTAGATTGATAAGTAAGAATACCCTAACCTAAACACTAAAACTTTCCTACAATCTTGCTTGTGTTTGGTAGGATAGAAGTAACTTTTACTCAAAGATTTTGACACCAATGTAGCCAAATAGATGTATTTAGGGGCTTTTAAGGATGGGCTTGGCAGCTTCTATCTGCAATCTCATCCATGACAACTTAATTACACCATTTATTCAGCAACTACACAGAAGATCCATAGGAAACTATAGTAGTTATACTGTAACTGTTACCGTGACTTCTTTATCTCCTGATAACTCTGTAATTAACTTGTCACCACTGTTTAACGCTTAACATATGTAGAGAATCAATTCTTGGCATCACTAAAGAGAGAGCCTGAAGGAGAATCTTGTGCCCTTTGGAAAGGCTATTGGGGTGTACTTAAAAGGCAAAATCAGGGAGTTGGGTTGTTCATTTTGGGAAAACTGCATAAGGTGGAAAGACTGTTTCAAAGCAAACTGGGATTTAACAGTGGTTTTTTTAAAGTGTAGGTTTAGGTGACTAGATAAATAACTTCAATTGCAAAGAGGAGAAACCTAATAGTCTGGAAAGGTGTATATATACAACCAAAAGAAGAAATAGATGGTAGTTTTTGTTAATGTTGACCCTTACTTAAGTGCATAGTTAAGAATGTGGTACAGCTGAAACTGGCTTAATTTAAGGATTACAGCTATCTGACAGCCACTACACCCAGTCATTCTCTAGCTAAGCAATACATAATTTCCTTCTCATGCTACACCAGAGGCTACTGATATAAAAGATGACACCCTTGCCCACATGTTGAATGTTGAAACTGTATGAACAGTGATAGTTATTCTCAATTAGATTAGTAGCATAGGAGCTGAATCATGTCCCCAAGGGAGCAAAAATACAATTTTTTTGCACCAGCCTTAAAAGTAGTGAGCCAGTCGGCCTGATATGCAACTGTTTTAAAACAAATTTAAGTTTTCTGCATAATTCTTTTTATTTTAGTTGTTAAATATGCAGGTTTTGGAAAAAATGTTTAGAACAATGAGCTAGATCCTAGATGTATTCAGTGTAATACTTTAAGAGATTTCCTGTGTTAGAATAATTTCCTGTTTGTAACACTAGTGTAGTCAGCAAAGTATCCAGCACAGCCTGTATTGCCCATTCCCAGAAGTCGAAGGGTGAAACTGAATGCACATTCTACCAATAGCATAAGTCGTAAAAGCAAGCACTTGTTAAATCTATTTGTTTTTATTATAGACATCGATCTGCCAGTCGCAATAATGCATTTATGGACATTTTTCTGCAAGCACAGCGCTGGTGGCAGTTTTTACTGACAAATTGAGTCATATGGACAGTAGTTCAAAATACGCTTACTTTATTGACAGATTGTGCAATTCTCTAGTTCACTGAGTGTTCATAAGATATCTGGGTTGGTGAAGAGAATGTAACTAATGGGGAAAATGTAGGACAGCAGTTCTAATTTTTGAACGTTGAAATCTGTAAGGAAGTGACAGGACACAGCTAGATTTTCTAGTTACTCTTGCAAACTTTTTAACTCTCTAGAATTTTTTCACTGAAGTCACATCAAGGAAAGAAACCTGACCTGTCCTGGCATCATAAATTCAGTCTTTCAAGTCTGAAAACTCTTTCCTACTGATGCATCAGATTGCTAATGGAGATAGTGAAGCCTTGTAGAACACCAGTACACCATCCAAAAGGAAGCTGGCACAGCAATACAGAAAGATATGTGAGCTTTGTGTAAAGTCTAATAAAACAAACTGGCACCTAAAAACATGCACACCAAAAATGCTGCCTTAATCTTGTAATTTTACGGCAGAGAATTAAATTGATCACCGGGTTTATTGCCCCAAAATATGCCATGGTTTGGCAGGTGTCAAGTCATACATACATGCAAGTACAGGAAACTGAGTTATATCGTACAAAGATAGCATTAATATGCACTAACATACTTTCCCAATATATTGTTCTTCCAATAGGTTTGTGCAAAAATAAGTGGCAAAAAAGTACACTCTTAAAAAAGAACTCGTGTGACTATAACTAGAAAGTATAGATTTTTAAGGCTTTGGGTAATCATGGATGATAAGTAAATGGAGAAGGGGAAGGAGTTTTAAAAAAACAAAAATGCATCACTTGGGTACTAATCCTGGATCCTTTTCAGGTCAACTTTCACTGCCTATTAACTATTTCATACCAGCAAGCATCACGAGAACTGACCGTGGTGTATTTTGGTGGCTAACAGGAGCATTGCCAAATATTTGGGCTTTAATACCCCAGCAGCCATGGTTAGTTTAACCTTTTAGGATCAAATTTTCTGTACTGTTCTCTGCTCAAATCTGGAATTTTTTTAGTTTTGTACAGTTTAAACATGATGCCTGTATGTCTGAGTTATGGAAAAGTTGAGAAAATGTGTGTGTGGTGATGATGTGGCTTACTGAGGGCTAGTGCTTTTTCCTTGGTCTGAAAGAGCTTGGCTTGTTTAGCCTCACCAAAAGAAGGCTGAGGGTAGAAATGATTGGTCTTTATAAATACATTGGAGAGAGAAATACCATGGAGGGAGAGGAGTTATTTAAGTTAAGCACCAGGGTGGACACAAGAATAAAAGGATGTCAATTGGTCATCGGGGTATTAGCCCACGAAAGCTTATATTTCAGTACTTTAGTTAGTCTTTAAGGTCCCACAGGACTCTTTGTCACTTCTGCAATTCCAGACTAACACGGCTACCTCTCTGAAACTGGTCGTCGGTAAGTTTAGGCTTGAAATTAGGCAAAGGTTCTAATCATCAAAAGAATGAAGTACTGGAAGAATAGTGGGGACAAAAAACCAATTGGCTTGCGGACTGATCTTGATAAGTTTATGGAGGGGATGGTGTGATGAGACGGTCTACAATGGCACTCAGCCAATCTGCAAGTGCTAGCAGAAAATATCTCCAACAACCAGTGATGTGACACTAGATGGGGAGGGCTCTGAGTTACTACAGAGAATTCTTTCTGTGTGTCTGGCTGGTGAGTCTTGACCACATGCTTAAAGTCTAACTGATATTTGGGGTAGGGAAGGAATTTTCCTCCAAGTCAGATTAGCAGAGATCATGGGGCTTTTTCACCTTCCTCTGGAGAATGGAGTACAGGTCACTTGTGTAAATGGTGGATTCTGTGTAATTGGAAGTCTTTCCATCATGATTTGAGGACTTCAGTAACTCAGCTAGAGGTTAGGGGTCTGTCGCAGAAGTGGGAGGGTGAGGTTCTCTGGCCTGCAATATGCGGGAGGTCTGACTAGATGATCATGAAGGTCAGGGCCGGTGCAACCCATTAGGTGACCTAGGTGGTCGCCTAGGGCACCAAGATTGGGGGGTGCCAAAAAGCGGTGGCCCCCCAATTTTTTTTAAAGCATTCCTGGCTGGGCTACCCACGGTGCACTGACACCTGCAGCCCTCAGACTCCCTCTCCCAGCGCAGGCAAAGGGCGTGGCTCTGCCTGTGCTGGGAGAGGGAGTCTGAGAACCACAGGTGGAGCTCTGCCCAGCTACTGGCGCCCCTGCCGGCAATGTCAGTTTCAGCCTGGAGTCCTCAGACTCCCTCTTCCAGGGCAGGTGAAGCCGCTCCAGGCTGAAACTGACATTGGTGGCGGGGAGCTGCTGCCCACAGGGCTCCCCAGGTTGGGGGCGGGGTGGGGAGCTGCCACTGGGCTCCTGTGGGGGTGGAGAGGGGACGCGCAAGGTGGAAGTTTTGCCTAAGTCGTGAAATATCCTTGCACCAGCCCTTATGAAGACCCTTTCTAGCCTTAAAAAAATTGGTTTCAATTTAACAAAGATACGTCTGTTTGAAACAAATATGGTCAGTGTTCACCATGGAAGACTGCAACTTGGAGATTAAAGAACATTTTATTAGGTTTAAGTGCACACCCATTCTCTATAACAAAGTGCAGACTTGTTGGTTCACAGACCCTGCAAGTCCTCTTTGTGAAGCTAAGTCCATGTAACTTAGAAGCCAGAAATGTAGACAAGCCCCAGTGAACAGTTCTATTTTTTTCCACTTAAAAAGGAAACAAAAACAAAAGTGCTCAAGGAAACTAAGCAGAGTTTCAGAGATGTAGGCACCCAAATTCCATTGAAAAATCAATGGGATTTGGGTGTTTATCTCTCTTGGATCCCTTTGAAAGTCCAACAAAAGTCAACAAAAACCTTAAATTAATACAATATTCAAGCTGTACAGTTAGTATCAAAGTCAGAGAATGTGAAAATTGAGGTTCCAAGAACATTTAGCATCGATATGTTTATATTGTACATACACTAAGCAATTGCCTCAGTATGCACTGACCTCTAAGCCTATGTAGAGATCATGTGATGTCATTATAATTTGTATTGTTATAGTAGTCTACCCACATGTATCTGAATGCAGGATTGGGGCCACGGTATGTTCTAGGTTTTACTCCTACTTTCTGTTTAAATGTATAGTTTAATCACGGAAACATAGGGCTTGAAGGGACACTGGAAAAGGTCCTGTGCTGAGGCAGGACCAAGTAAACTTAGACCCTCCCTGTCAGGCGTTTGTCCAACTAGTTCTTAAAAACCTCTAATGATAGGGATTCCACAACTACCCTTGGAAGACTATTCCAGAACTCAAATAACTTGAATTCAGCTGAATTTTTGGTTAAGGCTGCTCATTGATTTAATGGTTTTGATTTTTCTCACTTTCCAGCTAAAATACGGGAAGCTAAATTGTAGTATTAAAATGCCAGTTTTTAGTGCATTAAGGTCAGATCACATAAAGGAATTAAAGATTTCTATTAAAATAACATGCATTAGCATATACAGACAGTTTGACCGACAAATTAACTACTAAGATTTGCTGGCTTCTGAATCATACTAACTACACACTGCCTGTGCAAACCTGTTTCCTTCAGCCAGCTCTTGTTAGTAAATAACATATACTAATGTTGCCTTGTAAACGATGGTGCTGAGTAATCAGTTGCTATTATAATTATATTTAAATTGTTTGTGTCCTAGATCAATCAGTAAAATGCAAGCAATGAAATAATTATTTTCAGTAGTTAGCACATTGAAATGCAATGTACCTTTTCACTTGTTAGTGGTATTACGTAGAGCCCTGCACAGGATAATTTTTTTTAAATCCTGCTCTGCAGTACCCACTCCCCACCCTGTTTCTTGCATTTTTTATCCTGCTCCTACCCACTAAAACCTTAAGATCCTGAGAGAGAGAGATTCCCCCATGCTACTAAAAACAAAAAAGGGTGACTATCGTGTGTGTGTATATATATAAATGGAACTCAGGCACATTTTTTACTACTAAAAGAATAAAGCAAGTCTTGTTTAAACCACGTAAAAGAATACTTTAACTCCTGTTGTAGTAGACATTAAATCTTTCTATTCCTCGCTTAAATTTAAGTATTAAAACTTTTTTATTTAAAAAAACTTTGCTTTATATTGCTGAAATTCTATTTATGATAAGCTGATGAGAGATTAGTGTTTTTCTGCTAAATATTGCAGCCTTTTTTCTTTTTTTAATTTGCTCACCCAATTCAACCCGCAACAAAGTACATTTTATTTGCTCCCTCTATTATAGCAGCAGATCCTGCAGGATCCCAGTCCCGCTGCAGGGCAGTAGTATTATGTATTGTTTCCTTGTTATTGAATGAGCTTGTCCGCACTGGCTGTTTATAAGAACGACACTTGGTGATCTGTGTGTGTGTGTATTCTGTAGCCATCAGCTTGAACGCAAAATCTGGACCTACCTGGACCTTTAAGGTTGCACACAACAGGCTAAATCCTGCTTGCTTTACTCACATGAGTGGGATTACTTATGTTAATAAAGCAAGTTGGATTTGCCTAGTATAGATAAAAATATTTGTTTTTAATTTTAAAGTAAACAGAATTTATTATTAACAACTTTAATTCTTTTTAAACTTGACTGAAGTTACATGGCAGAATGTACAGCATCTAATACTGTAGATGAGCTACACAAATTATATACACTTTTGTTAGTTTGCCATCAATGAGCTGTAAAGAGCCTTCACATTGAAATAACTTGAGAACCCATAACTTGGATCACACTAGCTTCAGAAGAGCTGTTACAGTACTCTGATCATCTTCGTACAATGTGTGGACTAGACAGTTGTTGTGAATTTTCTTTCAGACAGGTCCACAGACTCTGATACCTCAGGAATTCTGGTCATGTTGATTCAAGAGCAACAAAAAAATAATGTGGACCAGTTTGTAACATTACATATTATAATTGCATGAAGAAAAGAGGTTGATGTTGAGTCCTGTGTCTTGGAGTAAAAGTGTCAACATTTCCGTATTGGCTTCGGAGGATTAGGTGACTGGTGGGCTCTTCAGTTAGGGTGACCAGACGTCCCGATTTTATCGGGACAGTCCTGATTTTAAGGGACTTGTCCCGGGTCCCGACCAAGGTATGGTCGGGACACCCTTTGTCCCGATATTCGGGACCTCGCGCCGGCAGCCACTGCTTCCTGCTGGCAGGGCGGCTGATTCACTCGCCTCCCGGCAGGAGCACACAGCTGACTCTGCGGGGAGGGGAGCTCTGCTTGCAAGCGCTGGCAGAGGGAGGGCGGGAGGCAGAGAGCTCCTGGCCTCCCCCAGCCCCTCATCAGCGATCATCAGCCCCACCTACAGCCACTGCCCCAGGCAGAGAGTCAGGACAGGTCTCTCTCTGCCGGCGCCTGGGCAAGCAGCCCCCCTTCACCCCCCACCAGCAGAGAGAGACCTGTCCTGACTCTCTGCCTGGGGCAGTGGCTGTACGTGGGGCTGATGATCGCCGATGAGGGGCTAGGGAAGGGGGGGTGGCCAGGGGCTTTCTGCCTCCTCCCCCTCTGCCAGCGCAAGCAAGCAGTGAACCCCCCCATACCTGGCTGTGGCTCCTCTCACCTCTTCCAGCCCCACTGCCCGAGGCAGCTTTTAAACGGCCAGGTCCCTCCCCTCCGGAGAGGTCTCTGCCGTGGAGCACGCAGCTGCATGCTGCAGGGACTGGGCTGCTTGCAGAGGGCGCAGCCCACCCCCCCACCCCCCGCAACCCGGGTCCTGCCCCAATCTTGACAACCCCAAGAGCCAGAGGGACCTGCCTGCTGGATACTTCCTGGGACAGGAGAACCGAGCTGCCCCAGGTAAGCATCGCTGGGACTCCCTACCTCAGCCCCTGGCAGGTCCCTCTGGCTCTTGGGGGAGGGGGCTTTGCATGTTTACCTGGCTGCAAGCCCAGCTCCAGGCTCCGGCAGCTCCCACTGGCACTTTTCCCAGTCACTGAGAGCCACAGAGCTAGTCCTTTTGGCTGGAGAGTGTGGAGACTCCTTGTTGCTCTCACCCTAGGAGCCAAAGACCTCCCAGTAGGGCTGGTGAATGTGGCCAGAGAAGGGAGCAGGGTGTGATGGGATGAGTGTCTGGGGCGGGGGGGGGGCTGGGCAATGAGGGAGGTTTATATGGTTTTGGGTGCTAGCCAGTGGGGGCCCATTGGGGGATGCTGGTGGGGGAGAGCCCTTAAAACTGCCTGCCAACAAAGCCAGCACCTCTGCTCTCTTCCACGCCGTGCCACAGAAAACCTCCCGCAGTTAAAAACCATGCAGGGCACAGCTGCACAAAAGCGCAATTGGAAAACGGGGGCATGGTTATATGGTAAGGGGGCATGGTTATATGGTAAGCACGTGGTGTGGCCGGGACCAAAGGTCGAAGCCAGGTGCAGGAACAGGCAGTTTAGCACTGCTGTTTCCCGCACACAAGGAAAAAAAGCCGCCCTCTCCCCCCGAAGTTCGTCACTCGTAGGGTGCCACCCACCACCCTTTATAAACCAAGTAATGCAGGGCCGTCAGGTCTTCCCTGCATGTCTGGGGGAGGGGAGGGCGCAAAATAAAAACAATAACAATATAGCACTATCAGATTATTCATTTATTTTCATTAACTATATAAACTAAAGAATAGTATATTTAACCCCGGCCCCGTGGTTTCTACAACCCCTTTTTCAGCTTCCTAGGGCTGTGTGCCCCTCTCATGGCTCTAGTCAGGGCTGTGCGCCTGTGCCTGTTGTGTCCCGCCCCTCCACTTGTGTCCCGCCCCTCCACTCATGCCCTGCCCCCTGGTGTCCCCGCCCACCCCCGCTCACACCCCTCCCCTAGCACCCCCCTTAATTCCCCCCCCAGTGTGTCCTGATATTTCACTCTTCCGATCTGGTCACCCTATCTTCAGTGGAAGCAGATGGGTTTGCATTCAGACTTAAGAAGCTGGTATCTTCTTCCCAAAACACTTTTCACTGTCAGAATTTGTGAATCTTTCTCATTAAAGAAAAGTGATATTTTCAGAAGGGCTGAAAATCCACAAGTCCAGTTGAAGGTGGTAGGGATGGGAGCTCAAACAACTTCGTGAAACAACAATTTAAACTAATGATGTCTATTTACATTGTGATGATAAAACAATGAGGAGTCCTTGTGCACCTTACAGAATAACCAGTTTATTTGGGTAAAAGCTTTCATGAGCTAGAACCTACTTCATCAGATGCATGGAGTGGAAAATACAGAGCAGGTATAAATACATGAAAAGATGGGAGTTGCCTTATCACGTAACTCAAATATTCTTTTGAGTAGAACAGTTGCATAAAAATTTCATCCTGGAACCAATAGGGCTAAGTTATCAACCTCTGAAAATAAGGCTTTATAATAGGAAACATTCAGTCTTAAATAAAATAGCAAAAAGATTGCTGCTATAATTAGTGCAAATAAAACTGAGTCCCATGTTAGTGAATGCACTTTGTTTTATGTTGTGCTATTAATATTTAAAATGTGGATTTGAATTCTTTTCAGCTATCTTTTTTTTTTAAGTGCAGCTATGCTTGTTGATAATTCCAGAGTGAGAGTCTCTAAGAATATGATTAACCCTGCAGGTCATCTTATAATGTAATTATTAATGATTGATTCTGTTTATCCTTGAAATCAATATAGGAAGCAAAATGGTTTGGCATATATTTGGGGTTGATTTCTTACATTTGGTAAACATGATCCTGTGACAAGACTAGTATTGGTTTATTACTTAGAACATGTTTGATGAATCTGATGTGTGTGATTAGTTTTATATAATTATTGTGATATGTGGTGTTTCTTACATGACTTTTATGTTAATATGGCCAATAGTGTTAACATCTCCTGCCACTAATAGTTAGGGTGGGGATGTGTAGTAATTGATCTTCCTGGGAGTGCTGTAATGTAAAAACAATTCAGGCTGTTTGAAGTATATTTTACAAGTGTGCATTGGGCCTTTGGGATGTTATATTGAAAAACCCAATTGTACAGTTACCATGGGAACCCAATTAGAATAGATTGCTTGAATTTTTTTCAGTCTTTCATCTTGACCAAAAATCTAATGTACTTTAAATGTTTTCATATGGAATTTATTCATATACTGACTTGATATAATAGTTTTTATTCCAGTACCAAAATCAGAAAGTATTAAATTCTGTGGATCCTTGAGACTTCCATTTTCCTTTTAAGGAAAATCTACTACTAACATCTATCGATGACCAGATGAACTGGAAAAAAAAAACCTTTTATTATTCTTATGATTCTAATAGTTCAGCGGTTCTCAAACTTCTGAAAACCGCGACCCCTTTTTCATTCGTCAACTGCCACGGAAGACCCTTGTATGTCTGTCGAAAAGCCGCCGAATGAATTACTTCCGCATTCAGCGGCTATTTTCGGTGGACATGCCGAGCACTCCCGAAATAGCTCGGCATGTCTGCCGAAAAGCCACCGAATGCAGAAGTAGTACATTCAGCAGCTTTTAAGTGACGCCGGGAGCTCGCGACTCCCCTGGGAGCGCTTGGCGACCCCCTGTTTGAGAAACCCTGTAATAGTGCTTATCACTGCACTTCTATTAAAATGATTTACAGACTTCGGATTATTAAAGGTAAATAGTTTTTTTTTCTTAAAAAATCTATTATTCGTATCCCGGATGATCAGTGGAAGATGAGTTGGATTTTGACTGGCCCCTGAGGTAGAGAGGCTTTGCTAGAACTCTCTCCTTCTGCCCCCAAAGCAGCTATCAGGCATGGTTATTGGCTATATCCTCTTTGAGCACAGTGTGAGTTTTACCCTAGCACTTTCTTCTGGAAACTGAGGAACTGGGCCCTTCAACCTCTCAATGCCCAGCAGAGCTGGTTAGGTGCTTTTTGTTCTAAGTCTGTGGCACACATTATCAGTGCTACAGCAGCACCATAGTGTAAACACTTCCTGCAGTGAGGGAAGGGATTTTTTTCTTTGCTGTAGGAACTCCACCTCCCCAAGCAATGGTAACCAAGTGGATGGAAATATACTTCCATCAAAATAGCTGTGTTTACACCAGGGATTAGATCAGGGTAGCTATAGTACTCACAGATGTGAGTTTCTCAGCCTAATTTATAAGTGAAGACCAGGCCTAAGAAATTGTGCCGCCTTCTCATCATACATGACCTGTCACTCATGATGGGGCTTAAATACCCCACGACAGGAAGGCTGCTGCACACTCTCAACATCCCCAGTGCAGATTCAGCTCCAACCCTCCTTCCAAAGTTAGGGGCAGGGTGTATTTATAATGTAATTATTAATGATTGATTCTGTTTATCCTTGAAATCAATATAGGAAGCAAAATGGTTTGGCATATATTTGGGGTTGATTTCTTACATTTGGTAAACATGATCCTGTGACAAGACTAGTATTGGTTTATTACTTAGAACATGTTTGATGAATCTGATGTGTGCAACCCTTGATGCTTTAGTCAAGTACTCCAGTTCTAACTGTTCCTGGTTTCCCCAATGAGGAGCAAGAGAAATACATTCCTGACTTTCTCATGCCTCTTGTTATTCAGGTCCCTGAAAGGGAGATCAGTGCATATTTCTTTAGTACTGTTGAAACGTCATGCATGGAGCTGCACAGAACTTGCCAGATATGTGCTTTGAGTCCCTTTCCAAAGAATCCTTCCTTTGCCTTAGAAGCTAGATCAGGGGTGGGCAAACGTTTTGGCACAAGGGCCACATTGTGGTTCGAAATTGTGCTGAGGGCCGGGTAGGGAAGGCTATTCATTCCCAAATAGCCTGGCCCCGCCCCCTATCTGACCCCCACCCACTTCCTGCCCCCTGACTGTCCCCCTCAGAACTCCTGACCCATCCCCCACCCTTCCTTGTCCCCTGATCGCCCCCTCCGGAGACCCCCCACTCTAACTGCCCCCCCAGGGCACCACCAACTATCTAAGTCCCCCCCGCTTTTGTTTCCTGACCGTACCCTCCCAAGACCCAACTTAACCAACACCCCCGGGATCCCACCCTATCTAAGCCCCCTTGCTCTTCTTCCCTGACTACCCCCCGGTCCCCTCACCCCATCCCACCCTAACCACGACCCCTGGGATCCCACCATATAAGCCCCCTCCCCCCCATCCTTCCTTACCGTGCTCAGCCAGGTGCTGGGCCCATGGCTCCACGCTTGGCTGGCCTCTGGGTGTGAAACACGGGGCCTGCGGCTCCCCACGCTTGGCTGGGCACCCCGTGTGCGGAGCATGGGGGCCCTGCGGCACCTCCGGCGGGGAGTGCGGGCCCTGCAGCTCCCCCCCCCCCTCCGCCGGCACCCCGGGTGGGAGCGTGGGCCCCACGGCTCCACCCGGCACTTCCAACAGGGATTGTGGGCCCTGCGGCTCCTCCTTCTTGGCCCGCCACCCAGGCAGGGAACGTGGGGTCCCGCGGCGCTCAGCGTGGCCCCTGGGTAGGGAGCATGGAGCCACTGGCACCGCTCCCCCCGGCCCTTTGTGGGATAAAAAGGGCCAGCGGGCCACGTGTCCCGTGGGCCATCCTTTGCCCACCTCTGAGCTAGATGCTTGCCCTGCTATGCATGCTACTGCCGACGGGATCCTCTTTAGTAGAGGCACATAGAACTTAGAGCATATAGTTTCTCTAAATTATTAATGGTGGCAAGCATTATCGGTGTTCTGCACACTAACAGCATAACCTGGTTGCTCACCAGATCACCCCCATAAGGGTTCTTAGCATAATGAGATACACATACTTATGCTCTGTCTTGATGATACAATAAGCAACCTCCTTGTTTAATTGCAAAGACCTGCTGTAAAAAGTGAAGTCATTTGAAAAAATTAATAAGGGCTGTAATAATCCTTTATAATGAAAAGGCTAAGCAATGTAAATATAAAGTTTGCTCCCAGCTCCCCTCCCACTAATTGTTGAAACTTCTATACAAAAGAGTACGTCACCTTGTTTTGTAGTCTATGGTTATGGATTATGGTGTCTCAAATACTGCGCAATGCTGTCATTGCATGTAATATCCACGATAGGAAAGCTGGGTCTTGGGAGATGGTTTCTATTTAGGAACAGTAAAATTAAAGGTAAAAGAGGTAAGATATAGGAACTGGCAGTTTAATAATGGTTTGATAATATGTCTTTAGAAGTTTTCAAGAGCGTGGAAGTGGGTTCTGGTTTTAACCCTATTTACCACTCTTTTCCACTCACACATCTCACTTTACTTGCCACTGTGACTTCTGGCATCTAGCTGTGAAAGCTGAACTGTGGCTTGCTTTGGAATGGATTCCAACACCATTCCTTGATCTAGCAAGCAGGGAATGCACTCAATCTCAAGTGGTTTGGCAAAGATATCTGATTTTGAAGCTGGGGCCTCTGCATGATTTACTAAAATACCCTTAAAACTATACTTAACCATGAGGCCAAGCAGAAGGAGACCTTGTGAGACATTGACCCCTCGCTGACTGACGCAATCAATCATCTGACACCAAGACATCCTGGTCTGGCTGTTGTCTTTGCAGATTCTGTAGTTTTTAGGTGAACTGCAACATGAAAAGCCTGAAAGAAGATTTGAAACATCAGTGGCAAAAAATGTTAGCAGATACAGACTTTAGCACAAGCAAGTCTTGTAAGTTTCTGCTTTGACAGAAGCTAAGAGATTCTACTTTTCCATAAAGGATGCTGAATCACACCCTGCTGAACTATTTTAGATTGTGTATTGCTTTCTGAACAGAAAGCCTTTATTAAAACCCAGGACCTAGTGCCTGTTGATTTGAGGAACTGTCAGGTTGGCTTCCTGATGAAGTATTGTGGGTGACATTTGAATGTGAATAGAAGTTAAAGCTTTGATCATGATCACCAAGGCCTTTAATGGATTTGGCCCAAGCTACCTACAATTTTTCTTCATTTTATTTGAACATGACCTCCCATAACAGCTGTATTATTCTGGAACAATGGCACTTTCAATCACTTGAATGAATGACTGAAATGAAGGGCTGAAAGGGACCTTCAGTAATCCTCAAATCCAGACTCCTACACTGAGGCAGGACCAAGTAAACCTAGACCATCTCTGACAGGTTTTTGTCCAATCTGTTCTTAAAATCCTCCAGTGATGGAGATTCCACAACCTCTTTTTGAAGCCTATTTCAGAACTTGACTACCATTATAATTAGGAGGTTTTTCCTAATAGCTAATCTAAATCTCCTTTGCTGCAGATTAATTGTTACATCTTGTCTGTCCTATCTTCATTGGACATGGAAAACAGGTGATTACAGTTCTCTTTATAAGAGGCCTTAATATATTTGAAGACTGTCAGGTCCCTTCTTAGTGGTCTTTTCCTCAGAACTAAATATGCCCAGTTTTTTAACCTTTCTTCATAGATCAGTTTCTTAACTTCTTGTCAATTTTGTTGCTCTCTTCTGAACTCTCTTCAGTTTGTCCACATCTGTTTTTAAAGTATGGCACCCATAATTGAACACAATACTCTAGCTGAGGCCTCATCAGTGTCAAGTAGAGCAGCGAGTTACTTCCCATTACCTATATACTTCTATTAATACAGCCCAGAATAGTAGTCTTTTTGACAGGGTTACTGGCCTAGTGGATAAGAGGAAGCAGTGGACGTGATATATTTTGAATTTAGCAAAGCTTTTCACAAAGTCCCATGTGACATTCTCATAAGCAAATTAGGGAAATGTAGCCTTGATGAAATTACTATAAGGTGGGTGCATAACTAACGGGGGGGGGGGGGGGGGGGGAGATAGCTCAGTGGTTTGAGCATTGGCCTGCTAAACCCAGGGTTGTGAGTTCAATCCTTGAGGGGGCCATTTAGGGATCTGGGGCAAAAAATCTGTCAGGGGACAGTACTCGATCCTGCTAGCGTAGTGTAGGCAGGGGATTGGACTCGATGACCTTCAAGGTCTTTCCAGTTCTAGGAGATTGGTATATCTCCATTTATTATTATTATAACTGAACATCAAGGGTTCGCTGGCAAACTGGGAGGGTGCATTTAGTGAGGTCCTGCAGGGATCTGTCCTGCATCCAGTACTATTTAATATTTTCATTAATGACTTGGATGCTGGAGTAGAGAGCTTGCTTATAAAATCTGCAGATGACACCAGCCTCAGAGAGGTTGCAAGCATTTTGAAGGCCACAATTAGAATTCAAAACAACTTTGACAAACTTGAAAATAAGGAAATTAGGCTGGTTTGGCATTATTTGTTCTTAACAAATCCAAGCTAGCTATTCCTTATAACTATTGTTTTCGAGGTACTTATAATTTTTTAATTCCAGTTCTTTCTAGGTATTGAAGTTTGGTTGAGTGGTCCATAATTCCTTTCCCCCTTTTAAAAGGTAGATATTAGGTTGGCTCTCCTCCAGTCCTCTGGGACCTCAACCATCTTTCATAAGATCTTGAAGATAATTAATGATTCTGAGGTTGATTCAGCTAGTTGCTCCAGTACCCTAGGATAAACGTAATCACACCCTGTCTACTTGAAGACATCTAATTTAGCTAAATGTTCTTTAACCAGTTCTTTCCATATTTTGGCTTGCGTTCCTTCCTCCTTGTTGTTAATTTTATTAATTAGCCTTTTCAGTGAATACTGAAATATAAAATAGGCATTAAATACGTTAGTCTTCTTGGTGTCATCAATTTTTAGCTCTCCTTCCCCACTAAATAGAGGGCCTACACTTTCCTTCGTCTCTCTTGCTCCTAATGTATTTGAAGAACCTTTTTTTATTGCCTTGTATGTCCTTTTGCTAAGTGTAACTTATTTTGTGCCTTAACCTTTCTAATTTTGCTGTTCTTTTTTATTTCTCCATAGCAATTTGTCCATGTTTCCACTTTTTGTAGGATTCTTTTTTGATTTTCAGGTCATTAAAGAGCGCCCGATGGAGCCATACTGTCCCTTACTATCCTTCCTATATTTTCTTTGCATAAGGATAGTTTGCATTTGTGCCTTTAATATTGCCTCCCTGAGAAACTGCCCCCTCTCCTGAACTCCTTTTTCCCTTAGGGTTTCTCTGATGGGACCCTATGTACCAGTTCTCTGAGCTTGTTAAACTCTGCTTTTTTAAAAAAAGTCTTTATTGTCTTTATTCTGTAGCTCTCACTCCTTCCGTTCCTCAGAATCATGAAATCATTTCATGATCACTTTCACCTGAATTGTCTCCCACCTTCAGATATGCTACGGAGTCTTCCCTATTGATCAGAATCAAGCCTAAAATTGCTGCCCCCTTGGCTACTATATATACTTTCTGAAACAAAAAGTTTTGTCCCACTACATGGGAAAAGGAGCTTTCCTAGTGGCTGTGGAACTTGCTGAAAAAGAGGCTAATTAGAATGACTACAAGCCTTAGCTCCTTCAGAACAAAATGTAAAATCCGCATCTTCACTCTGGATTTCTCACAGTATTGTAAGAAAAGTGGCAGGGGCATGGATAAAGAGATTTGGAGATCCATCTAATTATGTATAATGCTTAAAATTTGAGGTGTTTAGATATCAATACAAGTACTTTGATGCTGCTTGAGCTGTTTCTTGCTAATCATATTTTGATGTAGTTTTCTGGCCTGCTGAGAGAGAAGCAGGTAAATCTAACTAATATAAGTGGACATGCTGTAATTCATATTTTAATAAATATATGTGAAGTTTTCTATTACAAGGATTTTAACTGTTTCCTGAATAGATGTGTCCCATAGACTTCTACTGTGCGCTGTCTGTTCAGGTCTAAGCTTCCTAAGTCAGAATGAATGCTTGTTGTCTAGCTTACCTGACATACTAAAGCGGCCCTTCATTCAGCCATGAGCAGCTGCTCTGTCTGCAACATTTTATTTCCCAATGGGAAGATAGGGAAGCAAGTGGATCTTACTAGAATGCAAAACAATGCTTTCCTCTGGATTAGTCAGCAGGAGAGCTGAAAGAAAGAATACCCTTTCCTATCACTTGAGATCCAACACTTGACCCCTGTGAAGTTCCCACTTTATAGTAACCCAGCTTCAAGTGCCGCATTTGAGTGCAGGGAGGGGGGGAAGAGTGTGAAAAAAATTTCCGCTGCTAAGATGTACACATTTCTGTGGACTGAGAGTATCTCGTAAGGAGAGGTTCTGAGCAAGAATAGGCATGCTCTAGTTTAGTTGTTGTTCCATACTAATGTAAGTGAAGGGACAATGTTTTTTAACACTTATTGTAAGTATAAATCAAAACTTAATTTAGGAATTAATTTAAATGAAGTTTAGCTTAGGTACTGTAAAAACAAACAGTAGTTTTTGTCATCTTGCAGAATGATGTATAGTTAACTAAGAGCATGTTAATGTTGCATTTTTTCCATTTGTTACTGGTCAAATTGATTCTCATTCTTTCAAATTCTGATTATTATTTTTCTCTTCCAACTAGGTTATGTTAGGTCACCTTGCAATTCTTTTTGATTCAGATAATTATTTTTGTTAAATATTTGTTTAGAACTGCCAATATACTAACAGTTCTACAATACACAGAAATAGTCCTTCTTCAAATAGTTTATCTTGCCAAATGATAAATAATTATTTTTTACTATAATTATCAGTTTTGAATAAGCAGATCTCAACGTTGTCACTAGTACTAGTGATTTTATAACTGTGCTCCTATGCCCTTCTGTCCCATATGTATTTCAAATACACCTTGATTAGAATCACTTCACAAATTCATCTTATGGTGAATTTAACAATATATATTGCTAGAGAGATAAATATTTAATACCTGGAGTTCAAATGGGGGAACATGTAATAAAATGTACATTGTAATAAAGAAAGTCTTTAACCTTTTACTATTGTAATGCTTGTACTTTCCATATTCTCGTCCCTCTGTCATTTCTTGATATGATTTGTAATGTAGGGACCAATCTTGCAATCGCTTTATTAGGTGAATAAGCATTGTAACTTCAATCATAAAGGGAAGGATAAGTTGTCATATTGAAAGTAGCTCAATGAGTAAGTCAGGTAGTGATATAGTAAGGATTAATGTAGATGAACTTGGCTACAGAAGTTCTTCAGTTATGTGTCAGTATCAATCCTAGGGTTGGTGCACATGTGCCCAACAGTTGATTTAATTTGAACAGCAGTGTCATTTGGGGCCACACATGCGCCGTGTACCACCTTGTGCTCCAATATTAGGCTGTCACCCTCCTTCAGGTTCTGCCTTACCACCAGTGGCAATTGGATGGAACCTGGAGAGTTTCCATCCCACTATTTGTTCTCCAAGCTTCAAACTCCTAGAGTATTTTCATGAAGAAAAATCCTTCACTCTCCTTTATTTTGTACTAGCATAAGTGCCCGGCGTTGCTCGGGTCAGTCGGAGGTGGGGTGGACGGGGGAGCGCGCCGCCAACTGCCACCGCCGTGGGGACGGCAGATCAGTCACATAGCTCCCTTATTTTCCTTCCTTAAAATATATGTATGTATTTCCTAAAACAGAAAAGGTACTTATTATTTAATAACTCACAAGCACAATATATTATTCTAAGTAATATTTTTTACAGGAATGAGGCACTTCTTAAATTGCATTCTTATCCCTTGGATCAAAGTTTTAGAGGGCTTGTGATGACAGAAGTCCTCCACATATCATCTGTTGATTATGGCTCATTACAGATGATAGATGACCTAGTGAACTTTAAAATCCCTGTTTCCTTGCAAAAATGCACTTCATCCCCTTTTGATACGTCAAGCCCTGACATTCAGAGCCCACTTTTTATAATCATAACCCTAAAAGTATATTGCGTAATAAGAGGAGAAATGATAACATTGACGTGGTTTTCTTGTCAACTGTTTATGAAATTTGAGTTGTCGTAGTCTTATCTTTTTTTAACAGGATTTCCTTTTCCTTTCTTGTAGGCAAACTCCTTCGTGTACTTAACATGGCATCAAAACTTCATCAAAAAGTAAGTTCCTGTGAAAATATCCTTGCATTTAGGTACACATAAAAAGTAACAGCATTACAAAAGAGTTCACATAACATAGTTTGTGTTTTTTCCCTAGTGTCCAGCAGTCAGTGTTAAGAATTCAGTTGACAAGATTGATGCTGCATTGTAAATCTCTGTAGCTCTGTCATGATTGGTAACAGGCATCAGTGGGCCTTTCCCCATCACATATCTATCTTCCACAGAGCTTAAACTAATAGGACAGTTCTGTATTTTTAGTGTAAAGTTAGCTGTTTTCTTCCCCCTTCATAATTAGTATAGCCTTTATTACAGAATAATTTTGTGACTTTTGGGATGTTTTATGCTTATGAGTTGAGATCGGCTGAGATGTTTAGGAAGACAGTTTGTTTATGGGAAAGCCTAAGAAAACATGATCATATAGCAGAAAATTCAGGATCTTTTTATGTGAAAATTTTACCTCAGAAAGATTAGTTAGTGGACATCTATTTAATTCCTGGAAAGCCTTTCCCTTTGTAGCCAGTGCTCATATTGCTAATGTCTTTGTTCTTCAAATCACCAAAAAGACTATATCAGTAATGAATAACTACAAGTAATAAATAATATTTTTGTACTATATTTGTTACTTTTGTGACAGGATTAATATCATGCTTCATGGGATGTAACATTTAGTAAAATCAAACTTTGTATAAGTAATTCTGGTACTGCTGACAGCCTAAAAATGTCTACATAAAATAGTGGCAGATATCCCATAGCTTGTTTGTTTCACATGGTGTAATGGAATGTATTTGGGATAGTATCTTTGTGTATTTCCATCTTGTGTACCCTGCAGTGGAAATACCTTTTTTTGTTAGTGTAAAATCAGTGTCTGTCTTTCTAAACCCTTCTCAATGACTTACTAAATTTTTTTTAAAAAATAAGAATAGTTTGATTCATGGAAAAAATCAAGAAATGTGATTTGTATTTCGTGTTTGATTTTTTCTTTCTAAACCATCTTTGTGTTTTAAAAGGAATTTTTACATTTGTGTGTATGTGTACACTTGCTTCCTGGAAACACATCTTGGAGCAGGTATTTTGGGGTTAATTGCAGAGGAATATTATTCATTTTCAAACAACTAGGGGACTTTTTTAAAAAGAATCAGTAGTTCAATCTCATTCACAGCTAGACATGATATAGGTGGCAAACTAAATGAAACTAATAATAATTTATGGTCTATTTAACCTTTTCATTTCCCCTCTTACTTTCATCAGTTGTTGGATGGGGTTTCTCTTGGTATCTGAGGAGGCAGAATGCTAAAACTAAAATAAATTCAAACTCTCCTGATTTTGTATAAACTACTAGGGAGGATTTTGACTAGTACTATGTGAAGATGTAATAACAGGTAATAGTATAATGTTGACTCCTTTCCTTTGTTCTGCATGCAATAAAATTGTACACTGTAACACATTCTGTTCCATTATTTAAATTAGAGGTGTTTATAATTGGGCTTGAAAGGATTAGTTTTTTACTGGTTAAATGTCAGCAAACATTGATTTTACCATTCACTGACAAAAAAAAGTATTTACATAGATGATAGAAATTTACAGACAGGCAAGGTAAGAAAAATGCTGCTTGGAAACTTTAGTTTGATTTAATGATATCTTATTTGTATATTTTGATGTGGTGATGAAAATTTCCATTTTAATGGGTGTAAAGCTTTAACTTTTTGAATCTCAACATCTGCTGTTCTTATATAATTGTCTGACCTCCCCACATAATTTCCTGCAACTGTGGGAAAATTTAAACTGATTAAAAAAAATACTTAAAAATAAATGTCTATCGGTCAAAATTATGAAAAACAAAAATTGAATTCTGCCAAGCCAAATTATAATGTATAATTGGTTTAACATATTATTGTGACAAGTTAAATGACATGTTAGTAACAGAAAACATGAATACGAAATAGGTGATAACTGACCCTTTTAAAAAGAAGACTGTGCATGATTCGCTAAACAGTATTACATGAGCATCTACTTTGCTGAAACTGAGAAAATGGTTTTTGAAAAGAGCCAGATATAAAGATGAGTGTTTTACAAAATCATTGTATTTGCACCACAACTTAACATGTAAATCTTGATCCTGCAAGGCCTTGTGTAGTGTCCATCATGGGGAGTACAAGGATGCTGATGTCTAATGCAAGTGTGTACTCAGGCTGTGTATATGTGTAAATGAGGTGGAGCCCCTGGCATGATTCTATGAACTAAGACGAAGTAATTCTCAGGAAGGTGGAGTATGCTTAACCATACTCAAGAATAAAAAAGATGTCAGAGAATGCATTTTTCTGAAGACACTTGGGTTTAAGTATTAGCACCACTATGCAAACAAGGTGGTATTCTTTCTCCTGTGTGGTCATAGTCTGGCTGCTACGATTCAGAAACTTAATGGCCGCTAACCATGCAGACGTTCTTGTTTTAATCATAATATTAACTCGGTTCTTTTGGCTCTGTGTCCTACTTATGATGAGTTATTCTATATTTATACACATAGTACTCATACTCCTGGAATGCAGAATCAAAACCACAATATTAATGTGAATCTTCCTGTATTGCCTCTTGTTGGGGCAGGAATATAATGTGTTCCCAGAACAGATCACTTATCTGCCATTTTGTTATATCTCTGTCTCGTATATATTTTGAGTCTGTCTGTATCTTTGTGTGTTGGTAATCTTTAGTTGGTTTTTGCACACAGTTATATTAGGTGTTTCATTTATATTTAAAACTTCATATTATTCACTTTACAGCTGATTATTGCAATGAGGTCATAGTTGTTTACGAGCAAAGTCCAGGTTCCCTGCTATCTTTTTAGTTTAAAAGGGAACACAGTTATGGCTTTGCCCATATTGCTTGGATTTGTTTTTTTTTTATTATTCTCCACCAGCTCCTACTCTTCAGGTGTAGCTATTTTAGTATTATGAAGAATGATGGATGATATAGGAAAGTTTCTTTTGAAGCACTTCTGATATTGTGCAATGCACTTGGGGGTCAGCTACACTTGACTGATGCATGATTTATCCGATGTCCCTGCCACTTTCTGAGATAAAGCTGCTATTTTATCAAAAATGCCAGCAAGTGTGATTTAGAGTTTATACACCTCCTCTTTCAAATAATTGCTCTGATTATTTTCTGGCATGGCAATAAAATGATAAAGGTAATTGCACACAAATGTGAGATAGCACCAAAATACAATAAAATTAACCTGAATTAGCTTGACTTGTCGATGAGAAGTATTTATGAAATGTATTTTTGCAATAAGGGAGACTGATATTATAGCTGGAAGGTGAGTTATTGCCTTAATGTAATACTGTTTGAAATTTAAAAAAAAGAGACTGTTACAGTTGTGGGTGATTGTGCTTTTGAAATTAAGTTGAAGTGATTCTTATAATTGGCAGTAATAATGCATTGTGAAGGTAATATCTTTTATTATGTTATGCCTAGTTACATTATCTCTTATTTAGCTGACTTTGGCTTTTCAGAGAATGCAAGAAATAGCAGATTTGAAATTTTGTGGATTATGATAATAAAAATTATGAAATGTTACCTGATATTAAATTCACTCTTTACCTTTTGGATTAGAGAACAAAAATGAAAATAAATCTAAGGAGCAGTACAGTTGTGTTCCAATACCTGGTAAAATTCTTCTCTTCTTCTCCTTGCAGATACAAAAAATTCAGGTGGATGTCTATGTGCAGAGCTTAACTGTGTAACAGAGGGTGTACTTAAATATATGCTTATGTTCTTTGTAAATGGATATGCATATGCATACACATACAGAATCATCATGGTGGTTAAATTTTGTATTTGCTTAGTTTCAAAATATAACCAGTTCTTAAATGTAATATTTATACCACTTTTACTGTAACGCTTCATAGTATTGTATGGTAAACAATGTTCATTGCCTATAGTACTTTAGATTTTTCATTTTATTGTATATTTGTCTATAAAACAAAACAAAAACCGAGATTCTTTACTTCCTTTTGTGCAATGTTTTCCTAGATACTGTATCTAGATACAGATATTTTACTTATAAAAAGTATTTGTTAAATAGCTTAAAGGATATTGTATGGGTATTTTAATTGATAAAATACTTTCCCCTGTTTGTTATATATTACTGCATTGACACTTGGTGTTTTGCTTTTAATTACCTGGCAGTAAAATTCCATTTTTTATATTCCATATAATAGCACATTTAAGCCATAATGTGATGAGACTAGTATGAGCATCAAACCATGGAACTGGAATGTTCCAACCAATCCTTTCCTTCCTGTCCTGCATTCTTTCCGTCCCCCTGCCTCCCCTCCTCTGCGCCTTCCCTCTTCCCCCCCCCCCCCAAAAAAAAAAAAAGAAGCAAAAAAGCCAAGACAAAACAGCAGCTCAGTACTGGCTTATTTTATTTTGACTTCTATTGGCACACTTAGCTAGGAGTTTGCCAGCTTAAGGGCCTCTGCTGAGTTGCTGATTGAATCTGTTGTGGCAATGAATTGAGAGAAGTGTAGGCAAGTTGGCATAAATTAAAACAAATACTTTCCCTTTGATGTTTAAGGTACAGTAAGAAATGACCGTAGCCACAAGTGAAATTTTCACATTTTGCTATGTGATGCTTATTAGTTTCTGGATGGTCTCAAGGTGTAAAGGGCTTTATGGTAGTCTAGAGTCGAGGACAGGAATAAAAAGGTCTTCATCTGAAAGAACAGGATACACTTCTCTTGTCTGTGCAGATGGATGGAACCTCAGCATGCGAGGTGGTATTTGAGCTCTACTCTCCAACACTGGGTCTGCCAGCTTCATCATTTTACGTGAGATAGGGTTGGTTGTTCGATGTCTATGGTTTCTTTAGCATGCCAGTATTTCCCTACTAATCCATTTGGTGGTATCAACCACATGTTGAATAGGATGGGTAAAAAATAGAAACCTCTAGTATGCTCATGAGAGCCCTGAGGGGCAGAGGAGCAATTTTGCTAAACTATCTTTTGGGATCTGTCTTAAAGTAGCAGAACCACTCACTTATGTCCATTGAACCGATGATAGGGACTGCAGATGTCAGGGCCATGGTCTATGGTGTAAGTTCATAAACTGTGCTTTGTTAACCACTCTGTCTCTGGAGGAATGGCTGATCACAGGGTGCTGTCTCTCCTTGTTTCCATTTACTAATTTGCATTTCAAATTAAAAATACGTACTTTTAGTATTACGTGTCCATGTTTGCAGTTGCTTTAGTTGCCATGGGGATGTTAAAGCTTGGTGACTGTGGGATTAGGGGGTTCATGAGTAAGGCTACAAGTCAGTCATGGAGGTGAAGTATTCCATGATTTTATGAAACCTCTATGACTTCCTGAAATTTCCAATAATTCAGCTCTGTGGCAGCGGGTCTCTGGCTTCAATAAATCCTATCCATGATGTTTAGTAAACATACGCATGCCAAAATCTGGCCTTACTCATGAAACACTCTGTTAAGATATGATTAACACTGGAAAAAGTGTGATGCCTGCTGTATATTATGAAAAGCCTTAATATAGCAAAGAATCATCAATGGCCACTTTCTTCTTTCTAAATCACTAGGTGGAGGTCATAATCCAGTGCTACATATGCAATTTCTGTCTCCTGCTGAAGTCTGAAACCTGACAGGCAGGGGTTAAAGAAATATGAGGATTCTAATTCCCACCAGAGTGGCACCACAGCTGTCTCATCCAGCTTTCCTAAAAAAGATTGGATTTGGATTAACAGTTGGCAAGACTGTTAATATTAAAGAATGGCTTCTTGAGTAGAAGCTAATCAGAATGAGAGAACCTGGGTTCATGATTCAGACCTGGGTTCATGCTTAGACTATAAAAACAGGGATGGCAGCATCTGTCCATTTTTCTACTTCATGAGTCTCTTACACAAATCTGACATCAGGAATCATAACATTCAGAAACCAGTAGGAGAACACTTCAATCTTCCTGGCCATTCCATTAAAGATTTGATGGTGTCAATTTTAAAACAGAAAAACTTCCAAAACAGACTCCAACGAGAAACTGAGGAATTGGAATTAATTTTCAAATTGGACACAGTTAACCAGGGGCTAAATAGGACTTGCAAATGGTTCTCTCATTACACTAATTGATTACTTTTCCCTACTTAATTTACCTTCAACAGTTATCTCGTGCAGACACACACATCCATTTCAAAAGGGTTTTTTTTTCTCCTGCTGCTAATGGCCCATCCTAATTTAACAGCCTCTGAGAATTGATATGCTAATGTACAACTCCTTTCTGTGTGTATAAATGCATCTTACTTCTGTTCCATTCTATGCATCTGATGAAGTGGGCTATAGCCCACGAAATCTTATGCTGAAATAAATTGGTTAGTCTCTAAGGTGCTACAAAGTCTTCCTCGTCTTATTTACGGATACAGACTAACATGACTGCTAATCTTAAAGTGCTAATTGTTACTCACCAAGTTTAAATCTTGTAATACCCTGCTTTTATATGTAAGAAGGAGTCCAGTCTTAAGTCTCTGCTGCTTTTCTCATTCTGATTTTGTGAAATAAATATATTTCATAGTCAAGGACTTTGTATTTTTTTTAGAGAACTCCCATTCAAAATGCCTTATTAGATCAGTGATTAAAATGCTTTCATTTTAAATGACTAACAGTTAAACTGCAAAATATCTCCGTGCCAGAAAAGGAAACAATAGGGTTTTTTTGTTGGAACGCATGTATTTGCTTCCGTGGAAGGAAAAGATATTTTTCACTACTTGAATTGTAAAGATAATGTCCTTTATAGACCCATATCTGTGCCTGAAATGTAAGGCAAGTAAGAGAGATTGCATGAATTTCTCACTGAGGGGTAGGTAGGATACTGAGAGGAAGGGAGAAAGTATGACGCTTTTTAATGTAGCTAAAACTTATGTTAATGGTCATATACTCTAAAAGGCATTGAATGCATGAAATGGAATTGGTATGGTTCAATTGCACTAGAGAGGGGAAGCATGTTGCAGACCTCAAACAGCTGTGCTTTATGGGGCCTGCATCTGACCTAATAGGTGGACATTTGTGGGAAGAGTGGTCCAGCTGAAATACAAGTTAGATCTATAACATCCCATTCTTCAGCTCGACCATCCTGCATAAGGAGACATCATGACCGCAGAGGGGAATGCAGGGATGGCTACAGAGGCTCGGTGACGTTGTGAGGAAGAACCTACCATAACATCCTCACAACCAGAGTTATGACGTTCATAGTCCATATTCTTGGGCTATCCTCTTTATCGGTGAAGGTCAGGTGCCACCAATGAATTAAACTTTTAGGTTTTTAAAAAATATATAAACTACATTAAAAGAATGTTGAGTATGTCTATACTACGGTGACTATACTGGTATAGCTGCCAGCATAGTGCTCACATACCAGTTGTGCATTAAATGAAGTACTAACAATATTGAAATGTTGTGTGCTCGTCCTGCCTTAACCAGGAGATCTCGATTTCTCTCTGCTTTGCCCAACACCCGATCTCCTGACTCGTTTCCCATACACATCCTGGCTCCTACCTTATCTAGGTTGACCAGATGTCCCGATTTTTCTAGGGACAGTCCCGATATATGGGGCTTAATGTTTATATAGGGGCCTTTTACCCCAACCCCCCGTCCTGATTTTTCATACTTGCTGTCTGGTCACCCTAACCCTATCCAACCCCTTCTTCACGTCTCTGTCATTGATTCAGGCTATTGATTTCTCCTCTTCCTCCCTTGTGTTGCTTGAGTGCCTTTAAGGAGAGCATCAAGAGCACAAAAGACACATTCTCCCTTCTTTTAGATATTGTGCTTTGTGGCACATTGGCATCTAGCAATGGGGAAGTCCTGTCCAGTCCTGTAGTCCAGGGCTAGAGTATGCATATTAGATTGAATTTTTAGGGAATTTAGCTGCAAAACTCTCTTCATAAAGATGGCAAAAAGGTAAATTGCATGTACCAGAGCAAGTACACTGCCAAATTCAAATTCTCAACCCAGAGCACGAAAGTTCTAGAACTTTTCAACAAAACAATTAATTTTTTTAACATGTGTAAAATAACGTAGACATTCTGCATGGAAAATTTCTGCCCAAATAACAGCTTTGCCTATAATTCATGCAATGCACTGACTCCATAACTTGTATAGAATGGTCTTCTCTTATCCTTTTCACTATGTGGCAGTTGAAATATATAAAAGGCCTGGAACTTGATTACATGAAAAGTTTACAGGGGCGTGTAACGGGGTCGACAATCACCCCTGCGGTGCCTCCCGCTGGTCGTCTGGGGAATCAGCTCCTTCAGCGTCAGGAGCGCCCTCTGCAGGTCGATGCCCCGCTCTTTTGCTGGCCCCGTGTCCCTCCCGGACCCCGGTGCCCTCCAACTGTGGGTGCTGCACCCCTGCAGTACCCCCTTGGTGTGAGGGTCTCCCCTCCCCAGGGGAACCCTCTACCCCCTATTCCCACCTTGCCTCAGAGTGTGCCACTGTCAGTCACCACTTGCCCCCGCTCACTGGGGCGGACTGCAGTATCATGGCTTCTCATCACAGGCAAGGAGGGTTGGCCTGCTGCTGCTATCTCCAGCCCTAGGCTGCCCCCTGCAACCCTGGTAGTTCTGGGTCAGACCTTGTATCAGGCCCGGAGGCCTGGGGCTCGTGGCTAGAGCCCACCCAGCTCCTTCTGCCCTGCCCCAGCTCTGCCCTAACCCAGGTACCTGGCTCAGCTCCTGCAGCTAGGCCTGTCTCCTTCTGAATGCAGAGGAGACTGCTTTTCTGCCTCTCAGCCTCCCAGCCCTTATATCCTGGCTGGGAGTGTTTGGGGCGTGGCCGCCCAGCTGAGCCTAGCTCCCAATCAGTCTGGGAGCTTTCAGGCTTGCAGCCACAGTCCCTTCTCTGTCTGCTTTAAACCCCTTTTGGGGCTTTTCCAAGCCCCTTCCGGTAGGGGGCGGGTGGTCACCCCGCCACAGGGCGTCACTGTAATTTTGAGTAATGACAGCTATTCCAATATCAAAATGTTTCTACTATTGTCAGGTTATTACACTGGCTACTGTTTATTTAATTTAAATGTAAAAATGTTTCATTTTGGGAGGTGGGTGGGTGTGGAATACGACAAACATTTGTATTTGGTTTTGGGAGAGTTTTTGTAAAACAAGTTTACAGGTAAGTATTGGAGACCAAGTACATCTAGACTCCTATCAGATAAGATTTCATGTGTAAGTACTGTAGACTATATGCCAATACAAGGAACAATTCTAAAATTGGGATGCTGATACAATAATGTAAGCTTTTTATATATGCTTGAAGAAAAGACTCCTTTATATGTCTTATCTAATGAAGAATGTATTTGTGATTTTAAAAACAAAACACCTAGTTCCCTTAGAAATAAAATAAAGAAAAAATCTAGTTTAAGACCATGAAGAAGCCTTGACAAACACATTGAAAGCTTTGCACATGACAGACCAAAAGAACTCCTTGCTTGCCAACACAACTGACTGAAGATTTTGCCAAAGAGCCAGAGGCCTCTACTATTTGGAAATACATTTATATAGCTTGGCATTTTGGGTCTTTTGATTACTACCAAAAGAGGATTAGTAGCATAATATGATGGGACAACAGCAGCTCACTTTGTTCCCTTTGATATTTTTTTTTTTAGCAAAATTAATGTATTACAAAGAACTTTCTCTCTCAAATTATTTCAAAAATGCTTTTAGAAAATGGGTGTTGTGTTTTATGTATGTGTGGGGTGAATGAGCCATGTACATTAGAATTCAGTGGGTGAGTTGTTTAGGGAGTGTAGGCTCGTGGGAAGGCCAAGATGGAGAATGGCTGTAGTGGCAGACTTCTTTCAGTTGTCCTTTTTTATTTTTGAAATCTAATTCCTTTAGTCACTGGTATTAGTTCCTGGGAAGGTAAATTTGGAAACGCTTAAGATTTGACATTTCACTCCTAATTTCCACTAGCCAGGAAACAAGAATGCAGCTTGTGTTTTAACATCATCTGAAATTACAGGTTTGGCTTAACAAACAAAGTTGGATTTACTTAGTAGACCAGTGTGAATATTAGCAAAACATTGGGGAAAATCAAAGGGTACTGTGTTTGTAATGGATATAAGATATGAAACCTTTGGTTCTAGATTTCAGAAAACAGCAAATTAATAAAACAGATTGATAGATGGTGTAAGCAAGCGGGCACTCACCCGGTGGCGCCTCCTGCTGGTCGTTTGGGGAATTAGCGTTCTCCAGCCCCTGGAGCGCCCTCTGCCGGGGGATGCCCGCGTCTGCTCTGGGTAGGCTGGCTCGGGCCGGTGTTCCCTCACACCAGCAGCCCGTCCTTACACAGTCTAGAAGGTCGCTGCCTCTGGTCTGGGCTTTTTGCCCAGATAGCTAGTAGACAGTCTTTCGGGTAGTTGGCTCTGGCCTGGGCTTCTTGCTCCGGCAGCCAGTGAACACAGTCTTTAATTGCAGCTGGCTCTGGCCTGGGCTTCTTGCTCAGGCAACCAGTGAATACAGTCTTTAAATGCAGCTGGCTCTGGCCTGGTCTTCCCGCTCAGGCAGCCAGTGAACACAGTCTTTAAATGTATCTGGCTCTGGCCTGGGCTTCCCGCTCAGGCAGCCAGTGAATACAGTCTCTAAATGTATCTGGCTCTGGCCTGGGCTTCCTGCTCAGGCAGCCAGTGAATACAGTCTCTAAATGTATCTCGCTCGGGCCTGGGCTTCTCGCTCAGGCAGCCAGTGAATATAATCTCTACATATATCTGGCTCTGGCCTGGGCTTCCCGCTCAGGCAGCCAGTGGACACAGTCTTTAAATGTATCTGGCTCTGGCCTGGGCTTCCCGCTCAGGCAGCCAGTAAATTCGGTCTTTACCTACAGTCTTTATCAGCTGTCAGGGTCCCAAGCCCTCAGGGGTCCAGTCCATCTCCCGCTCCTCAGGGTAGGTGGCAGCTGGGACTCCCGGCCAGTCGTCCGCTGCCACGGGGAACTCAGCTGCTGGTCCCTCTGGCTCGTTGTCAGCTCCCCTGGGGTACGTGGCCGCTGGCACTCCGGGCCAGTCGGTAGTGGCCACGGGAGATGCGGCCGCCCGGGCTTCCGGGCCGTCGTCTTCGGCCGCGGGATACGCGGCCGCTGGTACGCCGGGCCAGTCCCCTTCCGCAGCGGGGTTGGGGTCACCGCCTCGATCGGTGTCCCCGTGGGTTTGCCACCAGTCGGGTCGTCCCTCCCCCTCCTGCGCCAGTCCGACCCCATCTTGGCGGCCGGCCCTGCCTCTTGTACTTCCGGGTCGCGGCTGGTACTTCTGGGGCGGGGGGGGTGGGGCCGCCTCGGCTCCATCCGTCATGTTGGTTCTCCGGCTCATTCGCCCTCCCTCTCGGAGGGGGCCCACCCGGGACCACTACAAATGGTCATAGCTTTTTATATTAAAATCTTGAAGTTTGCCGTTGTGTGAGATATTGAATTATCTAGGAAGTAAGTTTAGATAGGGCTTCTGAAAACATGACGGGTGAAGCCAAACATTTTTTTCCAATGATTATATACTTGTGGAAACAGAATTTTGAAGTTTCTCTGCTGCTTCCTACATTCTATACCCTGCGAAGGCTAATTGGCTAACACACTGTACGGCACATGAGTAGTGTGGAACATATCTCAGAGTAACTTTCTAGGTTCAGAAATCTTACTTGCTCTGGATTACAGTCCTATTCAGCAACTGAAAGACGTGTATTACAGCTTCACTAAAGACAAAGTATATGGGTCTGAAATACATATTGTTTTATTCAGCTAACCTGAAGATTTGCTGTAGATGTCAATTGTACAATGTGTATTTCTTTTTCCGATAGATATTATGGGATTTTGAGGGGGGGAAATGGCGATTTATTCCCTGATTATTATTATTATTATTATTTATTATTTAGGTGGGGGAAGGAATGACTTCACAAGAACATGATATTGGTACAAGGGACCTCCACTGTGCCCCTGGTGTGACAACAACACAATATTCATTAATAGCTGTGGAGCACTCAGACACTGTGGTAAAGAGGACTGTAGAAAAGTCCTTGAGGAATTTGTTAATTCTGCCTTCAGAGGAAGGTTTGAATAGTGTGCAGTGTAGTTTAATAAGGCCTTGGGTCACACAGTGAACAGTGAGAGAAAATATATTGAATAGCTGTTCATTCAGTGAGCCCCATCTATTCTGTATGCTGAATGAGGCAGGAGTTGTATTGAAAGAAGTGGACTAGACTGAAGAATTCAAAATCTGAATGTGGATGAGGCTTGGAATTACGATAAATCAGAGTTGCAGAAGCCATCTGAAGCCTGCATCCCAAGCAAGGGGAAAAAATTCATAGGAAAGGATTGGAGACTGAACTGGATGAACAAGCATCTTAAAAAAGTTATTAAGAGAAAGCAGAAAGTAGGGATGTAAAATGTTAACCTGCCTTAACTGTTAACCCCATGGGTGGCCCCAGTGGCCCTGTACCAGCCCCAGCCACTTAATCAGTTAACTATTTAAACAAAACAGTTTAATCAGTTTAAACAGTTAACTTTTTAAACGATATTTTCATCCCTCGTAGAAAGCATACAAGGAATGGAAGGATCCATCAACCAGCAAGGAGAGCTATATGTTGGCAGTCAGAAAATGTAGGGGGAAAATGAGATTTACCGGAAACCTAGTAGAGTTGGACCTTGCAAAGGAAGTTAAAACCAATAATAAAAATAGCCATCTAAATAATAAGAAAAGGAAAGAAATGGAGCACTGAGGATGAGCATTAAGCACTGAGGATGAGATTAAAATTAAAGACAATGTAGGCATGTCCCAACACTTTACCCTTATTGAAATCTGAGGTAATGATGAGGCTGGGGTAGTGACAGGATGCTAGTGGAATTGAGAATGTGGAAGAAGAAATTGCCACATCCAAGGTGGAAGTCAAACTCAAACAGTTTAATGGGACTCAGTCAGTGGGCCTGGATATTGCAAACAAGGATTTTTAATGAATTTGTAAATTTGGGGGTATTACCCAGTGACTGGAAAACGGCAAATATAATACCTTTTAAAAAGATCTATAGTATTTTAAGGGCAGGGAGGGGGGGAGGTGAACTGGGAAACTATAGGCTTATTAGTTTAAACTCTATTGTATGCAAGGTCTTTAAACAAATTTTGAAAGAGAAAGTTGTTCAGCACATAGAGGTAAATGATAATTGTGATAAAATACAACATGGTTTTACAAAAGGTAGATTATGCCAGACCAACATGATCTCTGTTTTTGCCTTTGAGAAGATTAATGATTAATGACAATGCAGTAGAGCTAATCCACCTGGATTTCAGTAAGGCATTTGATACAGTTCTACATGGGAAATTATTAGTTAAATTGGAGAAGATGAGGATTGATATGAGAACTGAAAGGTGGATAAGGAATTGATTAAAGGGAAGACTACACAGGTCAGGCTGAAAGTTGAACTGTCAGTTTGGAGAGACATTACTAATGGAGTTCCTTGGGGCTCAGTCTTTAACATTTTCATTTGTAACCTTGGCACAAAAAGTGGGAGTGTGCTGAGGAAATTTGCAGATGGCACAAAGTTGGGTGGTATTACCAATACAGCGAAGGACTGGCATATCATACAAGAATATTTGGATGACCATGAAAACTGGAGTAATAGCAATGGAGTGAAATTTAATAGTGCAAAGTGCAAGGTCATGCACTTAGAGACTAACATTTTCTTGCTATGAACAAGACACATCAGTTGGAAGCAAAAGAGGATGACAAGGACCTCATATACTAGTTGATCACAGGATGACTATGAGTCACCAACGTGCTGCACACATGGAAAAAGCTAAGGTAATCCTTGGCTGCATTCAGGAAAGTTATTTCCAGTAGAGATAGGGAAGTATTATTACCATTATACAAGGCAGTGGTGGGACCTTATCTGAAATACTGTGTGTAGTTTTGGCCTCCCATATTTTAGAACGATTAATTTAAACTGAAACAGATGCAGAGAAGGACTACTAGGATGATCAGAGGAAAGGAGAACCGAAGGCTGAGGGGAGATATGATTGTGTGCTATTAATATAAAAGAGGGATAAACACTAGGGAGGGAGATAAGGGACAGTTGTCACAAGAATAAATTGATATAAACTGGACATAAATAGGTTTAGGGTTGAAATGAGATGAAGAATTCTAGCCATCAGTGAAGTGAAGTTTTGGAACAGCCTCCGAAGGGGAACAATGGGAGCAAAAAACCTAAATAGTTTCAAGACTGATCCAGAAAAGCAATGTGGTTGCATTTTTCAGTTCTTATTGGATCCATCCCAGTTCTTGTATTACTTCAATGGCGTGTGATTCATCGGTCACTACTAGTAGGAAATCTCTCCAATAACCATTGGAGATGAAATACTAGACGGGGAGGGCTCGAAGTTACTACAGAGAATTCTTTTTTCAGGTGTCTGGTTGGTGGGTCATGTCAACATGCTCAGTGTCTGACTACCATATTTGGGGTCAGAAAGGATTTTCCCTCAAGTCAGATATGCAGAGATCTTTGTGTTTTTGTTTTTTGTTTTCATAGAATCATATAATCATAGAATATTAGAGTTGGAAGGGACCTCTGGAGGTCATCTAGTCCAACCCCCCCCCCCCCCCGGCTCAAAGCAGGACCAATCCACAACTAAATCATTCCAGCCAGGGCTTTATCAAGCCTGACCTTAAAAACCTCTAAGGAAGGTGATTCTACCACCTCCCTAGGTAACCCATTCCAATGCTTGACCACCCTCCTAGTGAAAAAGTTTTTCCTAAAATCCAATCTAAACCTTCCCAACTGCAACTTGAGACCATTACTCCTTGTTCGGTCATCTGCTACCACTGAGAACAGTCTAGATCCATCCTCTTTAGAACCCCTTTTCAGGTAGTTGAAAGCAGCTATCAAATCTCCCCTCAGTCTTTTCTTCTGTAGACTCAACAATCCCAGTTCTCTCAGCCTCTCCTCATAAGTCATGCACTCCAGGCCCTTAATCATTTTTGTTGCCCTTCTCTGGACTCTTTCCAATTTTTCCACATCCTTTTTGTAGTGTGGGCCCCAAAATTGGACACAGTACTCCGGATGAGGCCTCACCAATGTCGAATAGAGGGGAACAATCATGTCCCTCGATCTGCTGGCAATGCCCCTACTTATACAGCCCAAAATGCCATTAGCCTTCTTGGCAACAAGGGCACACTGTTGACTCATATCCAGCTTTTCATCCACTGTAATCCCTAGGTCCTTTTCTGCAGAACTGCTGCCTAGCCATTTGGTTCCTAGTCTGTAGCAGTGCATGGGATTCTTCCGTCCTAAGTGAGGACTCTGCACTTCTCCATGTTGAACCTCATCAAATGTTTTTTTTTTGCCTTCCTCTCCAGCATGGGACACGGTTTCCCTTGCTTGTTTGAACTAAGTGATGTATTCTCTGTAACTTGAAGTCTTTAAATCATGATCTGAGGACTTCAGTGACTCAGTTACAGGTTTATTAAAAGAATGGCAGGGTGAGGTTCTCTGGCCTAGATGATCATGGTTGTTGGTCCCTTTTGGCCTTAAAGTGTAGAGTCTGTGAAATTAAAGGTTGTACCAGGGCACTGCACAGGCAACCTTAATTCGGGCATTTTCTAACTTCCGAGTGCTTGATTTTTCAGCCCTAATACCATTCTTTAATAATGTATTATGTTTTTGGAAGAAATAATATATACATACACACACCTCCAAGCACTCTGCAATATATGTGCATAAACCAATACAAACATCTGCTCTGAAAAGCAGATACTGTGATACTTTTTGCAATAGGATTGGTATTTAAATTCTGGTTTGGGCTATGAATATAGGGCTAATATATCAAACTCATCGGAAAAATGCCTTGGACTCTTTAATGAATAGAATAATTGCAAACTTGAATTGATGTCTAATCTGAAATAATGCATCTTTGGAAACTTGGTGCTTCCCAATGTTAGGCTGAGGCATTCGTTCATCATGGACTCAGTGAAATATTCCATCTTCAAATACTTCTTTTTTTTATTAAGTGGATACAGAAGGCAAGAATTTTTTTTGAAGATTTCTTTGGAGACTTTCACTTGTCGTCTTCTCTTCTTGATAGTTGCTTATTTCAATCTGAACATGAGGAGATACTATTGGTGAAGTGACTTTTGAATATAGCATAATCAAACTGTGTGTGTGTGTGTGTGTGTGTTTCAGGGCTTGTCAGGGTGGTCAAAATTACTTGCCCTCCAAGCTGCATACAACAATCTTTAGAAGTCCAAGAGCCCAGGTATGTCTCCTGGGAGCCGTGGTTGGAGCTTCAGCCCTGCAGGAGGCACCTGCTGGGGCTCAGGCCTTCAGCCCCACTCCTGCTGAAGTCCCAAGCCCTCCCACCTCCCTCCAAGGCTGAAGCCCAAGACCTCCACCTGCCTGATGGGCAGAAGCTCCTACCCCATCACCCCACTGCAAGGCAGAGGTCCCGAGCTCCCCTCTCTCCCACCCCCTGTCTGGTGGAGAATGGGTTTGAGGGGGGACTCCGAGAGCCACCCTTTAATGTTAAAAGAGCTGCATGTGGCTTGTGAGCCACAGTTTGACCACCGCTGGCTTATGCTATCACATTTAGGAGTCTCTGTTAAAGAACAGTGGACCCGGAAATGTGAGTTTTTAATTTAAGGAAGAACAATGAGTTAACATAGCGGTGATCAGGAAGTTGCATAACTGTTGCTCACATTACTCCTGGTTCAGGCTAATACTGCCAGAGTTTTTGTGATTCTTCCACTTTGGTCATTTAATAAAGGCGTTATTCCATTTCCTCTTGTGGATGCATACATAAAGTTATGGAGATGTCTTACTTTCTGGATAAGTATGAGTGACTGCCTTTGGGAACTGACATCATTCTACTCACAACTTTTGTCTTCTAACATGGAATCCCTGAAGAAATCTATATTCAGGTATTGCTCCTTAACAGCTGGGAAGGGATCAGTAATCTCTCTCTCTTATAACCAAGTATATAGGGATTTACTCTCTTGAGCTAAATCAGCGGATAAAGATTCTATTCAGGATATTTCAACTGTAATTAGTTTCTTCTCTTCCTGATATTCCTTAAAATCCATGGTAAAGTCTGAGTGTGTTGGATGTCTGTTGGGCAATCTTTTGATCTTTCTTACTTTTTTTTGAGATTAGAAGTGTATAATCCCACTGTGTGAAACACCTCTTTGCCATAGAAGCTCTGAGTGTGATGTTTATTATGAACATACAAAAAACCTAACCTGTCCTTGTTCAACTAAACAAACGGCTCTGTGATGGGTATGGTTTGAAGGCTGAGGGAAAGAGTGACTATAGAAAATGGAAAATAGGCGAGGAAATTAGTCAAACACTTGATTATAATGGGGGAGGAGATTGGGTAATGGAAGATCAACAGACAGAAGGTTTGGGTGGGTTCGGGAGTAGATCAGAGAGAGGTAAGAGTCTGAACTTTGGATACACATCTATCATTTTTGGATTTAGTGAGAACTGCGTATTTGATCATCATGAATCTCTACATCTGGATACGGGGAGGCGGGGGGCAGAATTCCCAAGTAAAAAAAACTAGTTAATAATTTGTGTAAAATCTGTTTTACTTGTTTTCATGAATGCAGAATTGTCTCCGTGTCTGAAAATGCAGCTTCCTTTACGAGGTGCAATACCTGCTATTTTTCTCAGTTGTGGTTGCATTTTTCAGTTCTTATTGGATCCATCCCAGTTCTTGTATTACTGGGTGGCATGTATGGCCTGAAGGACCTGACTGGCCCAAATATGAACCTCGTCACAATCATCCAAACCTTTCTGAACTCAGGCTAAATAATGCAATGTGCTCACTTCTTGAAGACTACTCAAAACATACTGCAAGATGTACCTGTTTATTTTAAGCAGGGAGGACAGAAAGTGGACCATCCGCTCACTTCAGAGTGCAATTGAGGTGTTGGTTATCTATCTATCTCTGGCTGTTAATACAGGCTAGGATGCTCTTTGTTTTTATAATATTGGCATTATGGTAGTACATTTTGTATATCACCATTTGCACATACTCATAGAAGTTTGACAGTGTGGCAGCTAGATTACATCTGTACTGAGAATGGTTTTTGCCAAGGTCTACATAGGACTTTTTCTGTAACTGCTGCTTCTGGACAGCTAAACTGAGAAGCAAGACTTTCCCACTTGAGCTTCTGTTGCTTCTCTGCAGACACTCTGGCAGAATGGAGGAGGAGAAGTTACCCAGATGTGGATGCAGGTGAGGAGCAGAAAGAGGGACACGATGTGGGATAATATTTGGGCGTGTAGAATCAGAGGAGAGACAGGGAGTGGCTGGAGGATAGGAGTAAATGAGTAAATAGGAGTAAAGGCTGTGAGGAACTGGGGCAGAAGAGTCTGTAACAACCACTAGATAACACAACCCTTGGGAAGCTAAGATTCTGTTTTAGGTTCTAAAATTCCCAAATTCCTCTGCTGTCTAGCAAATAGCAGTGAAACCCACTGGTTTTATCTCATCATTATATAGTGTGTAGACTAGAGGATACTGTCAAGGTTCCAATCCTACTGATGACTCACATTATAAAGTTTCAGAGGTTTATCTGTTTTGTTTTTTTAAATGTGAAAGACTTAAGTTTCAGTGCATTGAATGAGGCAAGGATCTTTTGGATGTGATCATGTAATTGAAGACTTCATCATATGGAAGGGTAAACTGAGTTTGAACAACTAACCTTAATTTTGACATTTAGCCGTTTCTGAGGTCTTGAATGCAACCTTAATGTTTTTATTTTAATGTTTTTGTTTGTATGTATTAGATAGTAGATACATATATTATTATTGAAATATATTTGGATGTGGATAAATTGTCTCACTACTAAGAGCCCAATCCAAATTCTATAAATCAATGGATTGGGGCCAAAGTTTCTTCTTTGGTGGTGTTTCCTTTTCTGGGATGTCAGGTACTTTTTCTAGGGTCTGTATTATTTGGTAACTTTTCTTTCATTTTAATCTTAGTGTGTCATGAATGTCAAGTGACCTCAAAAGGAATGTTTCCTATTAAGTGTATTTTATAAATTGTGTATACGTGGTGTTTTTTGACATATTTAAGAACAAACTGTTCATAAGTATTAAAAAATCAGAAGGGGAGTTCTTATTCCGGAAAGTTGAGAAGCTTTATAACCTTGAAGAGTTCCAAAGAGGCATGATAAATTTCCTCATAGAATATGTGAATTAAAAGACTTGTGTATATGCAGTGGACCTATCCAAATGTGCATGAAGAGAAAGGTGAAACCACTCACTGGTCTTTGGGGTCTAAGATGAAGAGTATGTCCCTTCTCTTGGGTTTCTCTCTCCTCCTCCCTGTCCCCATCTTCTCCATTTTTAATCTGTTGAACTTAATCCTTTCCATCTTATCCTCATCTCCATATTCTTCCTCTAGGCATCAGAAGCATGCTTCCCTGGTACCTGCATGGATTCTTGCTTCCCCTTTCTTCCCTTGCTAGCTTATTTTTCAATATGGGGCTGCTTCCTTACTCTGAGTCAGGAAGTTGTCAGACACTGACGGACAAGATTGTCATCAAAGAGAGATGGAATAAAGCAGAACTATGAACTTCTTATCTTGAGGCAAATCTTAATCTTCTTAACTTGTGTTTTTCTGTTGCAAAGGTATGGGGTTAGGCTGCTCAATTACTCTGCTTTAACAGACAACCAGAATTCTTGGGTTGCTGGATTTGAAAACTTCGTCTTCAGTGTGTAATCACTTGGCAATTTCTTGAGCTGAAATACTTAAGATTGGAATGGAGTCAGCAATTGTGGAAAATAGATTTTGGAGTTTCATGTTCAACTCCAGAAAAACATTGATCGATATGGGAATACAATCCAGATAAATTAGCTAATAATTGGTCTATAATAGCATTATTCTCACTTTCACTTGGTTATTTTTAAAAGGCTGGCAACACTGGAAACATCTGTTACTCTCTTTTCAATGAGACATTTCCAAAGTAAAGCTTCTTCATGAATCCCCCAATTTTCTTTCATATCTAATATATTTGTTTCCTACCTTGAAGTACTAGATTCAGCACATTCAGTTTGCCAAGTAAATGCACCAGGTAAGCTAATGTAATCAAAAAGTCCACATTGCCCATATAGTCTCATGGTTCTCTCTGGTTATGGCTGCTGCCCCATCAGGGAAGTCCGATACTCACAGCCCACTATAAATTTATTGTGGATATTTAGTATTTCCTAATTGGTTTCTTGGGTTGTGATTTCTTTGCAAAATAACAGTTCTTCAACTATTGTACCTGCTTTGACAAATCTCACATAACACAGAAGCTGGGCCATGTTGGCTATGTCTGTGGATTTATCAAGTTACAGTGCAAGATATTGACTTGTTTATCGATTGGTCCTGGATGTTTCCCGCAAGGTCATCAATGCATCAACAGAAGATATTATTTGACATAGGAATGGTGTTTTTTTTCAGTGCCATGGTTATTCCCCAGTCACAATTCTACACATCTATTGCTGCTGGAAGTAGAGTCTTTCCAGTGGTGTATTCTTGTTTCCATTTGGCAGTGTGCTGGCCATCACAAAAGGTTCTTATAAGACTTTTTGAACAGGTGCTTAATTAATCATGACTTCTTTTGGTGCTTTAATTCTTTTTGGGTTAGAAGGAAAAAAATATTAGCTCCAATTTCTGAATTCCAGGTGCTTGGTTTCTAAAAGTCTCTGTACTTTCCCTGACCTCATACTTACTTTTGCTAACACTTGAAAATAAATCATCATGGCTGTGGATTTTCTGCAGTATTATTGTGACCAAAATGCAAACATGACATACCTATCATGGTATTGTTTACTTTTCTTACTTTTTTGATCAACTTTATCAAAAACATCTTCAGCCAAAAGCTGAGTACATGTAGGCTTAGCACTTAGTAAAAATCATTCCATTATAAAGATAAGACACACCTGTCTCCCCCTCAGCCCAGTTTCTGCTGTTTGCTAGCACTGGTGCTTCTGCAGCTATCACTGGGAACTTCTCTTTGCCCTCTGCTCCAGCAGGGTGCTTTCAGGAAGAAACTTCCTGTTGAATGCCTGCCCCAGCAGGAAGTTTCTCTGCTGAATGCCCTCTGCAAGAGTGGAGGGCACAGAGAGGCTCCCAACCTTGGCAGAAACAGTATAAGATGCAGGTAATTTTTAAACTTAGTTTAATATTCTCTTAATTAGAAAAAAAACAAATAGGAATATCAATTTATTATGCCATCTTCCCAGGAAAACTCTGAATGAACCCTTCGTAGCCCCCATGTGAAGCCATGGCTCACGTATTGGGAAGCACTGCTCTATGACATTGTTAGAAATAGGAAAGGTATGTGTATAGTAAACAGCAATTCCTGTCTGCCCCTGTGACCTTATTATAGTGGAGATTGTAATGATGGAAACAGACACTTCCTAACTTCTTATTTCTTATGACAGTCGCTGATCTCTGTTGCTTTCACAAAGAAATTTGATGTGATTAATACAGAGCGTTGTGATGAGAGGAATAAAACTTGCTGGACCAGAATGAGTTACTGAAGCATTAGAATTGAAATCATACAACAAATTGCTATACCATTCCTGATACTTGTAACATATTCCCCTTAAATTGCAATCTGGTATTTCAAACTTTCATTGAATTAATTTTAATACAAAACTAGAATCAATAAAAAAAGGCTAGGGAAAGTACGATACTCCAAAAATCAGCATTTTAAGAATTCAGGACCAATACTTCCTTTGTATAATTAGACTGAAGAAGCAGCTCCCTGGGTGTGTGTTGATTCTCTTTTTTTGAAAACTCAACAAAATTTTCAGTATTTCTTTTTGGCAAGTCGCTAATATTATATGGAGTCATAGAAACAATGGAGACTTCTGAGGATTATAGTTCATATACTAGTTTTGTAATGCAAATAAGTAAAGTATGGAAGTGATGTGTCTAGGATATTTTTATGTAGAAGGACAAATGAAAGTTTACTAGTTTATTGCACCTTGAATGAGGCATTGCAGCATCACTGCTGTCAGAGTGAAGTTGCCCTCAAGCAATATTGGTTCTTCTCATCATACATGTCCAGAAATCCATCTTTTGCAGCTGAGAGTCCTTGCAGTATGTATTCAGGTGATATTTATGGTGCTTATTTAAGGCTGTTGGGGGGCAACAGGTGCTGACATTTTTTAACACACTGTGTGTTTAAAGGTACTAGCTCAATATAAGAACAGGAGTGCATGAAAAATCCAGGTGTGACGTCTCAGAGGAACAATGGATATTTGTTTTGGTTACTAGAGAAGGTATCCTATTCTTTTTTGAAGATTGAGAAGTAGCAGTTTCCATGGTGTGGTACTGGGATTCCCTTCCAACCAAGAATTTTTAAAATAATCACTACTAGAATGAAGCATTTTCTACTGTAAACACCCTTGTCCCCGGCATTCAAAAATAGCATAAGCATGGTCAAAAACTATATATTATAGGTGGCAGGGTTCTAATGTTGTCCAACCATGGTAGAAGGTGTTGGAACCTAGTAGAGAGATGTTGCCTCATTTATACTAACTTGTGATAGGTGCAGCTCACTAATTCCATCTCGGAGATGAGGAAAATAGAAACGATCCATTGGGTTGAGGGATCTGGAGTCCAGAACAGCTTTCTGCAGGGGAACTCTAGGAATAATTAACTTTGAGGAGAAAGTTTAGTCCGAGGTTTTATTTGAGCTACCAATTAAGCAAAATCTGAGGAAGAGACTAAATACTTTGTGTGTCTGTTATGGCAGAGCAAGATGGGAATTTCATCTACTCATACATGGTACCAGCTGTTAGGACACCTTGTAAACAAAGGGGGAAAAGGAAATATTCCTAAAATAGGTGGTGGTCATTGAAAAACAGTAGGAGCAGACCTTGCTGCAATTCGAGGGGAATAACAAACCCAAATGTCAGCACAATAACAACTGCAACAATTCAAGGAACAGCATCAGGCCTGCGTTACAGTCAAATAGTAGCAGCAGCTGACATTTCAGAATATAACAAAAGTCATAATGGGTAAGAACAACGGTCCATTTAACTCTGTGTCCTGTTTCCTGATGGTGGCCAGCTCCAGATGCTTCAGAGGGAAAGAACAGAATAGGGCAATTTCAAGTGATCCATTTCCAGTCATCCAGTCCCAATTTCTGGAAGTTGGTGGTTTTGGAACACCTGATGCATGGGATTGTATCCTTGACCATCTTGGCTAATAGCAATTGATGAACTTATCCTCCTAGAATTTATCCAATTCTTTCTTGAACCCAGTTATACTGAGTTGTGGCCTTCACAACAGCCCTGTCAATGAGTTCCCCAGATTAATTGTGGGTTGTGTGAAACACATCCTTTTGTTTGACTGCTGCCTATTAATTTTATTAGGTGACCCATAGTTCTTGTGGAATGTGAAGGGGTAGATGGCACTTCCCTATTAATTTTCTCCACACCATTCAGATTTTATAGATCTTTATTATATCTCTCCCCCCCCCACACACACACATACTCATTTCTTTTTTTTCTGAGCTGAACAGTTCCAGTAAGTTTAATCTTTCCTTGTACGGAAGCTGTGCCAAATACTTAATCATTTTTGTTGCCTTTCTCTGAACCTTTTTCCAACTCTGTCTTTTTTTTTTAAATGGGATACCCAGAACTGCACAGTATTCAAGATCTGGGCATACCATGGATTTATATAGTGGTATTATGATATGTTCTGTTTTAATATCTATCCCTCTCCTAATGATTCCTAAAATTGTTTGCTTTTTTGACTGCTGGTACACAGTGAGCAGGTATTTGTAAAGAGCTATCCACAATCTCTTTCTTGAGTGGTAACAACTAACTTAGATCCCATCATTTTTTCTAGGTAGTTGGGAATATGTTTTCCAATATGCAATATTTTGTGTTTCATTGAATTTCCTCTGACACACTATTGCTCTCTTACCCAGTTCAGCTCTTCTCAGTCAGCATTGGACTTAACCAGAATGTTCTGAATACCACTGGTCCTAACACAGATCTTTGGTGACCCCCTCTCTCCATTGTGAAAACTGACCATGTATTCCTGTCATTGGTTTCCTGTCTTTTATCCAGTTACTGATCAATGAGAGCAGCTTCCCTCTTATCCCGTGACTTCTTAAGAGTCTTTGACGAGGGACCTAATCAAAGGCTTTCTGAAAGTCCAAGTACACTATATAGACTAGGTCAGTCATGTCTGCATGGTTATTGACCCCCTTCAAAGAATTCTAATAGATTGGTGAGGCATGATTTCCCTTTACAAAAACTGTGTTGACTCTTCCACAACTTATCATGTTTATCTGTATGTTAGCTAAATCTGTTCTTTACTATATTTTCAACCAATTTGCCTGGTACTGACGTTAGGCTTACCAGCCATAGTTGCCAGGATCGCCTCTGGAATCTTTCTTTAAAAATTGGATTACATTAGCTATCTTCTAGTTATCTGGTGCTGAGGGTGATTTAAGCAATAGGTTACATATCACAATTTTAGTTCTGCAATTTCATATTTGAGTTCTTCCAGAACTCTTGGGTGATTGCCACTTCTTTCTGGTGACTTCTTATCCTGCATACCGTCCTGATGGGACACATACCAAGTCAGTATGAGGATAGTTGAAATCCCCCATTAGTATTGCATTTTCTGCCTTTGTAGCACTCTAATCTCCCTGAGCATTTCATAGTCACTGTCACCAATCCGGTCAAATTGTTGGTAGAATATTCCTACTGATATGCTCTTATTATTTAAGCACATAATTTCTGTCTGTAGAGATCCTATAATACAGGCTGATTCCTTTAAGATAGTTGTTTATAGTTTCACTCTTCCAGTGCAGCCTATTCAGTCATGTCTGTTGTCCTGTACCCTATTACTGTGCCCTGTTGATTATCCTTATATCTCTTATGTCAATATCCTCATTTAATGCCTAGCACTCTAGTTCACCCATCTTTCTATGTAGACTTCTAGGATTTGTATAAAAGCACTTGTACATTTTGTTAATATTCAGCTGCTTGCCTTCCTATTTAAATGGAACTCTTACATGTGACTGTTCCTCACTAGCTCCTACTTGTACTTCACCAACTCCCTTCCTGTCCTCTTTATTAGGATATAGCATTCCCTCATTAAAAATTTCATCCCTACGTCTCTTGCCAAACAATGTTTCAATTTTACGTTTCAATAATCTGGTTCCTTTTTGGTTTAGATGGAGCCCATCCTTCCTGAATAGGCTTTTCCTTTCCCAAAAGTTCCCTGGTGCCTAATAAACATAAAACCTGCCTCCATACACCATGGTTTCATCCACGCAATGAGACTCTGCAGTTATGCCTGTCTTGCTGGCCCTGCACCTGGGACTTCAAACACTTCAGAGAATGCCACCATGGAGTAACTGTTTCAGAGACTCATAAATGTGAGAGCATGTCCTGGCCCTTTCCTCTCAAGCTCGGGTTTTGGTGATGAGGAAGAGGCTTACTCACCCAGTTCAAGTTTTTTCCAGCTTGGTTTTAGTTCATTTATTTGAGCCCTCTTTTTGACTATAAAAACAAATGACTTATTATGACCTGGATGCGTCAGGTTACGAGGCTGAGAACATTGCTATTTTTGACTGATTGGAGATATTTGAGACAAGTACCAGGAAAACTTTTAAATTAGTTCTTTCTCTCAAGAATTCAGGCAGGGATATGTAGCTAATGTAGATAATTTATTAACTCAAGCCAGAGATCCAGGCAATGTGTAGCACGTTGCTTGGTAAAAGTACTTCTAGGTGTTGTTACTGAAATATTTCAAATAGTGTTATCCTTATCTCACTTTATGTGGGCAAAGGGGATAAAACCAGAACAAACTGGATTGGGGGATGTGGCTCAGATGTTGTGTAATATTATAGTAGTGCTTAGAAACCACAACAGGTTGGTGTCCTATTGTCCCATTATGACCATGACTATTGCTCTAGGCATTGTAAAATCATAAAAATTTCCCAAAGAGGGTACAGTCTAAAAGGTAGCACTAGCTCCACAAAACCTTCCTCTGTTACCACTCAGCCCTCCAAAGATTCCTTCCCAGGCAGACAGTGCAATTAGGGCTGAAGTAGGCTTAGTGGATTTGGAGGGTAGAAATCTGCGTGTCATCCTCTTCTACTCCATCTGATGTTCCAATAAGAAATTTACTCAAGAGCTAATGCTGGAACAAAGGGGAGGTATGACATAGACAAGGCCCAAGGGAGCCAAGGGCAGTATTGTTCCTGAAAGAGCTGTATTGCCTGTGGAAGGGAATAGGAAGAGGACACAGCTACATGGATTCATTGGCGCTGTGTGCAACTGTCATGAAAGTCAAGGAATAGAACAGCCTACTTTCCTAGTGAAAACTCAAGGTCCATGGGGTTTTCAGATAACCCCTTGTACACAAGGTCAGGACTCCAGGCTTCATAAGAAAAGAGTGTAGAGAAGTTCTGAGTGGTGAACCTAGCATTCTTTTTCACTTTTCACAGATTTAGTAATAGTTATTAGTTAATAGTTATTAGTATTATATTTATATAATACTAATAACTATATATAGTTATTACTATTATAATTCAGGGTTATAATATTTAGATCCCAGGAAATTTCATGATTCACTTTGTTGAACTTTTGGCAAATGCATACCTCTAGGGAGAGATTTGGGGAAGCATGGAAGCAGTGGACCACAGATTTTGAACCTTGTTGCTCCCAGGGATTTTTCTGTCCACTTACTAATTTTTACTTTTTCCTCCTCCCCGTGCTTCACACAGTTCAAGTCACTGAACTGAAATTTAATTTTATTTTCCGAAGGAATAGTCAATTATAACATATATAATTTTGAAATATTTACTTGTAACATTGAGGATTATAAATGCTAAATTAAATACTGCCAGTATTTAATCAAGTTGAAAGTACATTTTAGTACTGGAAATCTTGGCTACAGCTAGGTGGTTAGACTGAATTATTGTGGAAAGAGTAAAAGGTGGAGATTTTTGTAAGTTATCAAGCCAATATTAGTGTTTCAGTGTTTGACACCTAATTTAATACACAAAACTGGTTGTGTTGATGCCTTAGCATGTGAACTCTGGTTAGTAATTTCAATGCCACATCAAAATTTTTAGTGAGAGTATCTCGGAGTTGGTATGTTATTTAGAGAACTTTGGCCTTTCAAAGGAGCACGGTACCACGGGGGCACAGGCTTCTTCAAAGTCACGGTAGCATGCTTGGAAAATGAGGCTCTTCTGTATAGAACATGAAGTCATAAATCATCCTAATATTCTCACCGATAAATCTTCCACAATGGAAAACCTTTTGATACTCATTCGTTATTAGTGACAAAGAGGACTTAATTCTGTTGGCTAACAATGGTATTCCAATTTTATATGTCACATTTAACAGTCTAATGAGATCTGAATATACACATACGGTGCTTACATTTTTGTTTGGGTAGCTGGACTCGAGTCTTGCTGTACAGGATATCTTTGCTAAAGAACAATTTTTTTCTAGCTACTAAGTTTAAAATTATGAGAGATTTTGACACAATAGATTTGTCAGTATTATAGTGGAGAGTGAAGGTGGAGTTCATACGTTACCTAATCAAAATTCCTCAAATGATTCATTTACATCAACATAAGCCAAGAATAAAGACAGAAGACAGTTTATTTAGATTTATTAGGTTTGCACTTTTAAGGGGCTTTTCATTTTCATCACAGGTTTAACATAGGCACTGTGAAAAAGGATAGAGTTGGACAAATGTTTTGTAGTGGTGGGAAATGAGTAAATTTCAGTAGCCAGATATTTTCAGAAGTCAGAAATCTTAATCTCAAATATTATAATTTTTTTAATGGAGTGTTTAGGTAACCTTAAAGTAATACTTTGGCACACACAATTTTGTTTTCATATGTATTGCTAGTAATGGATTTTTTTTAAAGTGTTACTGTGGATTATATGAAGTTCTGATTTGAAAAATCTACTTTTTTGTAGCATAGCAGTACTTGCCACAATATGATATGTTACCTGTGTTATTAGAATTGAAGTAGTTGAATATTGTTCAACTACTGGACAAAGAGGATGGGGTCCGATTTAGCACCTCCCCAAATTACTGTAATCTTCTTTTGTGCCATCAACAAATAGCGTGTGGGTTGGGCACGCTTGTGAATGTGGCTAGTTGGTGTACAAGGTGTTCCTTATGAAATAATACTCAATTAGTATTAGCACCATCAGCTTGATGTACGTTCTAGATAGGACTCAAACTATTACTCATCTCCAAATATAGTTCATGCTTTTATTAACACAATTATCCCTGATTTCAAGTTCTCTCTATTGGATCTTCTCTTTTATAAGGAGTGGGGAGGGGAAAGCAACTGTTCATGACGAATGGTCTGTGGGAATACGTATGTACATATCAGAGTTTAGATACAGCTCTAAATCCTGCTTAGCTGTTTTATAATTCATAGTATTTTGTTGTTTTTGTTGCAAGAGTGTTCCAGCTGAGTGCTGTAGAGCATGCTTTCTCAAACTTGAGCACATGACTCCACTGGTGAGGCCTGGAAATTGCCTTTGTGGTGCCTGAAACTCTTGTGTCTGTCTGTTTTAATTTACAGATTTCAAAATAAGATGCATAGGATTTTTCTGTGCGATCTCCTGTTGTTTATTTCAACTCCAGTGTAAGTTATTCTTATGCGTTCATCAGAAAAACAGGAATTAAGCAAGGCTACTTGTGCCCCCTCTTTTGGTGCCCAGCCAGTGTGGAGCAGGTGGTAGAGTGGGAATCAGAGAATAGGAGAGATTCACATGGTATCAGTCTGGCACTGTACAGATACACATTTCAAGTAACTTTTTTTTTTCCTGGGGGCTAACTTCTCCCAAAGTTTGAATGTTTGTTGGACAGGTGGTCATTGTTCAGATTCACTGAATAGAGAGAGGAATGAATATAGGGAAAAGCTGAAAGATTCAGGAAGTACTGAAATTCCACTGAATCTGAACAAACACTCTAGCACTTTGTGTTCTAAGTGATGTGTCTGAGAAACTGTTACGAAGACTTTACAGATTTACATGAAAGCTAGTAATGACTTGGGTTAATGGATTAAACTATACTTTGCCTTGTATGCAAATGGGGGAAAGCTTTTGATAGCAAATATGTTTTTCCCCAAAAGTTAATCACCAATTTATCTTGGCATTTTGGTCAAGCCATAACATTATTCATAATCCTTTTATGTTGTAGTAAAATAATAATAATAATAATAATGTCCCATGTCAAATAATATGAAATACTTTAATTTCATAGTATACAAATACATTTTAAGTTGTTCTACATAATGTACACCTGAATATTGCTATACACCAAACAGGAATGAAGAATCATACACTTTTTATACCCAAATATTCGTTTCTCACAAAGAATAGTAATTTTGTTTTGAGAAACTCTCCACATGAATAATTTCGGACCTATTTTCTGTTTGTAGGGAAAATGACCCGGGGGAAAAAATCAAATGAACAGCAAAACTTCCTAGTAATATCAGGAAACATTGTATCAAATATTCTGTCATACAATCACACTAAATAAAAGGAGAAACAACCTGAAGCACAATTGTTAAACAGAGTACAGTTCACGGATTATCAGAGATCTTTCAGTTTGAAAGAGAACAAGTTAATAGAAAAGCAAATAAGTTCATAAACAGAAGGCTAACATAGAATCATAGAATATCAGGGTTGGAAGGGACCTCAGGAGGTGATCTAGTCCAACCCCCATCTCAAAGCAGGACCAATCCCCAACTAAGTCATCCCAGCCAAGGATTTGTCAAACCTGACTTTCCACCACCTCCCTAGGTAACCCATTCTAGTGCTTAACCACCCTCCTAGCAAATAAGATTTTGCTAATATCCAACCTAAACCTCTCCCACTGCAACTTGAGACCATTTCTCCTTGTTCTGTCATCTGGTACCATTGAAAATAGTCTGGATCCATCCTCTTTGGAACCCCCTTTCTGGTAGTTGAAAGCAGCTATCAAATCCCTCCTCATTCTTTTCTTCTGCGACCCAATCCACTGATTTGTCTAGGTCCCTTTGTATGCTATATCTACCACTCCTCCCAGTTTAGTGTCATCTGCAAACTTGCTGAGGGTGCAGTCCATGCCATCCTCCAGATCATTAATGAAGATATTGAACATTCACAGTATAAATCCCCTAATGTTCCAGGTCAGCTCCTGATTCAGTCCTCAGATTCCAGATTAGATTAATCATTTGCTTTTCTTCTCCTTGGGTCATTTTTGTTACTCAGAAGATGGTTCATCTCTAAACAGGTTTTACCTTGATGAAAATTTACATTTAGGTGAACTGAATATGAAAAACTCCACCTCTTCAAATGAATGCCTATTTAGCATTCACCAGCAAACATGGCTCTGGCTCTCAATAAATAACATCTATCAATGCAATCTGGTGCAATACAAATCGGCTCTTTCACCAATGCTAATTATAATGTTGTAATAAAGCATTTGGATTCTACAAGAAAATCCAGATGAATTTTTGTTACTTTAATTCTTTTTTAATGTTTTGACCTCCTTTTCATTTCTACAGAGTCTTTCATTAATCTTTTAGGAGGAGATTTTCAAAGGCACAAAAGAAAGGTAAATGCCTAACTTGGGAGATAAGCACCTTTACTCTGCAGTAAAGATTCAACAGGTAGTGAAGGCTAGCTAATACAGCTAACAGTTCTGTTCTCTGCTGTGTCACCTGTGTATTTCTAGATTGTGTAGTCTGACGACTGACAGTTTGCTTGTTTTTTATGCTTCCTGATGGGTTGTACAGCATGATATAGTAGGGTTCTATTTGGAGATGAGGATGGAAGGAAGACTGACTAATTAAATTAGTAGGAAGCTATTTTGCTTCCTTTTTTGGTTTTGTCCTCTGTAGCAAAATATGTATTAAGCATATCTGTGTAGAATACCACTCATATATTATAATAATTAGGACTATTTTGAAAAGATACGATAGTCCTAATAATCCTCAAGCATTTAAACTTGGCAAACTATATCCAGGAATCTGTTCACTTACCAGCACATGATAATAGACCGTATTTTAGGACTGGACAGGGAGCATATCCCACTGAAACTGCATGAGGAATTTTAAGTAGACAGAAGGTAATGACAGAAAGTGAATTGCTAATAAAATCTCTAAAACCAGGTGGTCCTGGCTTCCCTTTTTTATGTAAAGAACTGCACCTTCAGCAACAGTTTCCTGTAATGCTACACTTGGGCACTGGTTCAGTATTGACTTAGAGAGAGGAGTGCTACATATTTAATCATTTAGTGTAATAGTGCATTCTACTGCTTTAGTGTACAGCTTGCTCTAGCAGTTAGACTTTGTGATGCACATACTTAACCAGCCCAGTCATGCTTATGAGTTCTGACTGGTTTGCAGCAATAGGTAATATGGAAAGTATGTTTTTTCTTTAAGTGCTCACATTATGACATTATCTGTCTTTCCACTTAATTAGAGACAGCTAAAATGTGACTTGCATTTAATTGGAAGAATGCCACTCATGAAACTGACTTTTCTGTGATGGAGTTTGAGCAGTTCTGTGGCCAATTCCAGCAAGTTGCAAATTTACTAAATGATAGCTGAATTAACCTAACTTTTGTGAACTACAAAGAGTGAGTTTCTATGTTAGTATGACAGATTTTAAGCTGATGCTTGCCAAGGCATAACTGATTAAAAATTGACATTTTGTGCTTAACACTATGCTGCCACCATCCTTACTGCTTTGTGACAAACTGTCACTCTGCGGTACTGTATGTCTAGCTAGTAGCTGAAAAATTAACCTGTTTTATGTTGTGGGTAGTATACTGTTGACAGTATTTAGAAATAAGTCATATGTGTGGTACCTGCATGGTAGGTAATAAGTGTCATTGCAGGAATGTCATAAAAGCAAGGTGCCAAACAAGCCCAAAATGACCAGAACATGCACTTTTTTCACACATTCTTTTCGCACTGGTAGTGGCTAATCTCATTATGTAATCTTACATCATGCAACTCCCATCTCTCTCCCTCCCCCTGCTTACTCCCTCTTTCCCCACCCTCCTTTCCTCCTCAAAAGAACATAGTTCTGTTATTTTTTCTCTAGTTTGCCATCAACAATTTTCATTTGTGGCTAGGTAGATAAACATTATTTTAACTCAAATGAAGGCTCAAACTCATTCATCTTTTTTGTATAATTTGTACTAAAATGGACCTCTGCAGGTTCCTGATGTTTCGAATAATTTGAGTAAAATGCAGACCATCTATAAGTAGATTCAGCTCTGATTTTTATCTTGTGAAATTAACAAATAAGTAATCCAGCCATCTATTGTGCCTTAAAAAAGCACTGTTAAAATTTATTACTATGTTTTTAAATGGTTACAACTTAAAGCAGACCTACAGCAATGATAAACCCATTAAATGAAAATCTAATCCTGGTATCCAGAATCTGCTATGGACCAATGCAGGTGTACCTGTTAATATATTCAGAAAAGGTTTCAATTTTTAGATTGGGACTCTTCTCGCAGACTCCTTTACATTTCTGACATCTTGCTTTCCATTTTTAGCTATTTCTCAACTTATTCGTGGGAAGTTTTCAGCATTCAAAAATGTTTGATGCATTTTTTTGGGAAGGAGCAAGATTTGAAGAGATTGCATAGAGAGTTGGCAATCCTTTAGTACAGGGGTGGGCAGACTATGACCCATGGGCCACATCAGGCTCGTGGGCTAATTTTGTCCAGCCCCCCCAAGCTCCCGGCTGAGGAGGCTACCTCCTCCTGCCCCCTGCAGCCTCAGTGCTCTGGGCCAGACCCGCTGTTCTGAGCAGCGTGGTAAGGGGATCAGGGGCTTGGCTGCTTCCCCCCAAACACAGTTAGATTCCCAGACATCTCTCACTGTTGTCTTTTATATTGGCCAAAACAAATGGGAACGAAAGCATTCAGGGAGGATGGGGTTAGTCCCTGTGTTAATGCATGTCCAACCAGACAATTTTATTTTCTCCTGGAAAAATTGAGGCTCAGTCTCAAGTCTCTCTTTGCTCTGCACATTAATTCAACCCCTTTACACATTCCCAAGTAATGTTTTCCAAGGTGTGCCACCGTTATATTGCTGACCATTGCAGGCCCTTGCAGGGCACAGCAGTGGCATCAGGTGGTCCAATAACATGTTCCTCTTATGCCAACTCATGCTTGCCCTGTCTCTGGACTCTGGTTGCCAACCCTTGAGACAGTGAGGCTGCGTGCCTGTCCATATAAAAAACAATCCTGTGCCCACAGATTCACACCACTGTCTCCATGGCTGGTCTTCCAACATCTGGAATGAAATCACAACATATTTATGTTGACTCGTGACCTGATGTCACACATGTTTTGTATGCTTCCGAATGCCAATGATTGATTTACCCCATCCCCATTCTCAGCTATACTGCTGCTGCTATGGCCTTGATTCTGAATGAGTGGGAACCAAATTCCATGTTGCAGAAGGCCTCACTGCCTTCGTGGAGGATAACAGGTTCTTCCTGGCCTCCTTGATCTGTCATTGACCATTGCAAGTTTAATATCCTTACTTGTGCCTGCCAGTGCACATCGTGCAGTTCCAAGTCCCCTCCCGCAGAGCCTCTACAAAACTCAGGAACTAGCTTGCTGATTCAGAAAGGACCAAAAATTGCTATCAAGAATGCTGCTCTGAACAAGACTGCCTAGATCCCTAATAATGTTAACTGTAGTGGGCTAACATGAGTCCTCCATGGGGCCACTGGAATGTGACAACCTGCCAGAAACCTTTGAGTTAAAACCACTCTGTGGCTATGGATAACCATTTATTCTGCTGATGAACGTAATGGCTGGGAGGCAATTCAAGACTGACGAGGATGCAAGTTGGCAATTTGCCAGTGACACCATGTACTGCATCACATTCTCCTCCATTATGAGCCATTTGGTGACTGGCCTTCCCATCCCAGAAATTGCATGAATATTAGAACTTGTCTCATAGCTCTGCCACTAGAGCAGAGCCAGATGCTCTCTATGCTACACTGATAACCATTCTACTCAAGGTTCAATAGTGCTCAGGTTCTTGGAGGGCTCCTGGTACCAGCTTTCTACCTTAGCCTGCTCCATGTTAGAGGGGGCTTCTCTGCAGAGGCCGCCCCTTTTAAGCCCTTCCACCCAGGGGATGAGTCAGCATCACCATGCTGGTGCCTCATCCCCTTTTGCAACAGTTTTGCTTTCCTTCTTCCCCAGCCATAAAGTACCATTCCCTCGATTTGGCCAGCCTGACAAATTCCCCCTGATTAAACGTGTGTTGCAATCATTTGCCTGGCAGAAGATTTCATCGTACTCTGCAGATCTTGCTGCTATGCAGCCTGTTTACTCAGGCTGTGAACTGAGGACAATATGTAGTTTAAAGTACAACTTTAGACTATCACCATTGCATTAGAATGCGACCAAACAGAGCAGTTAGATTAAATTTTAGTATAGACTTACATTTTAGGTAAAAATTTGGGTAAAAATTTGAAAAAGTATGAAGTGCCATTTTAGAAAGTGTCTAAATGCTGTTAGTCTCTAACTCCGTGTTGATTTTAACAGATTTATTTGGCATAAGCTTTCGTGGGTAAAAAAAGCCACTTCTTCAGATGCATGAAGTGAAAATTCCAGATACAGACTTAAATATATATTGGCACGTGAAGAGAAGGGAGTTACCTTATGGGTGGAGAACCAGTGTTGAAGGCCAAGTCAGTCAGGGTGGCTGATGTGGTCCACTCCCAATAATTGATAAGAAGGTGTCAATACCAACAAATAAATCTGTTAGCCTTTAAGGTTTCGCTGGTCTCTTTGTTGTTTTTGTGGATACAGACTAACATGGCTACCCTTCTGATACTTTAAGCCCTATTGACTTTCCTGTTGATGCAGGCTCCTAAATTGCTTTTGTGGTTTTGAAATTTCCCCCCTTTATGTGCAGAATACAACTGCCAAATACATATTTGACTTACCTGACTTTATAAATAAGTGGCTCCCCAAACATTTGTTGCTTATTTAAATAGAGCCAGATCCTCAAACCTGCTGTTTCCTTTTATGCTGTCCTAAGGGATTGTGCTGTCCATTTGGGGATTTCCTGATCAGAGGTGAAGAGCAGAGATAATCCTTGATAAGGGTAAAGACGATACGGCCAGCTCCATACCAGCTGCTTCACTGTATAGGCTGTGTTTGGGCATGGGAGAGCACATATCTGGAAATGCTTTGTATCAGCAACCTCTACCATTGAAGTGTGCCCCCCCTTACCCTCAGATGAGCTCTTACAAGGCTGCTTAACTTGGAGTATCCTTAGGGTTGCTCTCTAAACTATACTTTGGCTGGCCCATGTAGCCCCAGGAATCAAAGGAGATGTATGGGGAATATGACTGTTCAGCTGCACCTGGCACAAATCCTATTTCTGAATACCAAGAGCAAAATTAATCCTTAAAATGGTGATTTCTACTATGAGACTGGCACTTTTCTAACTAAAGCAACAGTGAGCTCATCTTGTTTTTGAGTTTGCCCAAATTTCATATTAGGCTAACATGGATGTCTTTTTTCATTCAGAAATACATTATTTCTAAGTGAAATTAGGGTGCATCATGGAAATGCTATCAACCATATAGTGATTTGCAGGTTAACAGCATGATAACATCCTCTGATGTTAGCACTATGATTCTGATAAGGCTGTTGGCATGACCTTAAGTTATTTACTTTGTAATTTATCATATGACAGTACTTGTCAGGCACTTATTAAAAATCAGTGAAATCTTTGGTTTAGATTCACAACATATAGCTTTAATTTTTTTAATCAGACTTTGTTACATTGTTTTCAACTTTACAAACTCATTGATGAAGTAACAGAACAAGGTAGGGACATTTTTAGCTCTTTCTAAGCCATTAACTAGAAATATTGTAAAATAACAGTCGGCAGACACAAATATCCAACTAGGAGCAAGAAAAGTAGGAGGAAGAGGCTAAATAATGTTCAGCTAACTGATCTTGAATGTGTTTGTTTCAGTCATCAACAGGAAAAACAAGTAGTAAAAGAAAGGTGGGGAAATGAAAAAATAGTCAAACAATAGTTGTCAACTTCTTAATCTAACTACATGGAGTGCAAATTAGAAGATTCTGATGATGTAACAAAGCAAACTCTTAGAATTTCTGCCCTTGCTGTTGGCACGGAATACCAGCCTCCACCACTAAGGAGTTAATTCAGGACATTATTTTTTAAATACCTATTCATGTTAAAAGGGAGGCTGATACAAAATGTATTTCATTTTTCAATTGATCTCTAAATAGCCATGAAAATCAATTTCTTTTCAGCACCCAATTAAAATCAACCATTTCCTAGCTTAGGGTAAACTCATTCTAGATTAGGTTTGTGTGTGTTAGAGAAGTACTGCTTGATCAGGATGAGCATTTCTGCAAGGCAGGGGATCAGAATGTGAATACAGTTGCCATCATACACTGGACATACTACATTGGCCTCATAATTGTCAGAAAGCATGAAGCCAAGAAAAAAGCCCTTAAGGGTATGTCACACTTTTATTTAATCATTTAAGTGTTCAAAATATTGGCTGTTGAGTAATCACTATGAAATCCAGTTATATGAACTGTAGGTTGATTCCAAACTACAGTTCCTATCATTATAGTAGGAGCCAGAATTTAGATAATTTATTCCTCTGATTTATTTTCTTTACACAGTTTAATTAGACATTGCTCACTAGCTATATAACTACGATGCAGGTATACTGAGGCCTGCTTTTTCATTAATTAATAGTGCAGATGTTTGGTGAAGGTATGTTTTTATATTTTTATTGGTTTATTTATTTTATTGGTCTATTTAGCCAAGTAATAGAATGATATCCAATATCACCTCCGTTGTGTGGACTGTCTTTATAAATTTGTTGATGGAGTAACAAGATTAGGAAAAATAACAAAAGCCAGGGATCACTTGCAGTAGAGTATGCTAGGAGATTTAGATGTAATTGAAATGTAAAAAACCTTTTAGTAAAGGTAATCGTCCTGCTGTCAGCGTAGGACTCCTTTCGATGTAGTTTAGCACACATTAGATTCTGTAAAAATAATAAATAATTGCTTTGTATTGTCCAATTTTAAATGACTCAAACAATGGGGCTTTCACCATTTTCCTTGGAAGACTTTTCCTTAGTCTAGTATGGGGCTCTTCTCTGAGCTGATGGACTCAAGGCTCCATGGCCTTAAAGACTCCTGAGCCACTTTCTGCTCCCTAGGCCTTCACACCCCTTAACAGTCCAGGAAGCCTTTCTGTCGTCGTCCTGCATTCCCCCCCCCCCTGCAATCTAGGTTCTGGGGAACTCCCAGAGCAGGTTCCTACAGGAGGCAGGACGTTGAGGGGCATAAGCAGCGATATCGGTCATCTTCCCACCCGGGAGGTCAAAACTATCTGTCGTGAGGGTGCTCCCAAGGTCCATGCCCCAATCAGTCTACTGGATCCATCCCTCTCTTTCCTCAACTACCACTGCCCTTTCCGGTCAACCACGTCCATATCACTTCAATGAATGAGCTGGGGCAGCACTTCCCAGGAGCCCTCTGCAGCAATGGCCAGGAACGGTAAGCCAGGCTCCCCGGCGCCCTCCCGCCTCCCTCTGCGGGAGGCTTACCGCTCTTAGCTGCCACTGCAGCTAGGAGCCCTGGCCGAGCCCTGGCTTCCAGGCGCTGCTGCTGCGGCCTCAATGAACAAGCTGGGGCAGCGCTGTGCAGGAGTGAGCGGGGGGGGGGGAGGCGTGTCAGTGATGCGGCCCACGGGCCAGTGCACTAGTCCTCATGCGGCCCTCGTGGTCATTTGAGTTAGAAAATCTTGGCTTAGAGGGAATGTATAATGTTGTTCGTCCTGAAGAAAACTGAAAAATGTTGGGCACATATTTGGAAGTACACTCTATTGGTAGCCATAAAAAGTTGACTGTTAATGATAGGAATGAAAAATGTGTGTCCTTTACTAAGTAGTGATTGATTTTTCCAGCACAGCCATTCCATATGTGCTTCTGCAGTTATTATTCACATAATATTGCTACTGTAAACCAGCGAATATGCTTTATTGTCACAATAATCTCTTTGAAATCAATGTAAAAAAAACTTTTTCTCTAGGTGTTCACTAACAAATCAACCATAAAACTGCTATTCCACGTGATTTTTTTTTTGATTTTTTTTTTTTGGTTGAGGTCAGTGCTCAGTGATTTAACGATTTTTATTATTTTAATGTAGGTGCTATTTAATGTTGACTTCTCATAACAGACTGAATTATCATAACTCAGGTACAGGAGGGATGACAAAAATACAGCATATAGTTTGAGTACATTTTAAGTAGTGTGTATTCTTGTTTTTCCCTACTAGGATTTTTCTTTATTTAAGCCCTGATAGAAATTATTTTTGCAAAACTGCACAAAATATGCTCAAAGTTACAGATTGTTGAGATGCAGGCTCCTTGGGGAAAATATACACACATTTTACAATTTTATTATTCTCTTGTGAACAGGTTGCTTTAAAATATGGAAAAAGTCAGTGTAAAAAGATGCATGTAATACTGAACAGCCCTGTGGGAAGAATTGAAATATCTGGATGTGGAACAGGGGTACATGAAATACAACTTAAGGAAAATGTTCTGTCACAAAACAGGTAAGTTTGTGTCCTGTTGATTTTATGCATAAGTACATGGTGCTGAATGCAGAATTCTCAGATTCAAACCACTGGTAAAAAAAAATAACTGTGTATAATTATTTATATTGGCTGTATATTTGGAAATATAATACAATACAATAATTTCTCTCTCAAAATCAAAATCAGCATTGAGTTACCCAAAAGGAGTGGCAGCTCCAAGAAACTGATTTACTACCCTGTCCATGTTTATAACTCAATATCTGTTCTACCTTTAGTGCTATTTCAAGCAAATTCTAAAATTGTGAGCACTTGTTTCAATTATGTGGGCAGTTTCTTCTCAGCCTTTATTACTATCATTGGAGAAACAGTGAAACTTCAAAATTGAAAGGGCTTGTTGCCAACCCTCCAGGATTGGCCTAGCGTCTCCAGGAATTAAAGATTATGTCATGCGAAGAAACCTCCAGAAATATGTCTAACCAAAACTGGTATCCCTATTTGTTTCGTAGAAGTAAAACATAAAAAAGTTGGAGAGAGACAGACCCAGTGAGGACCTCTTCACAAAATACTGGCCTGTATCCAGGAGGTGGTGATGTCTAGGCTCACCTCTTCTATAGGCTGTTGTTAGTATTTCTGCGGTCCATAGTCCTTATTACTGAGGTGAGGTATTATATCCTTATCTGGGAATAAAACCAGGTCTCCAATATGACGTGCCTAAGTCTTATCCCCCTTAGCAGTGCTGCCTCTCAAAACAAATGTGCTTGGCTATACTGCTGGTATATTCACCGATTAGAGCACTGTCCCATCTTGGACCATGCTGCTATTTCAGAGCTTGGAATAGAACTCCGGAATCCTGACACCCACCAATTTATTGCTGACTTACAAATAGTTGTGTAACCTAATGGCAAAGTGTATGTTGAGTCCCTTTCAAGGAGCTGGTACATATAAAAGGTAACAGCTTATTACTACTACCAGTTACTCTTTTAGCTCAAATGGTAGAATTAGTGTGTGACTCCAAGTCCTCGGTTCAAACTTCATTGACCATCCGCGTTGGGGGAAAATAGTATGTGATCACATAACAAAGGATTCTATCATATCATAATGCTTACGCACAAAGCATTAGATGTACACTGGCAGTTTTAATACTAGTATATTATGTCTTGTGAGTGCTTGACTTGTTTTACATGCTTGTAATATCTTTTATTGGGGTCCAGAGCGGGTTTCCTATGGCTATTGGAGTCACTTCCTGGATAAATCCAACACAAGACTAGAGAAGGTACCCTCTGTCTTACTGGGTGGGATCATTATTGCCAAGTAGTTCAGTCAGTTAATAAAGTTGCAGCCTTTACTTTCATTCACATGTGTGTGTGGTGTCTGTTTTCCTGAAGTGACTAGGTTTGGTTCACCTTTTTTCTCTTCCCAACTTCATTGTTTTATTTTTCTCTGTTTCTTTCAATTTTGAAATGCTCCTTTGATTTGTGTATTCTCCCCATATTTATTTTTTGCTATTTTATTATCCTTATACATTTTTATATTTGTGTAATATTAATATATAAATCATGTGTATGCACAATATATATTCTAGTTTGAAATTGAAAACCAGAATACATTTTTGTTTGTCTCTAATCCAAACAGCACCCCCAAACAAGTTTATCAATGTTAATTCACACTTGGCTTAAATAACATCTTCTCTGACCTGGCATTCTAAGCATTCCAGATTTCTTGTGCACCTTTATAATATTGAATATATATTGAAGGTATAGCGGACTGTAGACTCTGAACTAGGCCAGGGGTTTCCAAACTACGTCCTGAGAGCCAGGCCCGGCCCCCCAAACTGATTTAGAATTTAATGTAACACTGACACAGTAGTGATTTTTGTAATTTGCATATATTTTGCATATATTTGCATGTATTTAATTTTTCCGACAGTCACTTTGGCCCACGAAGCCCCTTCAAAAATCTAATATGGTCCTCGTCTCATAAAGTTTGGAGACCCCTGAACTAGGCTATAAGATGTCACTTCAAAATAAGGCATCAAGACTATGAACCCAACATGTTGTAGAGTGTATGTGTTATTTTTTTTAATGTTTCCACTTATATGGTGATAACTTCTCCTGTATTTCTATTTGTTCAGTCAGTACTTAGTTCTACTAGTTGGGGAAGAAAGATCTTGTGACTGAAAAAAACAGGGCTGGTAGTCAGAATATCTGGGTTCTCTTCCTAACTTTCTGATTTCCTTTGTGATGTTGGACAGATCACTTCATCTCTGGTTTAGATCTCTCACATATAAAATGGGGATTAAGAGAGCTTCCCTAGCTCATAAGTGTTGTGGGGCTTCAGTAACTAGTCCTTTTATAAAGCACTTTGAGATTTTGATATTGAAAGAACTATATAAATTATTTTTGAACCCACTGTTTAGCTCACATAGTAGTGGCTCTGGTGGACGAGAAATGGCAAGCAAAACTTCTTTCTTGTGGTTACTTCTTCTGAAGAAACTCTTCTTAAAAAAAAAAAAAAAAAAAGGAGGCATGGGAGGAGGATGAGGGACTTGGATATATTTTCCTGACGGTAAAGTTCTAAAAATTTTAAAGCTGTCCTTAAATGCTTTTGCTGAAATGTAACATTTAATCTCCTCCACTCATTGATAGTGAATAGTTGTTAAAGTCTCTGGTCTCATTATTTTTGACAGGACAAAATAAAAACAAAACAACAGTGCCCAGTGTTTCTCTTAACTGGCTAATAAACACAATGGCAAGAGCATTAGATGAAAAAAATACATAAGAAACATAAAAATTGATTTTAATGGACCCCTGTCAGAGAGAACCATAATGAACACAAGTGTGGTAATAAATATTGGTATTCTACTCCACAGTCATTGAGATTTTTCATGTAGAGTTGCTTGTTGCAATCAATATAGATTTTAGCTTTTTTACAACAAAAATAAGTAAACCTTTGAAATATATATAAATATTTGAGACTTTCAGTCTGTCAAACCAATCTGTAGTTTAGAAAATATGTTAAGAATGCCTATGCAATGGCATAATTTGTATGTGGGGATCTTGCTCTATTTTACAGCTTGTAAAATGCTACGCAATTAATCACCTGAGATTACAACCTATTCTGTGATGGCTGATAGTAAAATTTAAGGACAAAAACTAAAAGGCAGATTAAAAAAAGAAACAACAAAGTAAAGACTAGTTCTCAATAAGTTTTTCCTAGAAGTCTCTCTCTAAGTGGAAAAAAAGCTAAATGTTAGATTTCCTTTAAAGACTGTTGAGAGTGTTGTGGATTTACAAGGATCAGAGGTCATTGCACACACTGTAATAAACCGTTTTTATTGTGGGGGAAGAGTCATTTTTATTTGAGTTTCTGTCTTCAAGTGCTTATCAACTTTCAAAAATATTATGTTTGTCTCAAATTATTCTTGTTTACCTGAATGGTGACTTTTTTCATGTTTGCATATATTTTGTTTGCTTAGTAATATATTACATAAACTAACTCAGTTTTGTTTTTATTCTTCAAACTACATGTGAAGTTAGACTGATTATGTTAAATTCGGTGGAATAGTTCTGATTATAAAATGGTGTCTGTGTGATAAGAATTTTATCCAAAATCTTCTCTCAGGATGAGCAGATTGACATGTCTATACAAATTGGGTTTAGAAATAGCTAAATTTTTAGTGCATGAAAATCATACATTGTACATGTGTAATGCTCTGTTTTCAGCGAAGGTTTTAGCAATACTGGGAGGTGCAGAGTTTTAAGTATACAGAACATGTAAATGTTTCTGGAACACTAAGTTCAAGATAAACACAATTATATATAATTCTCCGTAGTGATATCGGGTCCCTTAGTTGTCTTATTCTCTTTGTAATACTTTTTTATTTTAGGGTACTGACTGTCATTTTTTGTGTGAGTACTCCTTTGGTGGGGGTTCGGGAAGGAAGGAAAGCCCCATTGAATGACATGTGTTTAATTCTGTTCACTTGTGTCTTTAGGAAAAAATTGTTGCTGATTTGTTTTGGATTTACTGGTATTTGTTTTTATAAATCTGTGTTTAATAACCTGGTAAAACTGTGAAATTACTATTTGTTTTTGTTTTTATTTGTTTTCATTGTAAATGTGTGATGATGGTCAATTTTGATATTTCTTACCTTCCTGTTTTTCAAATAGAAAGGTAATTTTTAATTGTAGCTAATAGACAGTTGCACTTGTGACTGCCTCTAACAATAAAGAACCTGTTCTTGTAACTAGCTATGCTAAATATTTACAGCAGAATGTACATTAGAAAGAAGACGGGACAGACTTTTTGCTTAGTAGTTAGGATGGCAAAGAAGGGAGACAGTTTTCCTGTGTTTCAATAATCTAGATTCTTAACGGCATTCCCTTGTTTGCTCCATGAAAATTGTTCAAGGGTCACACATCTACTAGACCATTTAACATGCTGTCCTGGTTATGTAGCCTGCAAATTTGTTAATGCAATGTATTAAGGTTGCAGCTGTTGGATTTTAGTAAAATGAAGGAAAGCAATATAATATGCCTTGAAGTAAACTTATGGTGTGAAAAAGCTACCAGTGTGTGATTGGAAAATATGGTCATACATGCTGAGCCTTCTGAGTCATTAATAATGTGGCATTCATTACTACTCATTTATGATTGTGTATATAAAATGGAAAATAAAAAGCCTACAATCTGATTGGTTGAATGGAGTCACAGACTATGCTAGCATTTTAACACACACCACAGGACAAACTGCTATAACCATAAAAATATGTTGTGCCATTTTTATTAATTTTTAGTATGTTTAAAAACACTGATACATTCTAACATGAAAATAAAAACTGTTTAAAAAGTTAATTCAAGATGTCAAATCTTGTTTGCCTGTACTCACTATAGTACTACTCATTGTAGTAAGGTAGGCAGAATTTGGCCAAAGTTTTGTTGTTGGGTTTTTTTCTGAATGGGATAGGAAGATGAGTGCTACAACACGGATCAATTCTCATCTTCTTTGCTGGGTGATTCATCACCATCAATTTCAAGGTGGCAAGCCTGGCTGTGATTGTGAGCTGCCTTTTTTTGTTGTTGTTGTTGCAAGCTTGTAACATTTTTTTCTATATTATCTTTTCCTCAGGCTTTCCCTAGGAAAAAATACTGAAAGGATTGTAGCCTAGAGAACTTTTGCCTCAACAAGATAACGTGGAGAAGGCAGGGAATTTCCCCCTTGTGTTACTCAGTAGCTTGAGTAACTATAGCAGTGAAGCTGTGACAGCATGGGGCAGTAGCCACTTCTCCGTACCCAGGGTCTCAGGCGTGCAGGGCTAGCCCATAGCTCTCTCTTAGATCAAAGTTTGGCTATTTCTGCAAACTGCAGTCACACATCGTGAATTTACTCTAGACATGCCTTCAGTGGTCTTTTGCCTCCACATCAGATCTGGACCCAGTGCACTGTTTCACCCACTGGCTGAGATTCTCTTTGGCTATGGGAGCCATTGGGACCCCCCGAGAGTCTGGGACTGTGTCTTCTCAGGGGAATGTTCATGGCCCTGGAAAGGGGATGATGTGCATTCTTGGTCCTCCCCCCCAGCTATCCCTCTTCACCTCTTTGTCAGCACAGATGCCAGCCCCACAGAGAGGCTCTGCAATGGTTAGAGTGGAGAAATGGTTCCATGATGGCATTTTAGTGTGCAAGTAGGAAGAGATCTGTATATGTAAATTTCTCTCTGTAGCTCTGGGTGAGGGGAGGAACAGTGTGTGCTGTCAGAATTCACACAAACCCTAAGCAGTCAGGGCAGAGGGACTGTACAAATTCATGCATATGCCTGAGAATCAAACTCAGGGCAGTGGTAGGTTTAATTTTAATAAAGTGAAAGTGGATATATTTATTAGCATCACAATACACATGGGAAAAGATGTGCACATTTACTTTAGCACAATAGGAATTAAAAAGTAAATTCCTTAATCTTGCTTGTAATAGAAGAACAAGGGGACATTAAGTAAAATTGAAAGTTAACAAATTCAGAACTAATAAAAGGAAATACTCTTTCACATAACACATAATTGGACTGTGGAACTCATCACAAGATCTTGCTGAGGCAAAGCGCTTACATGATTCAAAGAGGGATTGTACTTTTTTCCTTGAATAACAAGAATATCCGGAGTGTTGAGTAAATACTTTAAAAGGTAGAATGGATATGAAACCTCAGGATTCATGGTCTAACCAAGTAGCTATCTACTGATTGTTAAGAATATAGTCTTCTGGTTGGCAGATGATCCTACACCGACCTACTCTGGGGCTTCTTGCTACTTATACAGTATTAGAGCCTTTTGTTTACCATTGTTACTGTTGGAGACAAGATAGTGGACAGTGGAATACTCCATTTGAGCAATCCCAATGTTTCTAATCTGCAGGAGAGGTCTGGTGTAGGTGAAATATTAATTTTAAAAATTATTTTTGTGATCATAAAAATGCCTGACTAGATCAATACCTGTCAGTATGGCATACCGGCATCTTATTTCCTATCTTCCACTCCAGAATCTCCGCATTTGTGTGTGCATGTGTGTGTGTAAGAGAGAGAGAAGTTCTAGCTATTACGGTTGCAAAGAAAACCTAAAAAATGTCAATAGTGTGTAACCAATGCAGAGAGGTTTATGTGGGTCTGCTGAGAGCCTGGAACAGTAGGTCTGAGATGTGTTAAATTGCTCCATTTATCTGTCAAGTATTAAAGCAAATACTCAGTGATACTGGTGATTTAAATGTCAACATTGTTAACTATTTCATTCTGTGCAACACACAACTTATGAGTGAAGTCTCATTTTGATGGCATTTCAGAGAGTACCACCACTTTTTTTTTTCTCCAAGGAGTTCGAGGCAGCCAAGGTCAAGAATTCTAGCAGAGCCCACAGGCCTATTCAAAACCCAGTATGGGAGAAGCAAGCATATACAATCATACTTAGAAAATCTGTGCAACCTATTGAGAGAAGGGTCTCATTTTGATGACACTCATGGGTGGAGCTTATTTTGAGGGGCAGAGTTTGGAAGAATTACCACTACTTACTATTCACCCTCATTTCAACCTTCCTGTAAAATTACTGTACACTAGCAAACAATTTTAGTTCATAAATTGGCAGGTGAGAAGGCATCAATAAAACAAGATATGTAATTTGCCATAGGATAATATTTCTTGGAGATGTTGCATTCTAGAAGCATCAACCAGAATTTTCAAAATTATAACAGATGAATTTTAAAAGATATATTGTGTTCACTTCCCAGGAATTAACTTCAGGGTTTTGGGGGGGGGGGGGTTTCTCTTCAATACCTGATAGACCTTGCCATCTAAGTCATGGAGCTACATATACCACAGTCCTATAAATATTCAGAATACTGTATCAAGAGTCATTGCATGGGAAAGCTAAGAACGTCTGAACTCAGACCATGTCAGGAAAGTGAAAGAGGAACTGATTTTCAGTTATATATAGTTCTTAGTTTATTTTTTTAAAATTTCTTACACTGAATACAATAGTAAGCTAATGATTTGTGATCTTAGGTTCTGTTGTTTCAGCCATCCAATTTAGCTGTAGGTAAGTATGTTACATTCTAAATTCTATATTCCTTGGTTCAGCTTCATTCTATTATATAAGACGAGGAAGACTTTGTAGCACCTTAGAGACTAACCAGTTTATTTCAGCATAAGCTTTCATGGGCTATAGTTTATGCTGAAATAAACTGGTTAGTCTCTAAGGTGCTACAAAGTCTTCCTCATCTTATTTATGGATACAGACTAACATGGCTGCTAATCTTAATTCTATTATATGTTGATTTATGTAAGAGACCTACCTTGCCCTTCTTTAGCCTATTTAGCCTCACCATTCCTTGAGTTAGTCCCAAATTTCATGAGGCTTCATTGTAATAATTAAGCAGGCTCAAAGAATTGTCATTTTTGACCCAGTCTGAAGTATTTACATGTGCATAACTCCCATTGAATCAGCTAGAGTCTCGCTTGTTGGTAAGATCTGCAGGACCTGATCCTTTAGCAGACTTTAAATTGTTCTTAAACCACTTAGAAACACACCAGCATATTGTGCTCTCTTTTTTATAATAAATCCCTGATCTGATTATTTTATCCCCTTGCACCTCTTACCTCCAACTCCCAGAGGTGCCGAGCACCTCTAACTCATTGACCATTAGGCAAGCAGTCCTTACTTCAGACTGCGTTTTTTTAACTTTATGTGGGTGAAACTTTTCTTTAACGGTGATTAATTTTATTTTTGAGTACATTTATTTTCCCTGCTTTATTTTGAATATTCCACTGATAGCTTAGCTAAATTGACTAAATATTTCTTAAAGAATACAATGTTCGCTGTTTAAAACACCTTTGTGAACCCCATGTGAACCATACACTTTTTTCCCCCCCATCCAGTCTTATAAATCTGCTTCACTACCAGAGCTGTACCAATCTCTGAGGCTTGCATTTACAGGGACTGGTGGGAACATATTTTTGCCTGATGTTCATGAAGCTTCACATGCTCTGAGTTTCACTTTGATGATTTGGAAAATTTAAAGCAAAACACAGCAGAAATCTGCCAAGTTTGGCCTGGTTTTTGAATGAATCTGCATGAAACCACTGTGTGAACCCTTGTTTTCACCTGAAGCCATGAGCTGGCTCAAGTACATCGAAAATTAGGCCTTGATTTATTATCTTTAGCCAATCTTTTAGATGAACCTGACTTGAATTTTAGCTTTGTAGTGATCTGTACAACTCTGAGTTTCACTTATTTTTGTGCTTCCTTATGAAGATTTTGCAGAACTTCATTTAATATTGGCTCTGTAATTATAATTGAATCAGTTACCTACTTCAAGCCTAAATGTTACTTTATGCTGTGAACTTTTACTAATTCAAAACCTTATCACACAGGAGTATAATAAATACATTATTGAAATAACAAAACTTGTTTACTAAACACCTCATCCAGTATACCATAAGTTCTCAAATATATTTTGTAAACACATTGACCGTATCTCACACGTGAGTGTATTTATAGCTACATTATACAAATAATGTTAATATCAGTCTGCCTTTTCGGCAACAGTTGGTACTCAGAATACTGAGTTCTAATCTCAAATTGGAAGTCTTGTATAACTTTATTTTCTCCAAATTGTGGGCCCATAGCCCTTTATATATTAAAGGGTACTTAAATGACTGAAAAATGATTTGATAACTTTTTGGTCATCTTGGGTGAAGAGGTCATATTTGGGATTTGTCCTGCATTGAGTGGTCCATATTGAGACAGAAGCAGGGCCAAATATGACATTATTTTATCTAGTACATGACAGAGCACTTACTAATATATTGTGAAGTGTAACAAATGACTGAGAATAAACTACAGTTGTCAGATGTAAGGTTTTCATAATCTGTATTTCATTTGATTAATGTAAGATGAACTTCACAAGATATTGGAATAATACTATTATAATAATATCTAGCTCTTATACAGTGCTTTTCATCAGTAGATTTCAAAATGCTTTATAAAGGGATCAGTAACATCATCTCCATTTTGCATGGGGAAAATTGAGGCGCGGAGAAGGAAAATGTCATGTCCAAGATCACAGAGCTGGTAAGTGGTAGAGATCTCTTGTGTTCCAGTCCAGTGCTCTGTCTGCTACCTCATTGACTCCCAAATACTATCTAAGATTCTGTAAGAGTAACCATGTGGTGTTTCGTGCTCCTGCAGTAATTCATTCATAAAAGCACCAGAGTACTCTTGAAAGTTCAGAGGTTGTTTTGGGGTGATAGTTGCTTTTATTTTCAGCAGCTCATTGACAAAGTTGAATAATTGCATTGTGTTTAAGAAAAATAGCCAAGGGATTATAAAGCTTCCAGTTATGCCTATTCCTGATGGAATCCATGTTATTACTTTTAAAGCTTCTTATCCTGTGCCTCTCTCCAGAAAGTCATCTTAACTTCCCTAGTTGGTTAGTGCAGATGAAGCATTTAGAAAGCCCGATCACTCCAAATCTCCTTGTTCGTGGCACTGGGGAGATTTCAGCACTCATGAATGAACAGCAGTTAAACCTTCAGCTAGTGAAGCAAGCATTCGGTCTGTTCCAAAGATGTCTTCAAAGACAAATCCAGTCAGGTGGGACAGTGGAAACCTACTGTGCTGCTGGATTGGGGATACAAGTTTGTGAACAAACTTTTGACATTTATTTTTTTTGAATTACAAAGCTCCCTGTGTTACTTTTTCCAGCAGCTAAAAATTATTCCTTTGATGTTACTGTAACTGAAACTCATAGAGCACTGTTCTGCTAGCTAGTTCAGACTGGCTTTTTAAAAAACATTTTTTACAAGAAGTCCATTATTCCATCACTGTTGGCACTAAATGTTCTATGGTAATATGGTACCAAGAAAGGGAGGCAAATGGGCAGTATATTGGAGAATATTAACAATAAATTGAATGGGGTAATCTTTAAAAAATACTGAAAACTACATTTTTCAGCCCCTCATAATCCCAGTATATAAATCTGTTTTGTGATTAGGCACTGAAGATGTGAGACTATACTTTGGATGTCTGTGTAGAATAATAACCAAAAAGGAGTATGTAACAGAGGTATATCATGCATCTTTCTAAAGCTTGTATTTCAGAATATCTCTTATCTTGTGGCACCAGATTATCCAATATATCTCCTTGGCATTTCTGTCTTTTCATGTCAGAAATTAAAACATTCAGATTTTTAATGGGTGGCTAGGAAGAAGCCTTTACTTTGTCCTCAAATTATTACAAAATACTAAAAAAGAGTTTTTGTTAAAGAAAAGAAATATTGCTTCCTCTGCTAGAAGTGTCTAGAAATATCCAGGCATCAATCTTTATTTCAGCAGATTCAATGGATGTGGCAGGAAGAGTTATTATATAGCATAGCCCTCCTTTTATTAAAAATAAACTGGGCTAGTTTTTCTCTTCATAGTTTCTTGTGGAGATCCAATAGGATTGTTTATACCTACATCTAGATAAGAAAACTTTTTATTGGAAATAACATTTCAAAAACTTAAACAAAATTAACCCCAAAAGCCTGTAGAAAGTTTACAGACCCTCTTAAGACCTTCCAGATGATACAAATCCAGTCTGTCTCAGCTACATTTTCTTCCTATGTTCATTGAAATGATTTTCAAGATAAGCTGTGCTGGCTTGTGTGGATGGCAAATAGCTTTATTTTGCATGATTGGTGAAAGCCACATTTTGCTTTCATTTAAACTGATGTAAATCCTGTGCAACTCCATTATAATCAATGGCATGAACTTTTTTGATGTGCTATCTTTTCCTATATTGTTACAGCTCTGATGCATGACCATAAGTCATAAAGGCAACACTACGAGATTCAGATAGAAGCCACTCATCACAAGTTTTTACAGTTATGTTCTTACCCTTAAATTTGAGGCAAAAGCCTTTGAAGGATGTATGAAAAATCCTAAATTTGAAATTTAAAACATTGTTTAATTTTTGTACTAAAAATATTTGTCTCCAATTTAATATTTAACCTTTCAAATAGCATTTCACATTGTAATAGAAATGGTTTTCTTTAAAGAAAATCTGTATAAGAACATACATCTTTAGTAGAACAGAAAGCTCTTTGTGTTTATAAACATATAGACAGATTATAACTTCCAAGCCAAGAAGTATTAAGACAGACAAGTACTTGCATTTTACAGCGATGCTATTTTAGGTTGGCAAAAACAATCATAGACTGTAACATTTGATATAACTTATGCAGGTGTCTACTCAAAAATAGAGCAAAGATGTGTGCTTCCATTATAGAAGAAATAGATCTTTAATATGTATGCAAATAATAGTTTAAGCAAAATAAGAAGCAGCATTTGCCTGTGCTTAAACCAAACTCTTCAAGTAAGAATCTGTCTCTTATCGCCAATGCCCTGCAATATACCACTACCATCTATTGCAGGTCCTTATTAGACTGAATACTCTGGTCCTCATTCTAGTGACAGATTAATGTAGCACAATTTCTACTTCCATACAACATCCTCTCTGGATGAGATAGGAAAGGGTTGCACAGTTATAAGGATTGCATTTCTCTGTCATCCGGCAGGAATAGTTGCTCTCCTTTCCTATTGTCGCTTTGACATTTTTAGTAGTTTTCTTTCTGGGACTTTCCCAGTACCTGTGGCACAAAGTGCACTTTGCATGTTTTAAAAGTTCAGAGCTGTTTCAGGGAGTATGCAGTAGACTGTGGAACCCTTAGCCAAGCCACCTGGCTGCTACCATCTGCAAGGATACGACTGCACATAGGTTTTGGGGGGCCTAGGGCAAAACCTGAAACTGAGGCCCCTCACTCTTCCAAAAAAATATGATTGATGTTGAGGGGGGTTGCTGAGCAAGCCTGCAGCAGTGGCTCCTGTTGTGTGGGGCTAGCCCCGGCTCCCTGTTCCGGGTATTGCAACCTGGCATTGCAACCTGGCACACGGGGTCACAGTGCCACTCAAGTTTGGCCCATTTACCCCTCTATCATGACCAAGAGGCCTCCAGGCTAAAATTCAGTGAGTGACACTGCAACCCCACACACCATGTCACAAAGCCTCTTCACAGAAGATTTGGGGACCCTCTAAAACAGGAATCCCTAGCCAAACTGCTCCTCTTGCCCCCTCTCAGGCAGTCCTGTCCAATGGGAGGATTGACTTCCACACCAAAGAAAGCGTTTATTGCTGAAGAGTACACTGTGACATCCCTGTGGAGATCATTGAACAGTTGGATACATGAAGATACATAAAACCCTAAGATGTACATCTGCTGTTGAAGCCTGCTAGATTTTGGATTGCCTCCCAAGAAATACGGCACTGCTGTCAGGCACAAACAATATAGCTGACTGCTTTGAGCATGCCAATAATTTGGGGCTCCACACAGAGTTGGTAGTCACAGGAAGGACTAGTCATCCTGTTCAGCAACAGGAGAATAATGGCTTCCCTTGTGCAGCTTGTTTGCTCTGTTTTTACCTAGAGCTCACCAGTGTTTCTTATTTTTACATGGTTCTTCCTTTAGATTAGAATTACCAACTCTACAGGAGACTCCTGACCAAATCAGGAATCAGGCTCAATCTTCTGGAGGCTACTAAAGCCAGTTTGGGAGATTTGGGGCTGCTAAAAGTCCAGCAGCAGAGCAGGGCTAAGGTAGGCTCCCTACTTGCCCTGGCTCCGTGCCACTAATGGAAGAGGTCAGCATGTCTGGCAACAGCTCCTAGGTGGAGGCGCAGACAGGAGGTCTCTGCGCGCTGCCCCCACCTCAAGCACTGGCTCTGCAGCTCCCATTGGCCCAGTGGGAGCTGTGGGGGCGGTGCTTGCAGGTAAAGACTGTTTTCAGATCTTTCTGGACACCAATGAGCCTAGGAGCTACTGCTGGACATGCCGCCGCTTCCAGGTAAATGCTGCCTGGCCAGAACCCTGAACCACCTCCTGTCCCACGCCCCTCTTATACCCAAACTTCCTCCTACAGCCCACAACCCCCTGCACCCCAACACCCTGAGCCCTCTCCTGTATCCAAACTCTCTCCCAGAGCCTGCACCCCAAACTTCCTTCCACATCCCAACCCCCTTCCCAAGGCTCATCCATCGGCTGCACCCCCCAGCCCTGGCCCTGTCCAGTGAAAATGAGTGAGGGTGATGAAGAGCAAGCGACAGAGGGAAAGGGAGTGGGACTTTGAGTGGGGGTGGGGCCTCAGAAAAGGGGTGGGGCCTTGAGGAAGGGGCAGGGCAAGGGTGTTTGGGTTTCTGCCATTAGATTGTTGGCAACCCTATTTCAGATGGACCATTAAACTCAAGACAGAACAGGGTATGAGATGAGTGATAGTGGGTGTTTGTAATGTGGGATGGATTGGTCTAAAAAGGTTGAGATAAACACCTGAAGATATGAATGCTTACCCAATCTGCCAAAACTTTTGAGATTGACTGATAGCAAAATTCAAGGAATATCAGTTAGCTCATGGAGTTTGCCTGTGCCTCTTGGGAAGCTATGATTTCCACTTCGGTAAAGATAGAATCTTTTACAGATTATAACTATCTGCCCAGTCTTCTAACAAAATGGGGAAAAGTGTTTTGTCTTGATTGCTTTGTCAGGAGCTGAATTTGTAGAGGCCCATTGAGATTGCTTAATCCTGCTGCAGCTGCTGGTTTGGGTGATCACATATGAGTTGTAGGTTTTCAGTCCAACTTGCAAAGTTTACATACAACCTGTGTATGAATTAACTCTAATTATTTTGAGAATTGTGAGGCTTGTGTGTCTTAACGTTTCTGTATAGTACGTGTATTGACTTCATGTAAGATATATGCCATAGTTCTTCATAATAAATAGAAGTTTATTGGAGCACAGACCTGAATGTGAGGATATACTTTTTACGTAACTGCTTAGCTGCTTGTGAATTAGTTGACACCCATGTAATTCTGTGATTTCAATTCAATGTTAATTGATCAACCACAACAAGGTAAGTGCCAGAAATGAAAGGGTTAAATTTCTGAAATATCCCATAATTGTCCAGATATTATTTCTCTTGCCTTTTCTTCAGAAATGTAACCTTTTTTACATTTTTTAGTTTTTTCATTAATGTATGTAAAAATATTAAAAGCTCTTGTATATTACATTAAAAACGTATGTCAGCTGCACTGCTTTTTCCTATTTATTAAAACTTTTCAAGCAGTAAAAACATTTTACTTGTTAATGAGGGAAGTGAGAAAATTAATGACATAGAGCTTGGATCCTCCAAGATGTCTCCTTTTAACCATGCACAACCAGCTCTTTTCCCCACTCTATGTAGTTTAATTTCTGTGATAGGGTTCAGTAAGCAAATGCAAATAGATTTAATGATTTGCATCAGTAGATCACTTCTCAGTTTAATATCCTCTGATATTTTGGTCAAGGGCTTTTTCTTTGGGAAACTATCAAATTTTACTAGAGTAAAAATTATTGATAAAAGTATGATTGTTATGTTCAAGTAAAGCGAGATAAATGCATCACTTATTGAAAGTCAAAGTCTGATGTTACTTTCCCAGTAAAGTTAGTTGCCACAAAAAGTTATCCTGGGGAAAAAAAACACTCAAGGATTATTTGGAAATTACTGATATTGTTGGACATGTGGTAATATATTTTATATAGCATCTTTCATCTTTCAGAATCCCCAGGTGCTGAACTGTACTGTACATAGAGTACACATAGCATTACTGAAATACTGCCACCTGTGAGGTGCAGGGCAGAACCAACAAACACACAGCATGCTGCATAGCACTGTGAAGAACTGAAATTGTGGCCAGCACAGCAAGGAAAACCCCAAGTCTTGTGAAATAGTGCTATAGGATATTTACACTTCACCCTGAACAGGGAACACCTTGAGGTTTACTTAAGCTCTCAACCCTACTTGTTCAGCTTCATTATGTTTAGCCTTTCCGCCTTAAAACAAATTCACTTGAACTAGAGGTTCAAGTTACCTAAATACTTCAAATGTTTAGACTTGTAAACATTCCATCTAATTTCCATATGGCCAAACCTTAGTCCTGTTAAAATCAATGGCAAAGATCTTCAGTGTCTAAATTATTTATATAAATAATACTGGTTTAAAATCTGGACTTGAGACTATATTTTTTGATGTTTGATATATTTTGTTATTACGCAAATAAAAAGGTACTTATCCTGCTCTCTTCATGCCTTTGGCATAATTAGAAGTAAAGTTTCTTGATACCAGTTAATTACTAAGCATTTTTAAACAAATGACACATTGATTTATAACTACAATATCAAAAAATGGCCACTGCAGAGATTCTGGTGGTCAGCCATGTGACTTAAGTCAATAAAGAAAAAAACATATTTCTATCAAGTTTCCATCTACTGTTTCCACCATTAAACAATAGCTTCTCCATCTGAAACAGTAATTAACTTGAGGCTTTTAGCATGCATGTGAGTAGAAGTACTTTTCTAGTTCTCAATATAACCATCCTGGTAAAGGTCAAGATTAAAGATCCATTTTAATGTTGCTGATGTGAAAATTAGAATCTGGATATCTGAAAGTACAAAATTTCTGAGGGAGATATCTAAAATTAGTAGATGCTTTTACAAACTTCCACTCTTTTTTGAATTTCCAATCCAGGAAAGTCTTGGAAACTAACTTTTTTTTTCTTTGAGTGGAATGATGGCTATGGTCTTACACAGACCAAAACACTTACTTGATATCTCTTCTTTGATTCCTTCCATATGCGCATAGCACCTCTCATCATGACAGTAAGTTAGGTTGGTAAGCAGCAGGAAGTAAGGACTTCCCCCTCCAGCAATATAGTTGTTCTTCTGTGTTTTGTAGAACTTAGCTCAAGAGCATCCATGCTGTAATTTCTCTAAGCGCTGTAGCTTTTTGTTGCTAAGACCTGAAAACAGTATTATTCTTTTCCTATGTTCTTAACATGTACCGTTCCTAACCTGTTCTGCTTTCTCTTCAGTCATTATGCCAGAGGGAGACTTGCTCCCGTGGGTATGTTTATTTGTGGCCTTTTGTCTTCCAGTTCCTGGCTTTGGTCTCCTGATAGATTGGTATTGCCATCATTCCGCATAGTTTATGAATCTCAGGAAATAATCTTGTGTCTTGGTTACAGTGGCATAATAGTCAGTTTTTCAATTAAGCAAAATGCTTTATGATTTGAAACTAACACAAATTCAGTTGCATCTCTGAAAATTCTTAGAGTAGTGGAAGTATGACAAAAGATAAAGTTTGGCATCCAGAGAACAAATTATTGGTCTGCGGCGATTACCATCCTGCCTGATATGAATCTACAACAGAAAAGAATGGCCAGGTAAAATGCAAAACTTCTTAAAGATCAGATTAGAAGAAAACATGAGTTTAGCCTATTACAAAGACAACTATAGCTTTATTTAAATATATATTCTTTTAGAAAGACGACCATTAAAACCATCCAGTTTTATCTGTATTTATTATTTCCAACATTTTGAAATATTTTAAATGTCCATAGTAATCCCATGCAGATTGAAGATGACTCCTTATTTCATTTTGATGTTGAAATTATTCCACATTGAAGTATTCAGTAACCATGTATGTGCATTTCTTATATGATAAAAGGTTTTGGGTTTTTTGGTAAAGGAATTGGATATGTTGAATGTGGGATTTTCTAGGACAGATCTCATAATTGGTTTAATTACATAAAACTATGTAGAAATCCAAATGGAAAGGAAAAATCACATTTATTATGTAATTTCAGAATAATCAAATTTGCTTGAATTGTTGAAAAAATATTTACTAATGGAGAAAACGAAAATGCTAATCTCAAGTACGTGTCTGAAAGAAGTACTCAAACGAGTGATCATCTGTCTAGGATTTTAAGATCTCAGAGAAAAAGCTTGAAATTGATTTTAAGTATTTTTGCTTGAATTTTTAGGGTTTGAATGCCCAGACTCTCTTTGTGCTGATACATTCACAATCACATCTCTGGTCATTAAAGTAAGTGTGTACTGGTGATCAAAGCTGTTCTGAAATTGCAACTTCACTTCCGGATACTTTATCATGCCTCAGACTACAAATATGAAATGTTGGTGATCAATCATCTCTTCTCTTAACTGCAGTCAGGTTGAATTTTCCCGAATTGATTTAGATATATGTGGCAGGTTTAACATTGTAATCAGCTTTTGTAATGGTGATATTGAAGTTAATAGATTTTTAATTAGGAAAAGAATATTATTCATGTATTTGGTGCTTTCGTGGAGTTCCTTCTCTGAATACATCCATTAATGGGTTGTTTAAATTTTGATAGCTTGTGGTTTAAAAGAAATGTTGAAGAGAAGGAAGTGGATTTCATCTGTTCCTTTTTACTAGTTCAAAGTGAGTAGAAATACAGCTAAGAGTTAAAACTTAAAATTTGGAGAGGTTTATTCAGAAACCTTCATTTTCCTAGGTTATTTGGTCAATTGTTCTTACTGTTTGTTTGTCCATGACTTTTTGTGGTCAGTTACTTCAGTTAGTAATTCTATGATCATTTTGTGGTTGTGCATTGCCAGACTAACATAAAAATCTCTTCCAGCAACAATCTTCCCCTGGATTTTTATGTCATTAGACCTGTAGGTGCAGTACCCCCTATTTCCATCAAGAAATATCAGAACCATTCCACTTCCAAACCCTGGACCCTCCCTTTTGGCATCTCCCTTGCTAACCAGGAGGGTGAAGAAAATATTTTTTTTCTGGTGGCTATTGGCCTTTAAAGCTCAAAATGAACCAGATGTGAATAGAACCACCAGATACTTGCAGGGATTTTTTTATCACAGAGACTAATAGCCCAACCCAACCCTAGCTTCTGTGCTTAACAGTCTGGAACCTGAGTGTCCGCTAATTGGGCTTGGTTACTCTGACAAGGTCTTGTACTCTCCTGGCATACAGAAAGAGCCAATTGAGCTTAAAGTAACATCTGGCTAGTATTTTGCCCCTTGGGTAGCGAAAATTAAGTACACCCCATACTTCCTATAGGATAGCATTGCTCAGGTGCTGAAGCAAATATCCTATGTAAACACATTTGTATCATTTTCAGTGTACTGGGCTGTAAGAAACCCAGACACATCTCTTACCATCCACACATAATCAGATTCCTGAGAACTGCCTTCATAAAAGTCTAAAACTCCCAGCTACAAATGCTGACCTAAGCCCCTGTGGTACTACTTTGCTCAGTTGACTTCTTTATTTTTCCTTTTTTCCTCTTTCTTTAATTGCAAATAACTCTGATCCTTGGGGTGGTTTTATGGCCTCCTCCTTATAGTTACAATATTGCATATTCCATGATAATCGAGTGGTTTTTTGGGGGGGTGGGGGCTGTTTTGTTTTGGTTTTTGCACTTACTGGTCATTTCTTCCTCAAGTCAACTCCTTGTTTCACAAATCACAGGAAATTGTTTTATTTTTATATTGCCCCAAACCCAGACAACCTATGGAGATCGAGTAGCATACAGTAAACTATTTTTACGTAATTTTTTTTTGCAGTTTTCTTATTTCTGCTGATCTGACTGTCTTCTGCTTGTCTGTCAAGCCAGATCTTCATTTTACTCCGATTCATTGTTAGTTGCAATTTCTGTTGGTCACGGTTGGGATCCTCTATCAACTCTTGTAGGTCACATGTGTTCTCTGTGAGCAAGATAATATTGCTTGTGACTCTGAGGTTGTTCAGCTGCTCTTCATTTATGCAGATATCCTCTGGGTTTTAAGATTTATTTCTCAATGTGAAAGAGAGGATATCCTCTAAGTTATGACAGCATGTCTTTCAGTGGGTTGTTTCCTGTCTGTTGCTGGAAAATATTTTTTTTTATAAAATGTTTTTATTTTTCATACTGCTTGTAACAATACTAAGCAAGCAACAACAGAAAAGAGGAAGAAAGAAATATACAAAAATGTAACAGATCCAAAAGTACACAGATGACTTAAAACACTAGTAGGACAATTAAAAAAAACTTTAAAAGGTGCAAAAATCAGCATAACTGACCAGGAGAAAGAGAAATCGGAGGAAAAAGAGAAGGAAGGAGTGTGTGTGTGCAATTTGGTAACATTTATCTTCTTCTGTTAGAGCTATATACTTTCAATCATATCTTAGATTGAATCAAATTTAGTAATCCACCAGAAAATGTATATTTATATGTGTAATATATATCTTGTTCTGGGACCTCAGCAAATTAAGAAACATATTAATAAAATGGAAGTAGCTCTTGTCATTGTTTTGTAAGCCCGTCCTTCCAAACCATACTGAGTCCAGTATTAGTCTTTGATCTTCAGAGGAGATAAAGATTTCAATATTTCACAAATCAGGTATGTTGGAATCAGTGTAATTTGGAGAGCTCATCCAGCTTCAGACTAAGTCCCATATAAAAATTCGGGCTCTAAAACAAAGGACGTTTTGAAGTTATATTAGGGCTTATCTACACTGGCAATTTATAGCACTGCAACTTTCTCACGTGGGGTGTATGTGAAAAAACACCACCCTTGAGTGCAGCAAGTTTCAGTGCTGTAAAGGACCAATGTAAACAGTGCACCAGTACTAGGAGCTCCCAACACTGGAAGCTATGCCCCTCGTGGAGGTAGGTTTTTTAAAGAGCTGAGACAGCTCGCTCCCAGCGCTCTGCAGCGATCACACAAGCCACGTTAAGGTGCCACATTAAAGTGCATTAGTGTTACCAGTCTAGACCAGCCCTTAGATTAATTCTAGAGCTGTCAACTTTCCAGAACCCTCCATGTTGAGTTGTGGCCACTAAGCATCAAAGTCTGATACCCGCCCTCTAAACATATGAGAGGATTCCCCAGTTTATTTAGGACTGGTAACAAATAAGATAGTTTGGTCCTAGTATAACTCTAACTCACATACCTTAATCTTAAATACTGTCAAGAATAACTTTTATGGAGATTTAAAGTCTCCTGCAACTCCTGAACTTTTAAAGACATCCTGGTGATTTATTAATTGGGGCATAGACTTTGTCCTTTACTATCATTTTTTTCCAAATGAGTGCTATACTTCATATTTAAAGTATTTAAATAGATTTTTTAAATATCCATGCTTTTCTAGTAGCTATTTGGGATGTTCTCATAGAATGGACAGGGACACAACAGCTTATAGAAAACTTTGTGGAATGCAGATAGAGAGCTTTGGCTGGAATGTTCTTCTGAGCGTCTGTGGCACATGACCACGATTCATCACTGAATTTGGCCCTCTGGTTGGAGCATTAGCTTCCCCTGCTTGGGGTGGGTACTGATGGGGAGTTCGATGTGAACGCTGATCCATGCCCCCTAGTTATGATAATTCTTATGGTTCTCAAGTTCCCAAACCAATTCCCTTTTGAAAAAAAAATAAAAATTGTTTATTTTCTAATCTTACAGAATGAAAATATTTTCAATTTGTTTGTGGAAAAGTTAGCATTGTTTGAGAGTGTGTGCAGGGGTGTATAACTAGATTCTTTTTATGTGGGTGTATGTGGAAGGAGAGAACAAAACATACCTCCTCTTGAGTGTCCCTGAACCTGACTTCATCCTGAAACCAAAATCCTAAACTGTCCCATCTCCACGTGGGTTGATTATGGCTTTGTCTATGGGTTTCAAAGTATATTTCATATAGGAATGCAGTTATGAGCATTTCTGGCAAAGTACACCATACCAGTGTGTTTGAAAGTGAACTGAACTATTTACAAAGCTATTCAGCCAAGGTTGCAGCTGTCTTTAGTCATGAACATGAAGTAGCTGGCTTCACAGAATGTGTGGGGAAACATTCAATATGGTCTGCTTATATTACCAGAATTGCTGGTGCAGTGAAATGAAGACAGATACATGAATGGAATTATGGGTCAGACTGCAACTTTTATTATACTTTAACACATGGGATGGGTGCTACTCACCCATCATCCATACTTTCCTATGCCAGGCATTGAATTGGTTACACTATGTGGGGTTACATGGATCTCTACCATATAACCCATAATGGGGAGGAGACTATCCTCAGCTTAATCCAAGGGTTTGGCTCTCTCTGAGTCCCGGCACACTTCACTTCCACTTCCTGCTTCTAAGAGGGTGCAAAAGGGTGGAGATCTTGGCCTATGAGGGCCACAAGGCCTGACCTCCCCCGTGAAGGGCACAAAGTCTCATCCTAGCCCATGAGTCCAAGACCCATCACCAGATCCCAGGTCTTTGGGGAACTGTTCATTTAATCCTTTTCACAGCAATGAAAACAACCATAAGTTGTAATGAATTAACATCTCAACCCAAGTACCTCAGTTAAGTATTAACCACCTTCCAGCTTAACCCCCTATGGCTTGAAGATGCTTCAAGGAAGGTGAAAAACTCCCTGGTCTTTCCCCAGTTGACCAATGAGAGAATGAATTCATTCCTGACCCCCAAATGATGAGCTGGAATACTGCATCTCTCAGGCCAGGTTCCCATTCCTAGTTCAGGGTGAGTAGGATGGATCTGCTGGAAAGGAGCTAAAAGAGGATCCACATGGCCACCACTCCAGGTTAAATCCTGGAAGCCGGGGAATGGAGGCCAATCAGCATCCCTCTTCACCAACTTGTCAGTGGATGCCAGCAACTTCCAGAGGGGAGGAACTGCTTATTCTTGGTCAGAAAGTGTCCCCTTCCTTGTTCCAGGGACTGTCCCCTTTCTCCACCAACCCCTATAAGTTCCCCCAGTTAACTGTGGCAGGTGAGTGATATTTGCTTTTATGTCAGTTGCTGCCAGAATATATTCTGATTTTCACGTGTCAACAGTAAGATTCATGCCCTGCAACTTTTTTTATGTTAGAGGATAGAGAAATATGATAATAATTTTAAGTTATGAAGTGTTCCTCTATCCCCAGATAACTTCCACTTTGGTACTTATGGGTACTACAGTTAGTGTAAAAAAAATGACAACGCATAAAAAATTAAATGTTGATGTCGCTGTTTGAAGAATTTACAAGTATGCAAAAATATAAAGACAAGATGGCATGTTCTTAATAACCTTTTAGGGTTTCCTACAGGTTTTTTCTCTGTCTTAAAGTGGACATGTTAAATTCTATCCTTTCCTGCTGTTAACTTACAGATTTTCCCTAAGAGCTACCAGTGAAAGGCCTACTTCTAATACTTCCAGATCTTTAACTGCTGCACATGTTTGTAGCTGTAGTACAAATAATAAAGAGTAGTGCCTCATTGTACAAACACCTAGTAAGACACAGTTTCTCACTTGAAGGAATTAAATTTGAACAATACAAATGTTTGCTAGTGGAAAGTGAGGCACATAGTGAAGTGACTTGCCCTGGGTCACAGAGCAATTCAAGGGCTTAGCTGGAGATAGAACCCCTGTGTCTCCTGAATTCCAGTCCAATGCTCTATCCACCAGGACCACCAGTCTCCCCTAAATAGTCTGACTTCAAAAAATGGCATGATACTGGTTTAAGTTTTCATCAAAATTACCTTATTAGACTAAGAAATCTGAGCTGCAGACATCCTGGTTTCTCTGCAAGGGTGACATGTCACAGCTACCACAGATGAAGAGAATTATAATAGAGGTTTTTACCCTTCTTTTAACCTTTGTTTAATATATTGGAGGTGTCACTCAGGTCTCAAAACCAGGAAGTTTGAAGCTTGTATTTCCCCGTAGTATTAGAAGTAAATTGATGGCTGCATTTTAAACAATGTCTTGTTCCTCCCTTAGAACTTTATATAACAAATTTGAGGATTTAAAATAAAAACAAAACAAAAACCCTTTGCCATTCACCCCAAACACATGCGTGGACCAGGTTTTTAAGATAATATAAGGAAGCATGCCATATAAATGACTTGCTAGAAATAATTTTCAGCATATTCTTCTGATTCCACACCCATCATTCAGTTTCAGGAAGTATGGGGTTTAGTAGAATTAGTGGGGATTGAGAAGACCAAGATTTTGTGTACAACCATACCTGAGAGTATATGGCCTTAGGCTACTGCGTTATCTAGATAGGTTGTTAAAATGTCACCCCTTAAGTTAATGTGCATTGTAGAATTACACATCATATTTGTCATTATGAAAGTTTCAAACATTTTTATAGGACTAAAAAATTATTTAGTGTACAGTAGGTACTAACCCTTTCATTAGTACTTATGAACTTTGAAAGTCTTTCCACATATGTACAGCTTTGTACTTGAACAAGGGTTGAATATTGACCTAATTTGTCTTTTAAAAGGACACAGAGTTTTAGCAGAATACTTATGCTATTGAAATAGACAAATGCAGGTAGTATTCCTTGGGTAGTCAGTGTAGAAGGTTGATGTGCTATAAGATTTACTGTGCATCACCTTAGCCATCATTCCCATAAGTATTAATTTTAACTCCACTAATAAGAAACTGAACAAAAGTGGAATTATGAGTTCAGTAGTATTCTATGAAAGGTCAGTTGTTAAAAAGGCAGAGTCTGACATTCTGCGAAAAAGGTGCCTTCATTAATCATCCTGATAGGATAGCATAGGATATTCTTGACCAATACCAGTGAACCTTAGAATATAATGTTTCAGGAAGTGAGGCTTAATTCTTTGTATAAAAACAAGGATTACTTGAATGAATGCGGAATGACTTATTTTTTAGTACTGTAACATTATTGCTTTACTTTGGCAATTTAAAACATTAAGAAACTGTAAACTTTAATAAATATAACTCATTTTTAAAAAATCATTCATTTTCGAGAAGTACACACTATTGTAGGATTAATATTTAAAAACATCTAGCTGATCTGAATATGAATGGAATGATACAAAACACTAACTTCAAAATAATATATTTATAAACTCTTAAAATAGTATTTTCTTGTAATGTGGTTTAGATGTGTAGTTTTGCTTCACATTAATTCATCTCTGTAAATCATAAACAATTAATGCTGTGTAAAACTAACAGAATCTTAATTGCTATTTATACTCTTTCCTTGCCTTGTGTAAACTAGTATTAAATTGCTTGTGTATTTTATTCTTGTCCATTGTAACAATAACAATTTTAAAGTTCAATACAAATTATATAAATTATTAAGTATTGGTCTAGTGCCACATTAATCAGTTGAACATCTTTATTGTGACCATTCCTGACAGATTATGTTCACCATGATGCCCATTAACGCACAGTACTGTAAGATCCAATGTCCACTACAGGACATATCCAAGTTGGATATGCTTCTAATATTTTGTGGAAGATATTATTTGGGGGAAGGGAGAAAGGCACTGTTTGTCTTTCATGTATTCGATTCAGTGTAACAAATATGAGCATAGCAAATTGCAAAGTCTGCAATAGTTATTCTTTTTCCTTAATGTCATAATTTTTGCATAATGGCTGTTTGTGCTACATTGACTAGGTCCATGGATTGCTTAACATAAGTGATTACATTTGTTTATGATTATAAACTTCCTCCATTAGAAAGACCGTACAGAAAACTTGTAAATGATTTGTTGTTTAAACTTTCTACTTCATTAGCCACATTATGTACTTTACACAGTCATTGTCTAAGAGTTAGTAATATTTGTAATGAGCCTTATAATACGGGCCTTTTGACAAAATTTAAAAACAGATGGAATCTGTTAACAATGGTTTATCATGCACATTTCTTAATATTCTTTTGATGGGTTGTGTCGCTGTAAACCAAATGGTGGTGTTGCATAGTGTTTTGGAATGGCATGGAAAAATAAAATTGTCTACTGTTAGAGCAAGTATTTAAAAAAAAATTACAGTTCATGGTTAAAATTCTACTATTTCCCATAAAATAATATTTAAGCCTCCCTTTCCCTATGAAATAGCATGTGTATATACATTCTATACTGTGTTAGCTTGTGGCTTGATATTTAGGACTATAATTTGCCATCATTTGCACAGTATTCATCTCTAATTTATGTGGATACACTTGTGACTGCTTCATTTAAATTATGAAAAGCTTATATTATGCTATCAGTGTGTTTGTGTGGATGTATAAGGGAAGGTTCCTCTTATGAGGATTTGTATATATCAATCAGGAGTAATATGAAATCATTAAGATTGAATTGACCAAAAGAATAAAGTTTTTTTTCTTAACTCTCAATATTAAAGAAATATATGATCTAGCTAAGCACCTTGCCCCTATTTTTTTTTTTTTTTAGGCTTTGTGCTAACCACAGGCTACTCTCATTCCCAATGTGTTACATAAACACATCTCTTGCTAACACCAAGAATAAAAAAACAAAAAAGTGTACAGTGAAGAACAAATTCTAAAGCCAGTGGTGAAGGCTACAAAGCATTTTGTTTACAGAACAGGAATACATTGCTCTTGGCCATCCTATCTCAGTGCAGTTCTAGAAGAAATGTTTAAATAAAATGCTAACAAAAGTGATCAAATGTAGATCCATTTCTCTGCCTGTTTCCCTTTTTCCAAATTGCTCCTTGCCAAACTCTTCTTCCTGAAGGATCCCCCTCTTTTGTAGTTTCCCTGAAATTCTCACTGAATTCATCCTTGCTGAGATGAAGCACTTTCCCTGCTTGCCTCTCCTGCCTTTTAGATTGTCTGCTGGCTGAGATTGACTGCCACCCTTTCTAATGGGATACCATCTTTTGTCTGTTAACTGGCAGGGCAGGCAATGGGGGAGAAGTATTCAGTACCTGCTAATGAGGAAGGTAAAGTGTACATGTTACTTTGCAAGGTTAAATGATTAATCCCTGCAAAGATAAAGAGTGAGGACAGTCTCTCTAATGTAGAAGGGATAGGAGGGACACTTAGCCCTTCCCTTGCAGATATGAGGAGGTTAGCAGGAGATGCCACGGAGTCCAGCTTAGTGTTGTCTTTCGACTTGCAGATCTGAAAGCAAAGGAATTTTTTAAGCCTGGTTTATTATATGCTGTATATCTAGTCTTAGTTAAACATTGAGAGGAACCAACTCCTAGATGAGTGAGGAGAACCAAGTTTTCATGCAGTTATGCTCCTGTAACAGTATGCGTTACATCTTGAGGATATGCCTTTTTTAAGACTCTCAGCATCAAGTGATTCATGCCGACAACTGTTTGGTGGCCTGTAATGTTTTATCATTAACATCCTGGGCATATATGAACTGATGACCTAGATATGAACTGCACTGCCTCCTTGGGGCAGGAACCATCTCTTAATTCTGTTTATTCAATGACCACACTCTAAATGGGGATAAGGGACTTGGTCCAACTTTCTGGGGGCGGGGGATAGCGCTTTATGGGCAGGGGCTGCTGAAAAAAGTAGAGTGGGGTCAGCATGGCAACGCTGACTTATCTCCCAGGACTTAAAGGGCTAGGGAGTTAAAAAGGGGGACACCCAGTGGGAGAAGTCTCTTTTCCCCAGACCAAGCAGAGCAGCACCCACCTTCCCAGCCCTTTGGAGGTGGCAAAATACCAGGTTTGATCAGGATCTGCTGGTGAGTCTGAAAGGGAGTTAGGCTATGCTGTCATAACTTATGTAATTGTGTGGCAGATGTCCAGTGCAGATACTCTTTGGGGAAGGGATACAGTGACCGGATAAACAGTTTGGTAAAGCACTTAAAAAGGAGGTGTTTGTTAAAGGAGCGAAATGGAGGGGGACAGTCAGGACTCCTACGACTGGCATAGCAGGGAGTCAACCCTCCTCCTTTACAGCACACCTTAACCCTCATTTGGGGTATGCGGAATGATAAGGTCCAAGCAATGGTTTGGTTCGGGTGGACTTGGATGGAAAAGGAGAGGCAACTGGCAGAAGCCCCCAACTAAGTATCAAAATGATCATGGACCTGCACAGTACACTGTTATCTGTAGTCCCAGTCAGCTGCTAATAAATTTGCAGCCTGATTAAAACCATATCAAGTGTCTCCTGTCCTTTCGGTATAGCTGGACAACGCCTAGCACAATAGGGTTCCGATCCATGACTTTGGCTCCTTAGTGCTATTCTAATACAAATAATATATGGATAGTGCAGAGGATTATTATTTATCTGAAATTCTAGGAGAGTTCTGATATCATTAATATATATATATATATATATATAGCTGGATGAAATTAGCAATTTAAAACTTGCTGTGCATACACTGATCTAGAGTACTTTAATGTTTTCATGAGATTTTCTACATTTTCTCAAACATGCATGAATAAAAAAACCTAACATTTTCAGATTCATAAATTCAGTAAAAAAAAAAAGGAATAGGTTGTCTTGTGAAGACAGTTCTGGGTTGAACTGTAGCATGCTCACAATGACTTCATGGAAAACACTAAGGAACTGGAAAGGAACACAATCCTGAGCTGTTTACTGCAGATATTCTTTAACCTTTTCTTGGAACTGATTACAGGACTACGAAATTGTTGTTACATTGTAACTTAAATGTCAGTTTAGTTTGATTTTGGTATCTCTGGCCATGCTGACATGTAGCGTTGCATTTTTTAGCTACTCTTAACATTGGAGCATAAAGTCTTTTGAGTATATGTTCCCAGTTTTTCTTAAGAGTGTTCTAGTTCATTGTTTCATTAACTCTGTATAAACACAAGATTCTGCAGCACCCTATTTCCAGTCTTCTAGTTTTGGGAAAGTTCAGAAGGTTGTGGCAGGGCAACCCGCAATTATCTGGAATTCTTAGATTTCCTTGGTGATTTTTCAAGCTGCCCATGGTCTCCATATGCCATGGAGACAGTACTGTTCTTGTTAGTTGATGATCCACTCATGGGCAATGGTCAGGTGTGCATGCCTATCCTCTGAGATCCATAAAACATTCTTGACTCTGACAATGAAGTTTTACTGACTCGCTTGCAGTTCTGGCAGGGATTCATAATAGTACTTTGTGGTGGGTAGATACTGCTTTAGATGGACACAGTTCTTTCTTCTAAAAGATCACAGGATGATTTGAGAAACTGATCTTTTGCTCAAGGAATCCTTCCAGAAGCCTCTATTTTGTCATTCCTCTTATTGAATTTGCATATGACCCCTCTGAAGAAGATACTGAAGTAGACTGAACTGTATTTTAATCATTGTGAGCTTGCGTACACCTATTTAATCATATTTGGAAACTGTCAAGTATGAACATTGTCTGGACGAGACTGGGATGTCTAGAATTAACTTGTTGAGGCTCACTTGTAGCAAGTTGGAGATAATGCTGATGAGCAGAGGAAGGATGTTGCGGGTATGCAAAGGTAGATCCTGGTACTTGTACTTATGGGATTCAGCAGCTCTTCATCCAAGAAGTTTTCCATTTAGATCAATGTTTCCCAAACGGCTGGTCCCAGCCCCCTGGTGGGTCATGAAAAAGTTCCTCCCCAAGTGTGCAGGGGAAGCCCTTGGGAAGGGTGAGCTCTGGAGAGCAATCCTCCTTTTCACACCCATGCTCACCCCACAGGGGCAACTCCCATCTTGTGGGGCCTGGTACAACACCAGAGGAACAGTCAGGCCAAGTTTGAGTGGCACTGTGATCCCGTGCACCAGATCACAACACCACTCCCTCAAATTTGGACTAGCTGCCCCTCCGTCATTGCACCAGTTCGCAAACCTGGAGCGTTAAGCCAGGTCCAGCCCCATAAGACGGAACCATCACTGCAGGGTGAGTACAGGGCAGTCTCTCTCTTCAGCTGTTTCCTCTCTCCACCTCTGTGTCCCCTCCCCATCAGGCTGGAATTAGGGTTGAGTAAGAGGGTAAGGATGGAGTGGGGGCGGGGGGAGGGGGGGACAAAATACAGTTGGTGGGTTGCCTAAGTAATGTGTTTGGGAACGATTCAGAGCCCCTTATCTCTAGGTCATTATTTTTAGCCTAATCTAAGGCTAATAGAGACCAGACTTTATTATTGTATTATGGTTATCCAGTGGCCTGTATAACAGTTAATGCCCTCAGTTAATTTACTAGTGGGCAGGTGTCACTGTTAATTAGCCTCTAAACGTGGGGGGGGGAGTGTCAGTCTGACTCATCCACTCTCAAACACTTAAAGACAGTCCATCCAAGTCAAGGTTGAGAGATCTTGAGTTTGCTCCTCTCGCCTTTTTCTTTTTCTGTTTGCTGTCTGCCATTTGTTTTGTCTCCCTCCTGTCAGTCTGCCTTTATACTTTCTAAATCTTTGCCAACTTTCCGTGCCTTACTTGGTGGTGCTTCCTTGTTCTCTGGCTCATCTTGTCCTTTGCAGTTTAGTGGAATAGGGGAAATAGTGATACTCTACTCCAAATGTGTTCATATTTCAAAGTTCCATCCATAATACTGGAATAGCTGGGTGTTTCAGATAAAATGATCAAGGGTGGAGTAGTTAATTGGAGAGCATTAGATCTGTGAGTTAATACCTCATTGAAAGGACTGTGGGCAGTTAGTGCATTCCTCTTAGAGCTATTGTGTTACTGTGTTTCAGGTTGGAAAAAAGACTACTAAAGGTGGATATGATAGGGTCTATAAAATCCTGACTAGCATGGAGAAAGTAAATAAATGTTATTTACTCCTCATAACACATGAACTAGGGATTGCCAAATGAAATTAGACTGGGGCAGGTTTAAAACAAACAAAAGGAAGTATTTCTTCACACAGTGCACAAATCAACATGTGGACTCCTTGCCAGAGGATGTTGTATACGCCAAGACTATAACAGGGTTAAAAAAGAACTAGATAAATTCATGGAGGATAGGTCCATCAATGGCTATGAGCCAGGATGGGGAAGGATGGGGTCTCTAGCCTCTGTTTGCCAGAGGCTGGAAGTGGGTGACGGGATGGATCACTTGATGATTACCTATTCTCTTCATTCTCTCTGAAGGACCTGGCATTGGCCACTGTCAGAAGACAGGATACTGGTTCTAGATGGATCTTTGGTCTGACCCATGGTAGCTGTTTTTATGTATGTGGTTGTAGTACTTTTTAGCTGCCCTTTGCCCCAATCAGAAGCATTGAAAAGCAAAATGTATGTACGTTGTGGGGAAGTCAGAGAGGGGAGATGTTGTACATTTGTGGGGAGCAGTGTTCACGTTCCAACAGGGTCCCTCAAAACTGGAGAAACATTTCTGAGACTGGCCCAGACCATGGCATAAAAAACAAGTCCTCAGGTCTAAAACCAGGCAAATGGGCAACCTCATTCAGCAAATAAAAAAGAAAAATACATTGAAGTCTAGATACAGTATCTGTAGTAATAAAAGCAGTAGTACAGATTTACTGGTGTTGGAGTTTTAACTGTAATACTGTGGAATGGTAGGTTATTTTGTGTTCAAGAGCTACATTTATCACAAAAATGATGATATACAAATCACTTCCATATCACAAAATGTTCTTGGTCAAAATTGGCTTGAGGCAAGTGATATCTTCGAGTAAACAGTATATGAAGACCATATCTTAAAATGATAGATCACCTAATTTTGTTCTGACAGAGGTTTTTGCCGCAACAAACATCTGTCACTGAAATACCAATTCAGAGATATGGAAGCCAAATTGTAGAGGTTTTCTAGTATTTGTCACTCCTAACTTAAGAATGCTACTGTTAGTTCTATAGATATTCTAAGATAGAAAGCAGCTTTCCAGTTAAAAAAACAAACTATTAAGTGGTGAATTATCTTTACACAGAGGCAAACAATTTTAAATGTAGATTAAGTGCTTTCAAACTGCTGAAGATTTAGATTAAATCTAAATATTATTTATTCTATATAAAATGCATCTGCTTTAAAAATGTAGCTAATGTTTTAACATGACAAAATTTACAAGCATTTTGGGGCTTAGATATGATGGTGATTTTGTTACTAACTACATTTGAGATGATTATTTTAAAAATATGCTGAAAATTTGAAATCATGCCAGCTTTGCCATTTTGGTATTGTCATGACAGGGTGGGGAAGATTCTAGCTCAGAACAAAGCTAAGATGTCATGTACATTGGTGCTTCTTCATTCTTCTAGGCATTGGTATTTGTTGGGATAGTTCATTCAGTAAAGTCATGAAGGATACAGAGCGCATTGGAATTTAGAGTTATTAAGGATGTGTCTACTAAACACTTGTGATATTCTCTGTAAACGCAAAACTCAAACCAAGTCCTAAGCCATTATCTGTTCCAACATAGTTAAGATCACGTTAGGGCTTTAATTAAATTCCCTTTTTTCTGGGATTTATACAGTAACATGCCAAAACTTGTACCAGACTGAAACATAACATACAAAGTCTAATTTTTGGAATAATTTTATTTTATGGTAATCATCAAAGAATAGTTCATTGAACTGTAAATTTCAGAAATGCAAAAACAAGAGTTAAAATAAGATTTTCAGGTCTTTTTTGAGGGGAGTGACTTATGGTAGCAGAATGAAATTTGGTTGTCAATTGGTTCATGTGATGCAACTATTTTGTGGCCCTTTGCAGAAAGAGCGATCCAGCTACTATTTGGAGAAGTGGCTACTGACCGTGATCTGAGAACTTTCTCTGGATTGTGATTATATGTCACATTCAGCATGTGTTACAGTCAAAATGGTAAATGTAAAAACAGTTGCCACCAAGAGGACTCCATAGAGATGTTATTTTTATATGGTTATTTGTCTGCAAAACCTGCCCCTCCTGTACAAGTATAGTATGGTTTGGGAAAGACATGGCTAGGAAAAAATTAGTAGGAAAAAAAGGCAGAATGAAAATGGAAGCCTATGAATCCACTAGATCACATCTTCTATTCCCCCTCCCTCCCACACACATGTGGGTTCTGATGAGGTTGGAAATTAAGAAATGCAGAAGTGCCATCATTTCCTCAGGAGTATGTCCCAATAATATAATTTTTTTAAAAAAAAGAAATCTAGCTACCTATTTACATGTAAGGCCAGTTTGTCTCTCTTAAACAGACCAATTTGGCTCATCCAAATTTTCTTTTATGTAGTTGACGAAGTATGACATAGGAAAAAACCAAAGTGTATGAGTATAAGGGCATATGCACATAACAATAAGCAAGTGATAAGGAAGGACAATGATATGTCGTCTTGGTAAATTATACGCATTTTATTGCATTATTTTATATCCTATTTTTAACAAAAGTAAATTGTGCTTTAAATAATAATGTGGTGGACTGAGACCAGTAAAAAGAAAATTAACAGACACTCAATTATTAATTCATGATTATGTCTTCTTCTTGTTAGCCTTTAACTCACACAGCTGTTTATCTGTCTTAACTTTGAATTTTCCTTTCATTACATATTATCAAAAACTTGATATTTAAAACTAGTGTTTTTTTAATCGATAAAGTAGCTAAAATATTTTAACAAAGTGTCTTTGGATCTAGTGCAGACAACATCCAGACAGGTTACTGTTTAATCTGACTTTTTTTCCTCACAGCATCACATATCCTGTATATCATATTTACAGATCAGTTCTCAAATTGTATGTAAATTAAATCTGCTATATGTTACCTCTGGGAAGCTATACAATGTGTCTTTGTTGAAAAGTTGTAGGAATTTACTAAACAAACAAAAGTGGTGCAGCCAACTAAGTAAAACAAAAATACTGCAGTTAGAATTATTTTCTTCAGTCTGAGTTCTGGTGCTTTTTTGGGGATCTGGCTGATATTACCTCTTAAATTTAATTTGCAGTGCTGAAAACTTATACCATCTTTTATGATTTGTTTAATTTGGGCCAAAAGAGATTGACTATTCATTGATTCTTGACCTGCCAGTACAGAGAAAAATAATTTAGTTAATAAGAATTTTCATGAGGTGTAAATTTAAATGTATGAGAATTCTGTCTTTGCTATAATATAATAGAAGTTAATTTTAAAATTCTATAAGAGCTTATATGAGCTTATATGAGGGTCTATGCTTTCTAAACTACAGGAAGTAGAACAACTTACAATAGTGAGATGATAGTATGGAGCTGCTTTGATATTTTGTGTGTGTGTGTGTGTGTGTATATAATATATAAAAATTATTATTGAAATGCAGCATTTATATTTTGTTCTCGCTGTCAGGGAAATACTATTGGGTAGCTTCAGAATACCAGTTCAAAGTGAATAATGTGCAGCTCTAACAGCAGAATATGCCATAAACACTGTGGAGAGTTTCATATTGATGTACATGTCTTTGAAACAGAAAGGGTTAAAGAATTCATTAAAAATGAAGGCTCCTAATATTAAAGTTGGAAAAATGTGGGTGAATGACACATTTTTTACGCACCTCAACTGTCAACATTTCTAATCAAATCATCTAGCCTTCTTGCCTCTTAAATGATACAAGCAATATTTCCTGTAATAAACACCCCTAAGTCTAATGAGAGGCCCTAAGGCAACTTCAAATGTATGAATTCATTATAATTGAACAACATAATCTGCAGGGCAAAGATGCCTGCTACCCAGTCTTTTAACTTCACACAGCTTGGGTGTTCTATGAAAAATGTTATACATTTTGTTTACAATGCATTGCTGCTGTTTGAAGTATTGTATGTTCCTGTAGTACATAAGATCGGGACGCATAATGGAGGAAAAATCAAGGAAGCAATCTTTCATTTTGGTCTTGTATGAAAAATTCAAAAGACTGAAAACTCACCCAGAGAAATTTTGCAAGCATATTATTTTCCAATGTTTCGATCAATTTGTCTGTCAACCATGCTGAGAGGTGGAAAGGGCCAGCAAAAGCAATTTAGCTTGTGAGGTCCAAAATAGAAATGTTTTAGGAAACCTTGTCACATGTTATTTCTTTATATTACAACTGCTGTGTTTTTTATTTGCTGGTCATATTATGAAGAGAAATTGGTATCAATCATCTAAGTCACCTATGAATATCTGATATAACTATTACTTCTGTGTACATAAATAACAAAAATACTTAAATGAACCTTTTAACGCATATGAAAACCTTTAGTTGATAACTGACTGCTTGTTCAGATTTTCCATTTAACAAATCACTGTGCATTTTAATTGATTGTACCCTCCCTATGTGACCTCATGCGACTCATATTACACATAAACATTATTGACCTCTCAATGGCTTTAATTAAGTTATGATTGTCTTACAATCAGTGGATTTAGGATTGAAAAGTATATAAAAATGATGTTTAAACTACACATTTTCTCTACACATACATATGTAAAGCACTATAATTAGCACACGAAAGCAAACTTCAACTTTATTTGTCTTCATTCCAGGGGTTTGATGTTTGTGATATAACAAGTAACATAGCCTCTGCAGTTCAGTGAAACAGCTGCAGATATATTTATCTGTAAATCTGTTCTGAGTTTCCAGTCCACCTTCTGCTTCACTCTCACCCAATCCGAAATGCAACAGACTTGTTTGTCACATTTAAAACCCTATTCCATAGTGTAAACAGTCCCTGATATTATTAATACAGTTTTCATTTTCATATGTCGAAAAAGAGGTATCTGAATTAGTAAACATGGTATTATTTTAAATAGATGATTTATCCATCCAGGGATTCATAGAGTTTATTGTGAAATGAAGAAGTTCTTAGAAACAAATAAAAAATACTTCCATATTGTTATATATATAAATGTAGAAAAGGAAGACAAAAATCCAGTGACCTTATTTGCTGTCAAAACATTGACTATTACGCTGCAGAAGGGCTACTTTAGTAACTGCAGTGGAGTGGCTCCATAATAGTTCTGCACCTGATGCGGGAGTACCTAACCTAACCCTTCTGCTCTGATTTGGGCCTCAGGCTGTGGGGAGAAAACACAAAATATGGCTGATGAATTACACAAGTGTGTGTGTTTGTGTGAACAAGTAAGAGGGGCATGATTTAAGCTCTAAAATACCTATGGTTGTTTCTCCCTGTTCTATTAGACTCATGTAGGTATCTTTGTCTTTAATGGAAGTAACAAAGAGTCCTGTGGCACCTTAAAGACTAACTAAAGTATTGAAGCATAAGCTTTCATGGGCTAATACCCACTTCGTCGACGAAAGCTTATGCTTCAATACTTTAGTCTTCAAGGTGCCAGGACTCTGTTACTTCTGCTGTTCCAGACTAACACGGCTACCTCTCTGATTTTTGTCTTTAATGATTTTCTCAGCTATTTTTCCTATTATTGAATGGGATAAAGCCCAATGAACTATCATTCTCAACATTACCCTTAGTTCCTGTTTTAAAGAAGAGTACAGCATTCAGCACTTTCAAGTCTTCACACTGGTGGTTTTTAATAAATAGGCACACATTTTTAATATCTAAACTTGAACTTTTTCGAGTTTTGGTTAATTCAGATCTCTTAGATCTTATCTTTTTTTTGTGTTTTGTTTTGGTGACATATTTCAATTTATCAGGTTCATTAACCTTTATGATACCTTTATCTCTCACAGTTCCTCACCTACACTACTTGTAAAGAGCAGACCTGAAGTAAGTATTTCCCTTTAGTGAGGACTGTTACTGATAAATCATTTATTCATTAACCTTATCTTTTGATCAGATGATCATAGAAGTTAGAGATGAAAAGCAGCACTTGTTCTATCCAGTCTAGTTTTTAAATGTCCTAAACAGTAGATATTAAGCAGTTTCTCTTGAGACACTGTCACAACTTTGCAAATCTCAGAGTTTGGAGGATTTTTTTTTATAGTTATCCAAAGTATTCCTTTTTCTAACTTCATCCCATTATTCCTGGGTGCATCACTTTTCACCTCCCAAATAATATTTCAGTTCTTGGGATTTACATCCTTCTAAGGAGTTTATAGGCAGTCATATTTCTCCAATCAATATATAAATTAAATATAAATTATTTAGTAGATTTTTTAAAATGTACCTCTAACTAAGCCTTTCAGTCTGTTATTCATTTGTTGTTCTTCTGTGAACTCCAGTTATTAGTATAGTGACAGAGTCCTGTGGCACCTTAAAGACTAACTAAAGTCGTTAGTTAGTTAGTCTTTAAGGTGCCACAGGACTCTTTGTCACTTCTGCAATTCCAGACTAACACGGCTACCTCTCTGATTCTAGTTATTAGTATAGTATATTTATCATATTGTGATGCTGAGAAATTAATACAATATTCCATGTGGATCACATGAAAGGGATGTTGTGTTACTAAGGGGTGTGTGTGAGACCAAAAAGGGAGGAATGTTAATAAAACCCGTGTTCACCCTTGCAATATTTAAGTCAATAATTTGGGGTATTGTGGCTTACTTCTTTTGTAAAAATAATAATAATAATAAATCAAAGAAAAAAATCAATCCATTATTTTCTTACCTTTTATTAAATACATAGGAAAAGGAAAATTAGTTAAAGCATTTGAAACTTGTCTCACTTCAACAATTTATCTTATTTCCTTTCCTTTCCTTTTAGTTGTATAACTTCTTGAAAGTCCTTTTAGATGGTATTAATGATATTATCTGTTTTTGTTGGGGGGGGAGGGGAGTTAGTGGCGAAGTCTTGAGCTGTTGTTGCTAAGGTCTAATCCTATTTCTTAAGACAGAACAGAGAAACACAAAAGTGGAATGAAAAGAGTAGCAAAGAAAGAAATGCAGCTTCTGTCGCTGGTGCTGACTTCCACGTTCAATCTCACTGCCAGAGGAACCCAGGCCCCCTATATGGTCTTATCATGCACTCAAAGACCTGGCAAACTTTTACCAGTATCAAGCTGTTTAAGGCATTGCTTTTAGCTTGCCTCTGGTCACAAGCCTATAGCCATGTTGCTAAAGGTGGACCTGTCTTGGCGAGCTAAGCCAAACTCTTATTAGACAGAAGGGAGGAAGAGGTAGATAGAAGGTGAGAAAATGACACTTGAGGATCCAAGTGACAGCAGAAACCTAAGGCCTATATCCTAAATGTAGTTCAGAATTTAGCAGGAGCCAATAGTGTTGATGTTGCCATCTAGTTCCTTCTGTGGCTCTGTTCAGTCAGGACATCTTTCAGGATCAGGACAAAGAAGATGCAAAAGTTTCATGATGTATCTCAGGCTCCCAGAAGAAAATGAGGGTAATGGGAGCTACAATGGGGAGGCTTGCTCCTTCTAGTCCACTTGTCCCACTGGCCCTTGGGTAAGCAGGGTCCAAAAGAGGTAGCAACTTCAACCCAGTAAAATCAATTAATCAGATTTCAACAGTGATTTCAACTGTAAACATTTATCTTAATTTTTAGAATCTTTCTTCTTATTATGTTACCCTTGACTTTATCAGGAGCCTTGAAGATATTTTAATACAGTTGTTTTAACTTAAACAATCCAATTTATGCTAGTCTTCATCTTCAACTTTTGATTACATTTACAAGCACTCGTATATAATTGACTGAGTTGGATGCTTGTTACCTTGTCTACTTAAAACAAAGGCCTCTACATTGGCTAATAATTCTCCACTCCATGATGTGATATCTCTGTGTATGCAGCCCAAAATATCATGAGCCGATCATAACTGTCATATTGCATTGTAAATTTCTATCACCCCAGATAAAAGGATCACATGATCCCTCCTATGAGCAGGCCATCTTTATGAAGGCATGAGCATTTACACACCTTTTGCCCTAACTTCTCTTTTTACAGGGTCTGTCAGAATATCTGCATCTTACGTAGGCAAACTGAGGATGAATGCAAGAAATACTCTTATCCCTAGAAGAACTCAGCTGCTGTACTCGAGACAAATCAGACGAACTCCAGGTGGTCTTTGAACCAAAGTTTTTTGAGTTTCTTCCTGACCAAAGGAAGGGTTTACCTTGTTTTGAAGAGTCAGTAGATGTTTAATCTACTCTGCTTAAACTTGGGCACCTCTCAGGAGTGCCATTCAAGTTGCTAAGCCAGCAAGGACTCCTGTGTAGCAAGCTTTGAACCTTAATTTTTAACCTCCCACCAAGCCTTTAGTATGAATGCAGCTCATGACTGTTCAGGCTTTACAGGAATGTCCTTCTTCTAGATATAGAAGACAAAGGTCATGCTAACTGGTGAACATCTTAGTGGAGCATAATATACAACTTCAAAACCACATAGACTGTGAGAATGCCATAACTGGGGTAGAACTCTAAACAAGTGGCAACTCATAACAACAAATTTAAACAACTACACAAGCTATTAGTTTACTTACAGAGGAAAAAAATGAGAATGCAATTTTGTTTGCGGGAAATGTAAATCTAGATATGCTAAGCAAACAGTTCCTTTTTAGATGTCCCCAGAAGAAAAAGGTCCTCACAGTCTGTCAGGATAGATGCAGAAGCAAGAATGGGTCTGGAACCTACCTTTCCTTCCAAGTCTTGGTCAAAGGGTATGGACAAAGGCGTCCACACCTTGGTGAGTTGTATTGGCATAGGTCTGTGGTAGGTGAACATAAATGCAGAAGCTGAAAGACCAAGTTGGAGATGAGTAGGTGTGGATGTTGATTGTGCAATGTTATTACTTTATAGTTAGTTATTTATGTCATAACTGAGGACCTGTGTGTGGTTCCTTTCCCAAAGTGCTTGCAGTCTCAGGAGAACCTTTTTGCATGGTTCTTATACCTGTTATGACTCTGTACAAAAGATGTGCTTTAATATGCCTCTTGTTTCAAAACAGCTTCATTTTACCTGACTACTTGTACACATCATAGGTGAATTTATTGATTTTTTTTGTAGGTTTCTGATTACTGATGTACTTAAATATTACGATTACTTATAACTATGTTCTTAATCTCAAGCATATAATCTAGATTTGTTGAAGTTTCAATACTTTACATTGGCTTTTTCGGTATTGTTTATTATAGCAGTTATTTTTGAAGGTAAAATATTTACTAAAAATCCTACAGAAATAACCATCATGGATTTTCTAATGATTTAAGCAAAGTTTGAAAATGCTGTCAATGTAGGCTTTTTCAGTGCATTAAAACAGATTGCCACATCTTTAAAAACTTGGATTTTTTCACATTAGTTTTGCAGTATAGTTGTAAAACTGCTTTCATCCTAATGCATGCCCAAGCAAGAAAAATAGTGTAATGTACAGAATATAAGAACTTTGGTGATTGACAGTTCATAAAGAACACTTTTCCTGTTGACCGCATGCAGTTTTTATTTTTGAAACTCTTTTTTAAAAAAGAAATAGATTTCCCCCCCTCCCTTAGCTAACATGCTTTATGGAACTCAAATACTTATGATTAATTTGGAACCATGCCTAGTCAGTCAGAACATGCAGCTATAATCAAGCTATTCTAAACGAGTAATGTTTTCAGAAATGCTTAGTTCAATAGGAATAAAAATTGTATGTGTGATTAGCTTTGGTATGTGTGAGAGAACACTTACATGGGATGTTCACAAGCACACAATTACAGTGCAAAGAGCTACATTTGTAAGAATGAATGGATGGCGGCCTGTATTTTGAATAGCTTTACTTTTGTTGATTTAGGGTAGAATTTCAAAAGTGAAAAATAGGATTTAGGGTCCTTTATTGCTTAAGACATTTTGAAAATATTACCGTGCAATATTCCTTTTGTTTGACATAAATTTAAACTGCTATGCAAGCATTCAGGGAGTGATCACATATCTGTAGTATGACTGGGTAAACAAGCATTTATAATTTCTCAAATGTCTTTGTTTCTTTAAAAATATATATTTTTAGGAGTTTTCCACAGCTTCCTATATAGAGATGTCATTCTTCAGGTTTAGAACAGACTTAACAGTACCCAGACTAGGCAAAAAATTCATTCTCTGGGGTGGTCCAGTGACACTGCAGCAATCCATTCTTTCTGCACATTTGTCACTTCTTAAGTCTTGGGGTGAAGCTTTTATGAATGTTGTGGGCTCCTCCATGGCATCTGCAGGTTTTGTACTTTTTTCCATTATAAGTGGGATAGAATCGTCAGGCAGATGCTTCTAGAAAGAATGTGTTGCAGTTTTTCACATAACTTCCTCACTTCCCATTGCTACTAGTAATTCATTTTTAACTCCTGATATTTACTTGAATGTGCTTCAAAAATAGGAGATTAACTTCTGCGGATTCCTCAGAACTTGATCTCTGTGGTGGTTTGATCTCTGTTGTTCTACAAGCTCATTTTGAGGCTGGTTTCTGTCCTTTATAAAGGTCTTATTTGCCACCTCTTTACATTACAGCAGTGGTGCTATATGAATATTAAATAATTGAATATTAAATTGCTGTAGAAAGATCATTGGAAGTAATGTGAGCATGTTTGTTTTTGTCTCCACCTACTGGCAGGAACAATGAACTTCACTATTCCAGGTTGCTATAGAGGAACTCTGGAATTAAATTTCTTTTTTCTGTGCATGAATATTATTTTTTTAGATTTTTCTTTGGTTTTTACAAAATGTTGGTTTATTGAGAGATGTGCTACCCTCAATTGACATATTGACATTTCCAGGAACTGTGGTTATTGTTTTGAGCAATACAATTCTACACTGACAGAGTCCTATCATTATTTGGAACTGTTGCTGAGGGTTAGTGAGACAAGTCTCATAAATAATGAAAGTGAATCAGATTGGAGAGAACAGTGAAAATCAGTGGAATATACAGTGCTGACCCCAGCTAATTTCTGTTTAGCCATGACATCATGCAGTGTTAGTGTCATGTATTACAGTGAGGAAATTGACTTATGGTATTATAACTCCTGCTACAGGATGATAATTAGCTTGTGTCACCACTGTAACTGCCTATATGGATAATTAGCAGCATAGAGGATAACTGGATTAACACTGTGTTCTTAAATGTGTCCTATTAACTCCCTAAAGGTTTTGCACAAGCAGCTCACGTAGATGTGCTGGTCATGCAGGAAGTAAAATTGAATGTATATTGTGGTTAGTGAACTAAATTCTCTTTTCAGAGCTTCGCAAGTTTATTATTTGACAGCTGTGGGAAAATTTCACACTGGACTACATCTGATTTGCAGTTTTATAGTTAGCAATTGACAGCAAAGTTGGAAAACTAGAAACAAACCTAGTTCTGGTTGAGTTACGTAACACGGAGAAGCTTGTCAGTATACTGTGGCTTGACCTGGTTTTGTTACTTGTATGTCAGTTTAGCAGAGAGCTCTAATTACCCTCTTGTTAAAATAAGTTAAATCACTTCAATTACACTCAGTGCACAAACTCCTAACTACTGTTGTTTCTGAAAGCAAATAAGCTTAATATCAAATGACTTGTGCATATCAGAAATATGTTTCTATTATTATTTAACCTTATTTTTAAAAGATGGGCACCCTGTGAAAATGTCATGCTTGGAAAAAAAGACTAACATAGGTTGTTATAATTATTTTAATAAGAGGAAATGAAGAGGCCACTTTTATGACACATTTCTGTCAACAGATGACACATTACACATTAAACTTTTATTTTCTTATAAATTGCTCTTCAGTGCTGAATTCTTTACTTCTTGCAGGTCAACAACAGTTTCAATCATCCTTGGTTCTATATAGATACCAGAGATGATTATTGCAAAGACAGTAGGTAATTTTGTGGTCTCGTGCTTATCTAAGGATCTAGAGGCTAGTAACTTAAATTATTGCCTGCCTCTTCCTCCCACACATCTCTTTTTCTGATTTTCACATTTGAGCCATGTAAGGGACAAATTTCAAAATGCTGCACAAGATTTTAGCAACATAACCAAATGTCAACAAATGCAGCTGAAAGTACTGAGGCTCCTTAATATTGAAGGATGGTGCTTGCTCATGTCGATTCCATTCTAGGTATTGTTGCACCCACGTGTACAGTCATCGTAGGGTCGGCTGTAGCAGCTCCTTAAGTGACGTGCTCATGCGTTGGTATATTAGACACTGCCGATCCTATACCCCCTCAGTTCCTTTTTACCATCTTTGACAGTTGGTCAGAGTGCCTTGTCTTGCATTGGAAGAGCGTTAGTGGCTCTTACAGTCCATTGTTCTGTCGTCTTTGTTGTTAGTCAATAGGTAGTTACTTATGCCTTTAAGTTAAGTGTTAGAGTAGTAGTTCAGGAGTTAGTGCCGGCTGGGGCTTCGTCTTGGAACAGGACATGTCCTGTTACCCAGGCTTTAAGCCATGCTCATCGTGCAGCTGGCTGATGCCCATTAGTGATTCTGATGAGAACTGTTTGGGGGAGTTTGGAGGATTGGCATCGTAACTCAGGTGTCCCGTGCCTTGCAGGTGGAGACGTTGGAATCGTCTTCTAACCGGGGACCAAGGTTGCCGTGCCGGTGTCCAAGACTGTAGTGATGGGGACCAACGGCTAGCGTTCGGGGGGGATGGAGGAGGGATGCTCCCCTGCTTTTAGGGGGCAGTGCCATAACTGGCTTACCCATAAATGCCGGGTCTGACTTGGCATCTGCAGTGCTGGCCAACCTACTTGCTCTTTGGCCACTGGGCCTGCATCAGGCACAGATAACCCCACTAGGGACCGGGACCCGGGAGTTGGAGGCGGGTCCCTGGCTGGACTAGGGGATCTGATCACAGCAGTACCCCCAAGTAGCTCTGGGATGGGCATGAGGCCTGTCACGGGTCCTTTGCCCAAACCCCCCCCTTTCTGCAATGCCAGCAGGCCCATCAACTTTGACCACTTCTTAGGCACCGGGAGGAGGAATGGTGCCATGTGGCTTCCAGTGCTGATGGTGTGCTGTGTTCTGATGTCAAGGTGTTGGGCATGGAATCCAATCAAGAAAGCTCTGAAGTAGGACAAAGCACAGCCTCCATGAGGACAGCCCTCAAGCAGATATCACCATCACCCTAGGCGGTCTACCAGGCATCAATCACTCCCCAGTGTGGGATCATTCACACTCATGGCACCAGTCTCTGGCTCCCCAGTACTGCTCGTCAGGCAGGTGCACCAGTCCTCACCTTCTCCTTACTGGTCACTGACAAGGATCAGTCAGCATACTTCGGCATGTATGGCTCCACCCTGGTCACCATAAAGGCAATGGTCCGAGCTTGAAGGGGAGTTCAGCCCCTCATCTATAAAAGGTAAATCAACACTGGCATGCGAGACCAGTACCAAATCTGTTGTTGGGGGGTGACAGAGCAGGCTCTGATGCCCAAGGAGCTGTTCCCAGATTAGCATGGGGAAGCTGTTCCTCCCCTTGCTGTGCAGTCAGCTTCATCTCTGGATGAAATGGTGGTGGACCCCTTGCATATGAGCAGCCTCCCCCCACCCCACCCCGATTACTTCAAGGAGTATCAGGCCCTGCTCAAAAGGGTGGCTGCCAACCTGAATTTAGAGTTCAAGGGGCTAGCGGAGGAGTACAACTACCTCTTTAATATCATACCCTCCTCCACTCTGGCCCGGCTTGCGTTGCCTGTCCCCCCAGGAGTCCTTAACATTGCTAAGTCTGTTGCAGACACCCTTTTCCATTCCACCTACCTCCAAGAATGTGGGAAAGAAATATTATGGCCCCACAAAGAGGTCTGACTACCTGTACACCCATCCTCCAGCAGGACACCTGGTCATGTCTGTCATCAACAAAATGGACCGGTAGGGCCAGCCAAGTGGCACACTGAAAAATAAAGAAGCCGAGAGGCTGGACTTATTTGGCAGAAAAATTTGTTCAACAGACAGTCTGCAATTTCAGGTATCTAACCATCAGGCTCTATTAGGCAGGTGCAACTTCAACACATAGGACTCCATCAACAAGTTTAAGATGGGCCTCCCACAGGACTGAGCCCAGGACTTTCTTGACTTAGTGGACGAGAACAAAGTGATGGCAGGAGGTTCCCTCCAGATAGCTTGGGACTCTGCAGACTCAGTGTCCAGGTTAGTTGCCTCTGCAGTGGTCATGAGGCGCAGCTTCTGGTGGAGATGTAGACTACCCTTCAGTTCCTCCCATTTGAGGGAGCAGGGTTCTTTTCAAAGCTGACTGATGAACAGCTCCATGGCCTTAAAGTCTCCCATGTTACCCTCTATTCCTTGGGCCTACACACCCCTCAGTAGGCTAAACAGCTGTTCCATCCCCCTCTGCCTCCATCGAGGTCCTGGAATGTCCACTGGTCCAGCTTCTACAGAAAGGAGGACAGAGGCAAAGGATTTAAATGGTATACCTTTTGTCTTCCTGTTCCTCTTCCCAGCCTGGTTCTGGCCAAGGAAGACAGAAGCAGGCGTTTTGAAGATGCACTTAAGGATGGCACCCCAGGCACTTCCCAGGATCCACACCCTGCTCTTTCCTGAACCATCTGCGCCCTTTCTGATCGGCCCGATCATGGCTGACCTTGGATCATTGGATGCTAGACATAATATCTTTGGACTACACCCTGCAGTTCATGGCCATCCCTCCCTCCTCATCCCTTCTCTGTTCTTCTTCAGGGACCCTTTTCATGAGCAACTCCTCGTTCAGAGGTCGAGAGCCTCCTGCGTCGAGGGGCAATAGAGGAGATCCCTCCAGATATGAAAGGGAATGAGTTCTTCTCCCATTATTTCCTACTCCCCAAAGCGGTCTCAGATCCATTCTGGACTTGGGCCACCTCAACAAGTCTCTCAATAAGTTGAAGTTTTGCATTGTCTCTCTGGCCTCCATTAATCCCTCCCTGGATCCTGGAGACTGATATGCCACCCTTGTCTTGAAGGATGCATATTTCCATTGTCCCGGGACAAAGGCATTCCGCCGTTTTTTGTGGACCACTGCCATTTTGAATTCACAGCACTGCCCTTCGATCTCTTGTCAGTCCTGAGTGTTTACAAAGTGCATAGAGTCAGTGACCACTTACCTGAGGCACCAAGGTGTGCAAATGTATCCATACTTTGATACTTGGCTAATAAAGGGCTAGTCCTGGGATCTTGATCTGGTTTTTTCCACCTGTTGCGACCTGGGGCTGTTAATAATGAGAGAAAATCTACCTTAATTCTAGTGCAAAGCATAAAGTTCATTGGAGTGGTCCTCGACTCTACTCAGGCCAGAGCCTTCCTCCCCCAGGTTCAGTTCCAAGCCGTGATGGACCTGATGTCCTGCATGCAAGCCCACCCTCTCACCACTGCTCACTTATGCCTGTGTTTGTTGGGCCACATTGCAGCCTGTACTTAAGTGGTCCGGCACATGTGGCTCCGTCTCAGGGCCCTGCAGGTGTGGCTACATTGGTCTACATCCCCAGTAGAAACAGCATGGACTATGTGGTCAGGGTCGCGGACCATGTACTGTTATCACTCATATGGCGGCAGAATTGTGCTTTGGTGTTGGAGGGGGTTCCCTTTGCGGCTCCAGCCCCATCGGTGACCCTTGTCTCTGATGTCTTGGACCTGAGGTGGGGAGCCCATCTGGGTGATCTCAGCACTCAAGGTCATTGGTCAAATAATGATTGTCCAATTTTCCCTCTAATTTTTTCCGCCGATGTGCGGAATAAATTTTGTTATCCGCACAAAGGTAATGTGCAGATGTGTGCCACCAGTAGAAAAAAAACCCCTAGATATAATAGATATTTCTAAAAAGTTTCCAATAGGGATAATTACTCCAGCCAGGACAAGCTAGGCATTTTAGAACTCACTACTCAAGAATTAAATTTAAGTGTGAGAGAGAGAAAAAAATTATGAAATGCATAGACCAGTCAAAAAAACTAAAATAACAAACTTTGAAAGAATAAAATTACAGAGAATATATGTGCATTGCATGAAGTACCAAGAAGTAAGAACAACAGTCTTGGAGAGAGAGAGTTTGTGCTGGGGAGTGCGCTGTCTCTTTAAGGCACTCACTCACCCGAAGGCTTGTTCAGATCTCAGAGTTGCTGTGAGTCCTGAGCCCTGTCCCCTTAAGGCCCACTTAGCCCCTATTTTGGTCTCCCATCTGCCGCTCGACGGTAGGTCAGTTTTCACTCAGGACATGACTGCCAAGTTCCTCAGAGGCCTCAAGTGCCTTTGCCCGCATGTCAAGGACCTTTTCCCTCTATGGGACCTGAATCTCATGCTGTTGCAGATTACACCTTCCCCTCGATCCTCTGCCTTCCTGCTCTCTCCTTCTCCTTTCCTGGAAGGGCACATTCTTGGTTGCAGTAACATCTGTCTGTCAGGTCTCTGAGATTAGAGCACTTACCTTGGAACCCCACCCTATATGGTCTTCTACAAAAACAAGGTCCAGCTGTGGCTGCACCTGGCTTTCCTTCCCAAGGTGGTCCCACAGTTTCATATGGGCCAGGCATTTACTTGCCTGTTTTTTCCCCCAAAGTCATGTAAGTCGGAAGAGCATAGATTGCATTCCCTAGGCATCAGGAAGGCACTAGTCTTCTACATTGAAAGGATCAAGCCATTCCATAAGTCAACGCAATTGTTCATTACAGTGGCCAAAAAGATGAAATATCGTGCAGTCTGTTCAACAAATTTTTTCTTGGATCACTGCCTGCATTCACTGCTGCTATGATCAGGCAAAGATGCCACCTCCAGCGATTGAAACCACCCACTCAACCAGGACAGAAGCCTCTTTGGCAGTTTTCCTGGCCCAAGTGTCTATCCAGGACATCAGTAGGGTGTCCACCTGGTCATCCATTCATATGTTCACAACCTATTATGCATTTACCCAGCAAGTTAGGAACGATGCTGGCTTTGGTAGAGCAATACTGCAAGCCGCTAGACTGAATTCCAAGCCCACTTCTGTGGATACTGCTTGAGTCACCTAGAATGGAATCGACAAGAGCAAGAATTCAAAGAAGAAAGTTACCTAACTTTTCGTAACTATTGTTCTTGAAGATGTATTGCTCATGTCCATTTCATTCCTGCCCTCCTCCTAAACTGTGAGAGTTGCTGGCAAGAAGGAACTGAGAGGGAGTAGGGTCAGTGACGCCTGATACACAACACATGAGCACTACTCAAGGGGGCGCTACACTGAGCCTATGGATACCACTAAGGCAGAAGTCTCCAATGACTCTTTCACATGAGTGCCTACACACCTAGAATGGAATGAACGTGAGCAATACATCTCAAAGAACAACAATTACAAAAAGGTAACTTTTTTTTTTTAGTATTTAAAAATGTTCTTTGGACAATCCTATCAACTCTCATGTGGCCTAAGAAACAGAGGGGTGGCAGGGAACAATGAATTGGCAATTTTTATAGTTTTCATGGCATTACTTTGTATACTGTTATTACTCTTACTTCAGTGGTGTGGAATTTGTTCTATAATTTCATATGAAATTGTTTGGAAGTCAGCGATTATTAGTGCCGTTTAACAGCTTTATGTGTGATGCTCAGATCTTGCTAATTTAAGACCCCATTACATTACACTCAACTCTTTTGAACTTGACTTGGTAACTAGTAAGGGGCTCTGTCATCTTAAGTGGTTACAAGTTAACACAGTTCAATTTGCTCCCATTACAGGAATGTTTGCATGCCCATTCCTACCGTGCCGTAAACCATATGTGTATTGTTAGATTTTCTGAGGCTATAGACAGACCAGCCTAGCAAGCAGGTGCCTGGTGGAGGGGGGGGGGCAAACAGCAGGGGGCAGCATTCCAGGTGGTGTCAGGTCAGCACTCGGGTGGCTTTTGGCGGCACGCCTGCGGCAGCTCCGCCACTCTTCCCTCATCGGCAGAGCTGCTTGGGGTGGCAAAAAAGGTAGAGCCGGTCCTGGATATAGGTAGCTATCCCAAAGAACTCAAGTGAACAGGAAGTGCCCAGAGAACATGCACTCTGTGTGGCATCAGCAGCTTATGGGGCAATGCACATTAGGAGATACAAATCTACATTTACAGATTTCTGTCATTTGAAACTAGTGCTAATGGTTAGTGAAACAAGTCTCCTAAATAACGAGGAAAAAGACAGAGGCGTTGCTGTTGGATCTTTGCAATTCTTATTCTCAGCCTTCACCTTCCCTGTTCCACTGGTTCTCGGTTCTCAATAATAGTCTCTCTTCCCAACCAACCCCACTCTTATCACCAGCTCTTCATCTGATTTCAGTCTCCTCCTTCCATCTCCCCGCTCCACTGGCTCTCATTTCCTTGCCCTGCTCCCAGTCTTGTCTACGTATACAGCCAGTCTCAGCTGTTTTCCTCCAGTCCCAGCTTCCATTCCTCCACCAGGCTTTTTGCCCTAATATTCTGCCCCTCCCCCATCCATCTACAGTCTGGCACTTGTCCCCTCTGCGTTTGCATTAGACAGATTCCTCCTCTGTGCTGCCTGGGCCCAGCAGGGAGTCATTGAGAACAGAGGACAGACTCCCTGCTCTCCGTTCAAATGTCTGGAGCTGGACGTCACAGCAGCCCAGACCTTAGTGATGATGGAATTGTCAGAGATTTTAATGCTGAAATGTAAATGAGCTTGTGCAGACTGCAGTTTTCAAAGGCTTATAACTTAGCTAAAGTTGGGCAGATTTTTCATGCAGATGTCAAAAGGCACAGAATGACACACAGGTGACCACCTGCCAGATTTCAAATCCCTACTCGAAAGCATGGAGGTGCTTAGAGGTCTTTTTTTTTTTTTTTTTTTTTTAATGCTTACCAGATTTTTTTAACGTGGTTAAAACATTTTTTTCTATACTCATTCTTGGAAACAGCTGAACCATTTTGCATGCAAATTTTCATACCCCCTGTCTGCTCTCCTTCTCCTACTCCCAAACAAACCCCTGCATATAATAGCTGGGAATGGAAAATGTCAGCCCAAACACTTAAGGTTTGTCTACTCTCTAATCAACTGAAAATGGGATATTAGAATGGTTAGTGTCAGGCAAATTTACTAATAGGTGGGATGAGGAATGATGAATAATATCTGTATCCAGACGGAAAGGTCACTGCCTTTTTTGCAGGTTAAGTGCTTTTCAGAATCAGAAAAGGAGTATGTCTCCAAAAGTTACGAAGAGTCCTGTGGCACCTTAAAGACTAACTAAAATATTGAAGCATAAGTTTTCGTGGGCTAATACCCACTTCGTCGGATGACTCCAAGGAAGTCATGAAGCTCTTGCCAGCAAAACCAGTAATCCCAGGTTGCCATTTCACATGCAGGAAATTTTATCTATATCAGAGAGACTCAGACCAAGGCCTGGGAGCCATAAGTGGCTCTTTAATGTGTTTCCTGCAGCTCTTTGCAGCACATTATATTAAAACACTGTGTGAGTAAGGGCTGGTCTTCACTAGAGGGGGAGATCGGCTGTAGATACGCAATTTCAGCTACGTTCTTCTTCGAGTGATTGCTCACATGCAGGTTAGGTACGCGCAGCGGGCCTGGTTGCCGGGTAGATTTTCCCCTAGCTAGAGGCTGGGTGAGCAGGGAGCCCCCTAGAGTGGCGCCTTCATGGCGACCCATAAATACCCCTGCGACACAGCCACCATCTCCAGTTCCTTCTTACCGCAGACAAGCTGGTTGTAGGAACAGAGGAGTTCTGCGTTTAGCGTTCTCCTCATCTCCTAGCTATTGTGCTTTTGTTTCTAAATCGTGTTTATAGTTCTAGTTAATGTTTAACTGTTATAGTTCAATAGGTAGTTAGAATTGTTAATAGTGTAAATAGTGTTAAGTGCAGGCTACTCCTGCCCCGGAGCTTATGTCGTCCAAGGCTCCGGGCTTCAAACACTGTTCGGAGTGTGGGAAGCCCATGCCAGTGGGCGACCCACACTCTAGGTGCCTGAAGTGCTTGGGGGAATCGCACTTAGCAGATACTTGCAAAATCTGCAAATCCTTTAAGCCCAGGACCCGCAAAGACCGTGAGTCCCGCCTAAGGCACATCCTAATGGAAGCGTCTCTCCAGCCGGACTCGGGGGCGGCACCGGGCCCCGCTCCCAAGCCGCAAAAGTCTAAACCTTGGCACCGGTCGCGTTCGCCCGGTACCAAGAGGAGGAGAGACCCCCAGCCGCGTCCAGCCCCGACAGACCGCGCGGGGACGTCGGCGCCGATATCGCTGGCTTCGACTCCGAATGCCGGACGCCCAGATGACCGGACACCGGCACCAGCATCGGCACCGGCACCGTTGACTCCAGCGACCCGGACGGGCCCGTTGAGTCCGGTGCGAGTGGTATCCCCACTCCGCCTGCCGGTCCCGCAGCAGCTTCCCTCCACGCCAGAGGCGTTCGCTGCTGCGAGGGAGCTGCTTTCGGTGGGCTCACCGCAGCGGTAACCCCGTTCCAAGGGCAAGCCACCCTTGATGGGGGAGGAGATCGCGGCTCGGAGCCCGGCAGGGCAGGGACGCCGATCGATCTCGCGGCGCCGATCCGACTCCCGGCACCGGTCAGCTTCCCGGCACTGGTCGCAATCTCGGCGCCGCACGGAGCAGAGACCCAGATCCAGGTCTCCGGACGGGCGCTCATGTCGCTCTTGCTCCCCTCGCCGGTCAGAGTCCCGGTACCGATCGGAGTCCCGGCGCCCACGCTCACGGGGCCGGTCGCACTCTCGGCACCGGTCGTACTCCCGGTACCGGTCCGCCAGCTCCTGACGCGGCCACCCTCGACGCCGCTCTTCAGGCCATTCCTCGTCCCGGCACCGCTCGAGGTCCCGGCGCCGCTCACCGTACCGGCATCGCTCGACATCGCGGCACCGATCATCGCGGCGCCGGTCGACCTCGCGGCAACGCTCCAGATCCCCGGGACACAGTGGCAGATACCGATCGAGGTCCCCCTATAGGCGGCGGACCTCTCGGCACCGGTCACCGCGGCACCAGCACGACTCCCGACACCGACCCTCGCCTCGGTACCGTAGTCCGCGGCACCGACAGCGCTCCCCGAGCTACGCGTCTCAGGAACACGCGTCTCCGGGTCGGCACCGGTCGAGGAGTCAGCTAAAGCGCCGGGAGTCTTCGGGCGTAAGGCCCCATCAAGCTTCGGCACCGGAGGTCCCGCAGCTCGGAGAGGTGGCACATTGGCCCTCACCTGTAGCCTCCGGGTCCCCTCGTTCAGCCCGGGCAGCGCAGGGACACTCCACCTGGCCAGCCTGGGACACCTGGGCCTGTAACCAACCCCGCTCTACCCAATCTGAGCCGGGGTTTCCTCTTATGTCTGAGGCTACCGCAGAACCAGGGGTAGCCCCATCTCAGGTGGCCCCCCGCTCGGAGGGGCATCACAGCCCGGACCCGGGCTCCTACACCTCCCCGGCGCGGGTTGAGGCGGTAGCAGGGACCTCCTCTGCCAGTCCCCCTATGGTAGACCTGACCAACTACCAAACTTTGTTAAAGGCCGTAACCACAAATATGAACCTTCCCATGGAGGAGGTCCCAGTGGTGGAGGACCCAGTTACCACCATGCTTACTAAGGGTACACCGACCCGGGTGGCGGTGCTCTTTATTAATATCATCAGGCAAAATGTTGCCACTCTATGGAAGACCCCAGCCTCTCTTCCCCCCACAGCGAGGGGTATAGAGAAAAGATACTTTGTCCCGGCCAAGGGGTATGAACATCTTTATATTCACCCGCCGCCGTCCTCACTAGTGGTGGACTCCGTTAATAATAAGGAGCGCCATGGACAAGAGGCCCAGGTCCCCAAGACTAGGGAGGCGAGACGCCTGGACCATTTTGGCCGGAAGGTCTACTCGTCCGGGGGCCTTCAACTGCGAGTGGCCAACCACCAGGCACTCCTCAGTCGCCACCACTTCGATATGGTGGAGGCCCTCGCTAAACTGGAAAACCGAGTCCAGCAAGAGGGCAAACAAGAATTTAAGGCCCTACTCCATCAAAGTAGGGACATTTCCCGCTACGCCCTACAGGCAGCTTTAGATTCAGTGGACTTGGCGGCAAGGACAATGGCCTCGGGTATCGCCCTCCGCCGTGCTGCATGGCTCCAGTCTTCTAACCTGGCCCCTGCAATGCAGCATAAGATACAAGACCTTCCTTTCGAGGGCCAATCCCTCTTTTCGGAGGACACTGACACCCGCCTCCAGGCCCTGAAGGATAGGGGTGTCACGCTCAAGACCCTTGGGATGCATACCCCGGGTCAACAGAAGCGCCCCTTCCTGCCACCACGCAGGAAGTTCTTCCCTCCTGCGCGCCCGCCCCAGGACTCCTCCCGTAGGAGAGAGAGGTCCTACCGACGTAGGCCGGGGCCCCGGCACGGCGCGAAACATCAGGGCCCCAAGCCACCACAGGGGCCCAAGCCTGCCTTTTGAAGGTGCGCTCGGGGGCAGAGCACCAGTTGTCAACCTGGATCCTCCCTTTGGAGATCGCCTGTCCCACTTCCGCCATGCATGGTTGGACATTACATCGGACCAGTGGGTCCTTCGCACGGTGGAGGTGGGATATTCACTCCAGCTTTCCTCTACTCCTCCCTCCCACCCACCCTCCTCATCCCTCTTCAGGGACCCCTCTCATGAGCAACTCCTCGTACAGGAGGTGAGGTCGCTCCTCGCATTGGGAGCCATCGAGCCCATACCGGAGGAGTTCAAGGGGAAGGGGTTCTACTCCCACTACTTCCTGATCCCCAAGGTGAAAGGGGGTCTACGGCCCATCCTAGACCTGCGAGGACTCAACGCCCATATGACCAGGTTCAAGTTCCGCATGGTCACCTTGGGTACCATTATTCCCTCTTTGGATCCGGGAGACTGGTTCGCTGCCCTCGACATGAAGGACGCTTACTTTCACGTGAGCATCAAGCCCTCACACAGGCATTACCTCCGCTTCATGGTGGCGGGGGAACACTACCAATTTGCCGTCCTGCCCTTTAGCCTGTCCACCGCACCCAGGGTGTTCACAAAGTGCATGGCGGTAGTAGCAGCGTTTCTTCGGCGCCACGGGGTACAACTCTATCCGTACCTCGACGACTGGCTGATCCAAGGCATCTCCAGGGACCAAGTCAGCGCACACGTGCAATTAGTCATCAGCACGTTCGACCGCCTGGGCATCCTCCTCAACAGGGGGAAGTCCACCCTGGAACCAACCCAGAAAATAGAATTCATAGGGGCCCTACTAGACTCCACAGTAGCAAGGGCATCTCTGCCTCGACCTTGGTTCCTCACCATCCGGTCGGCCATCAGACAGCTGTGCGTCTGCCCCATGACCACGGTCAGGGTCTTCCTCAGCCTGTTAGGTCACATGGCATCGTGCACTCACGTCATACAGCATGCCAGACTGAGGCTACGCCCTCTTCAGTCGTGGCTCGCAGTGACCTACAGACTGAGAAGGGACAGTATGGACGCCCTCCTCTCCATTCCCAAGGCCACCCTATCTGCTCTGGCTTGGTGGGAAGATCAGGACAATGCGTGCCAGGGGGTTCCCTTCCTTCCCCCCAGTCTGTCCATGTCCCTGGTGACAGACGCTTCGTCCCTAGGGTGGGGAGCCCACCTCGGGGAACTCAGGACCCAAGGCCTCTGGTTGGACTCAGATCTCTGCCTCCATATCAATGTCAGAGAACTGAGGGCCGTCCGCCTCGCGTGCCAGGCATTCCGGGACACGCTGCGGGGTCACTGTGTAGCGGTGATGACAGACAACACCACAGCCCAGTACTACATCAACAAACAAGGTGGAGCCCGCTCCAGCCCCTTGTGCCAGGAGGCGACTCTCCTGTGGGAATTCTGTATAGCCCACGCCATTCACCCAGTGGCCTCATTCCTCCCGGGAGTCCAGAACACACAGGCGGACCATCTCAGCAGGTCCTTTATGGCGCACGAGTGGTCCCTCCGGCCAGACGCTATCCGGCCAATCTTCCTGAAGTGGGGATTTCCCCACATCGACCTCTTTGCCTCCAGGCAGAACAGGAAGTGCCTCCAGTTCTGCTCCTTCCGAGGCAGCGCCAAGGGATCCTTGACAGATGCCTTTCTCCTACCCTGGACGGGGCACCTGTTCTACGCGTTCCCTCCGATCCCGCTTCTACACAAGGTGATCCTGAAGATCAGACGGGACAGGGCGCAGGTCATCCTCGTAGCCCCAGCCTGGCCCAGACAGTGCTGGTACGCATCCCTCCTCCGGCTGTCCAGGGCCCCTCCCATCAGCCTCCCGCTGTGGCCGGACCTGATCTCCCAAGATCACGGTCGCCTACTGCACCCAGATCTGCAGTCCCTTCACCTCACAGCGTGGCTGCTCCATGGTTGAGAGGCCCGGAACTCTTATGCTCAGCGGAGGTGCAAGGTGTTCTTTTTGGCAGCAGGAAACCTTCCACCAGAAGCACCTATACTGCAAAGTGGACCTGCTTCTCGGCTTGGTGTAGAGACCATGACACCATCCCAGCTGAAGCCCCTGTCCCGCGCATCCTGGACTACCTGTTAGGCCTTAGACAACAAGGCCTTTCTACCTCCACTATCCGGGTCCATCTGGCCGCTATCTCGGCCTTCCACCCTGGCCAGGCAAACCACTCGATCTTCTCTGACCCTGTGGTGTATCGGTTTTTAAAGGGTCTAGACAAGCTATACCCGAACATTAAGCGTCCCATTCCACCCTGGGACCTCAACCTTGTGCTCTCACGCCTCACTTTGCCCCCGTTTGAGCCCCTCACCACGTGTTCTTTAATCCATCTTTCCTGGAAAGTGGCGTTCCTAGTGGCTATCATCTCGGCTCGTAGAGTGTCAGAAATCCGTGCCCTGACCTCCGAGCCGCCCTACACCATTTTTCATAAAGACAAGGTGCAGCTACGTCCCCACCCGGCTTTTCTACCAAAGGCTTTTCCCCCTTCCACGTTAATCAGGACATTTGCCTTCCGGTCTTTTACCCTAGGCCACACACCCCTGGAAGGGAGCAACAATTACACACGTTGGACGTTAGGAGGGCCCTTGCTTTTTATTTAGACAGAACAAAGCAATTCAGAAAGACAACCCAACTCTTTGTAGCAATTGTGGAGAGGATGAAGGGCCAGCCAATCTCAGCCCAAAGGCTCTCCTCCTGGATTACCTCGTGCATCCACGCCTGTTATGAACTCGCGGACAGACCTGTCGAGAGAGTAACAGCACACTCCATGAGAGCGCAGGCATCCACTGCGGCCTTCTGGGAGGGAGTCTCCATCACTGACATCTGTAAGGCGGCTACCTGGTCCTCTGTCCACACCTTCGCCGCTCATTACGCCATTGTCCAGCAGACCAGGGACGATGCGGCGTTTGGGTCAGCGGTCTTACGATCTGCTATGGGTCAACCCGACCCCACCTCCTAGGTGTTGCTAGTAGTCACCTAATTGGAATGCATGTGAGCAATCACTTGAAGAAGAAAACAGGGTTACTTACTTGTAACTGTTGTTCTTCGAGATGTGTTGCTCACATCCATTCCAGACCCACCCTCCTTCCCCACTGTCGGTTTAGCCGGCAAGAAGGAACTGGAGATGGTGGCTGTGTCGCAGGGGTATTTATGGGTCGCCATGAAGGCGCCACTCTAGGGGGCTCCCTGCTCGCCCAGCCTCTAGCTAGGGGAAAATCTACCCGGCAACCAGGCCCGCTGCGCGTACCTAACCTAATTGGAATGGATGTGAGCAACACATCTCGAAGAACAACAGTTACAAGTAAGTAACCCTGTTTTAATAACATAGCTGAAATCGGCATATCTACAGCCAACTTACCTGCCGTCCTCATGGCAGCAGCGGTCAGCGGTGCGCTCCCCCGTCGACTCCAGCTTATGCCTTTTGGCGAGCTGGAGTTCCAGAGTCGCCGGGGGCGCTGCTGGTGATCGATTTATGATGCGATAAATCGATCACCAAAAGATCGATCCCTCCACCGCACAGTGAAGACAAGCCCTTACTTATTAACCAATCAGGATGCTTTTACTAAGTTATTAACTGATTGTAGAATATTTGCTGAGAGAATTTTGTTGCTGTGAGGGAAAATTATATATATGAACTCATAGTATTGTAGCTCTTTTGGGTAATATTGATTGCTATTCCTGAACCATTGATTATCACCGATCTATATAATAGATGCCATAAAAACCATGAAGTAGTCAAAGCTTTATTTAGTCCTTCTGTGTCTGACTTGGTCTCATCTGCTACATAATCAAACTGTAACCAGTGGAAAGCAGTAAGTCTTAAGTAATTTATCTAAACATAAATCGCAAATAAATAAAAAGCCTGTTCTTAGTGGTGATCCTGAAAGATGCACAAGGAGAATATAAGTTTTTCTCTAGAGTTGCAACAGGTAGTGCCATATGGTTTGGGTTTCAACGATAGTCCAAATGTTGCTGTAGGAGCACCTTGGAAACTCCAGAAATCTACTGTAGAATAAAATTAGCATGTTAATTCTCAGATGCAGTTCCTGGCTTTGGGTGTATCTTTCCACTTTCTTCCATGTCCTTTATTCCTTAGACCCCCCCCCCCTCAAGAAACTACAGTTATTAAAGTACATTTTGTGGTACATTGTGTTGCTTTGTGTTTCTTCACTTACTAGATATGGGTCCTCCAATCATTTGTATAAATTAATATGGTTCTCTTGTATATATGTTTCCTCTGGAAATATTCAAATCAAACATGTACAGTTATAAGAATGACATTTCTAAGCCTTCTGTGATTTTTTTAATACAGTATTGACTGCCTTTGCTGCTTTAGTACACTATCCTGACCATCTTTACTCCCTAGCCTGTACATATAAAAAAAACCCCAGGAATAATATCATTTAACCGAGTCACATTTATTTTGCTCAAACTGACCTCTCTAAGATGTTTCCCTTTCATTGTGTGGTTGTCTGAGGTTGAGTGTAAGATTTGCAGACAGAAGGAACAGTCATGTAAGGCCACATAGCCTGCAGAGAACTGGAGCAAACTGTCTCAAAGGTCACCTTACTAAGACAAGAGTTTGTTACACAGAGACTGAAATCAGACTGTGGTGCACAGCTATACAACAATCTCTGTCCGCCAGAATTACATTTTAAATTATTTGTTCAACTATTATTTTTGTAACAAGTTATTTTTATATTTAATATTCATATCAGTCTCCCTAGAATCCTAGGGAAAGAAATACCAAAGAAACCCACCATGGTAGCATTTAACTTCAAAAAGGTAACTACACTAAAATGAGGAGGCTAATTAAACAGACATTAAAAGGAATAGTCACAAGTGAAATGCCTACAAGCTGAATGGATATACCATAAACATCATAATACAGGCTCAAACTATATGTATAACCCAATTTTTTTTAAAAAAACCCGTAAGACAACCAAAAAATTTCTACTATAGCTATCCAATAGAGTAAAAGAGGTAAAAAGACGTCCTTTAAAAATTGAAAGTCAAATCCTATTGAGGTACATAAACTCCAGCAGTTCATGCATAAAAGTATAATTAGGCAGGCCAAAAAAAATAATAATAATCTGACGAGCCTCTAGCAAAAGACACAAGCTAACAACAACCCCCCCTTTTAAGTATATCAGAAGCAGGAAGCCTGCCCAACAATCCATGGGGTCACTGCATGATCAAGGTGCTAAAAGAGCACTCAAGAAGACAAGGCCATTGCAGAGAATGTAAATGAGTTCTTTGCATTGGTCTTTTCTGAAGAGGATGTGAAAAAGTCAGTCTTTTTAGGTGACAGATTTGAAGTACTATACCAGACTGAGGTGTCAATAGAGAGGAGGTTTAGGAAGAAATTGGTAAATTAAACTGTAACAAGTCACCAGGACTAGATGGCAGTCATCCAAGAGTTTTCAAACATGAAATTGCAGAACTACTAACTGTGGTGTGTAACCTGTTGCTATTCAATGCATTCATAAATGATCTGAAAAAAGGGGTACAGTAGGTGGCAAAGTCTGCAGACAATACAAAATTACTCAAGGTAGTTAAGTTCAAAGCTGATCACAAAGAGTTACAAAAAGATCTCCTAAAACTACGTAACTGGGCAACAAAATGGAGATGAAATTCAGTGTTGATAAATGCAAAGTAATGCACATTGGAAAACATACTCCCCAACTGTACATGATAAAATTATTGTGCCTAAATTGATTATCCGGCCTCGGGTTAACCAGGCTGCAGGTTCCTGCCACCCAGGTTCCTGCCACTTGCCCCACTCAGCTCCCGCTGCCAGCCTGGGTGTAGGGAACCCAGGTTGACAGTGAGAGCAGACTGGGGCAGGCGGCGGGACCCCGGCTGGCAAGAGGTCAGCGGGGAAAACCCCAAAGTGGTGGCGGGCTGAGCGTTCATGCTTAAAAATAAATATTAATAAAGAAAGAAAGTCTTCAGTGCTAGATCTCAAAGTACTCTTCTTTGGCTGTCCCTTGACGACAGGATTATGTCTGCTGAGGGGGTTCATTGGTGGTTTTTAAGTGACTGAAGAGCCCAATTTGTCCCCTGCTGATTTTCCCACAAAAGCGACGGGTGTAATGTTGAAGGATAAATAATTGTTGGCTGGACTGTTGTGCCCTTTCTTTCCTCTGTTGACGCTTTTCTGTCTTGTGAGTACATCTGTTCTCCTTAAGGTGATCTGTGGTCTGGTGTATAGTGTGGTGCCACTGTGTTCTGCTCTGCACCAAGTCCTCCCAGTTTGTTGGGTTGATGCCTCCCTTTTTAATGTGTACTTTCAGTAAGCACTTCCACTGTCCTCCGCGAGCCCTTCTTTCCTCACTTAACTGAGAGAAGAGTACTTGCCTCAGGAGGCAAGTGTCAGGCATATGTGTGTCGAGTGGGGGAAGTAGATAAAACATTTATTCTCTTCATTTACAGATGGGGTAGTAATGGAAGCACAGAGAAATAAGACCATCAAATGACGTATCAGTGATTGAACATGGTTTTCTTAATTTTTTTCTGCTTCTTATTTTTATAAATGCCTCTGGAAACATTTAGAAAACAAATTGGACAATAATAAAACAAAGTAGGATAGAAAATAATTTCTAGTTTTTCAAAATTTCTACTTCATTGTTCCTTTTTCAACCAGTTTTAAAGATAGTTTACCTTTCAATGTGCGTAATGTAACCCAGACAAGCAGTCAAAGATGACTGTGCATATGAAGTAGAGGCCATCAGGAATGGATAGTTAGCGATACTTCATTAGTCCTTGGAAAATGAGTTTGTTTTTCAAAAGTGAAAAACAGCTTAATTTAGAAAATTATTTCTTCAATATTAGTGTGAATTATTCCAGCTGAAAATATTTGTTTGTAAAATTGATTTTGAAAGCTGAACTTCCCCTCTTTATTTTTAACCTGGGATGGTTGCAGCATCAGTTGCAATGTAAAATCAAATTAGCAACAGCTTTTTGACAAACAGATACCATTGTGTTTTCTGATGGATGCTGTTGTAGATTGAAATTCATCATATGGTGATAGTGATTTTTTCCCTGTCTGATTTTGAAATGTGACTTTTTTCATATTATCTCTGTTCAGCCACTACAAATCATATTTTTCATAGACTGTGTGATATTAATCTCCATGGGGTGGACACCTCTATGCAGGTGCTATAGATCTCCCCCTCCTCCAGTTAATTCTGGTTTTAATCTCACTTCCTTTGATTTATTTACTTATGTCATGTGTAATGTGTCTGGCTTTTTGCCCTCACACTGCTTCCCCTTTTGTATACATTTGATACATTCTTACTATTTCACTGCTCTCTTCCACCTTTTGCTTTTGTTCTTGTTGGTTTGACTGTATTATTTTTGTGGACAAGCAGGTTTTATTCTGTTATCTAATGATGCTTTTCTTCTACAATTTGTTCATCAATGTGTTATTTCACTTATTACTGTTAAGTAGGATTACCTGAGATCCTTCATTTAGTGTATTTAAGGAAAACGAGCGAATCAAAATAGGAGTGGCAGTTTTACGGAGAAATTTGGTCTGCTAGGTGATGGTGGTTCTTCAAATGCTTATGATTGATTTCTTAGTTCCGCTTTAAACACGCTCTCAGGTAGCCCCAAAATCTAACAGTATGTTTCTCAAGAAGCTGACAGAAATCCCATTGGCTGATTCATAGGGGTTGTTCATCCTAGAAGCCCTCTGTCTTTTTCTCCCTTATTTGAGCTTGCTGTCACACTCGACCCATTTTTTTCCCCCAGAGCTGGGTACTGTATCAGTAAATTTGAGAGCATAAAATCACTGTATACTGAGAACTAAGAGTTTTTCTTGGAGGTGTGAGGGGAAAGATCTTAACAAAACAAAACAACAACAAAAAATGATTCTTAGATCCCCTGATACAGGACAGTCTTTGTGATATCTTTAGCAGGATCAAAACATGGATTAGGTGTGTTTGTGGATAATGACATGTACAGTTACTTTTGATATATGAGGTATAAACCCTTATGCTTCATAGCATAAAGTTACCACTATCTAACCAGAATTAAAAAATAACTTTCCTTATGAACATGTTGGTACATTATTCTTGCACCTTCTTTTAAAGCATCTGGCACTAGCCTATGTTAGAAAAGATACCAGGCTAAGTTGAATTTGGCTGATAATGAGTGAAATTTCCTATCCTCTTAAACAAAACATTCTTGTACATCATCCGCAAGGTGCACTAAAAATGGAACCATTGCATTGCAAAGCTCTGCTATGTTCATGAATTAAGTGGGTTTGAAAGAACTTCATGATTCAGTGGCTATATATATAAAGTCAGGTAACAAGCAAAAATGTTAGATGCCATAGATGAGTTCACCTATGCATTTAAATTAAAATTTGTGGTACAATAATTTCAGTGTCGTCGTGACAGTAATGAAAAGTAGATTATACCGAATCAAAGAAATTGTATTTTGTATATGCAAGCAAGTGCAAAGTTGCTCTGATTTCTTTAAAGGCTCATTTCAATTTAATAAACTTGAAATTAGTTTGCAGTTGGAGGACAACAGAGGTTAACAAATGTTTTCTTGATTGAGGCTGCAAATCCTTGGAAAGAACTGTTAACAGGGTTTAGTTTACCAGCTGCAAACAAAATCTTTAGATCTATTACCAGAAAAAACATCTCATGCTGTTCATTGGATAGAGATGGCTAATTACTAAAAACTAATGCAGAGCTTCTCACCAAGGCTTTGTTGGAGGACAGAATTGGCACATTCCACTACGGGGTGACCCGGCAGTATCAGTAGAGAACCAAAGGCTGGGATGAGTATGGGTAGTAGAACAATATACTCACCTAAAAAGGCAAATCCCCCAGAACGGACTTGACAGACATTGGCAGGATAAAATGGGCCCAATGTTCTGTGTATTAGTGGATCAGCTTCTGATCTCCATCACATAGATGAAAGTCAGAATAACTCAATTGAAATGAATAGTGTGACAAGGTGGCCCCTCTGCTCCCCCTAGTTCAAGTCCTTTGGGTTGCTGGTGTGGCCCTGGCGCCCTGGCCAGACGGCACCAGACCCGGTTTTTCCTGCTGCTCCTTAGCAGCTCGTTCCCCTTCTTTCTCTCTCAGGGTCAGGCTCCTGCAAGCTAGGGAAGCTAGGCCCCCCCCCTGGGAGGGACCCTTAGTTCTCTCCTCCTGCTTGTCAGCTGCCTCTCTGCCCCTGCTTCTTCCAACTTGCCCCTCACACCCCTCTACTTTTGCCAAACTCGCTCCGCTATCTCCTACTGCCTCCACACTCACTCCTCAAACTCTCACTCCCTCCAAACTCACTCCTCAAACTCCCACAAGCCTCTCTGGGGAGGAGTCTCTTTTCAAGGGCTCTGACAGCCTCCTTAATTGGCCCCAGCTGGCCCTGCTTAGCTGGGCCCGGTTCCCTTGGTAAGCCTCCTAATTGCAGACCTTACTGGCAGCTGTCTGCCCTGGGTCTGCCACATATCCCCCCCCCCTGCGCAACACCATGGGGTTGGGCTACTTGGGTCGCGGAGCAATGTATCCTTGATAGCCCGTCTGCATTCCCATGCAGGGGGCCGGACCGATGTTGCACGCGGAAGTGGAAGGGCTGCAATGAGAGGAACCATCTTGTCACCCTTGCGTTGCTGTCCTTGTTTTGGTGCATCCACTTCAGCGGGGCATGGTCCGTAACTAGGGTAAACCGCCGACCGAGTAGATAATAACGGAGGCTCTCTATGGCCCACTTCACCGCCAGGCACTCCTTTTCCACCACGGCATATTTCCGTTCTCTGGGCAAAAGCTTCCTGCTGAGAAATAGGACTGGGTGGTCTTCTCCATCCCTCATCTGGGAGAGCACCGCCCCCAGCCCTACCTCAGAGGCGTCTGTTTGTAAAATAAATTCTTCTTTCCAGTCTGGGGCTATCAACACCGGGTCGGTGCAGAGGGCGGTCTGCAGGTCCCCAAACGCTGTCTCGGCAGCGTCCGACCACTTTACGATGTCTGGGCCCCGGGCCCTCGTTAGATCAGTTAATGGGCAGGCCCGGGTGGCGAAATGGGGAATGAATCTTCGGTAATACCCAACCAACCCTAGAAACGCTCGGACCTGTTTCTTTCGGATTGGTCGGGGCCACTTCTGGATTGCCTCCAGTTTGTTAAGTTGAGGCTTCACTACGCCTCTCCCTACTATATAGCCAAGGTACTTGGCCTCTGCCAGTCCGATTGAGCACTTGGGTGGATTTGCGGTCAGACCCGCCTTCCTCAGGGTGTCTAAGACGGCCTCTACCTTCCGCAAGTGTGTCTCCCAGTCTGGGCTATATATGATTACATCATCCAGATAGGCGGCGGCGTATTTCCTATGAGGCCGCAACAGTTTGTCCATGAGCCTCTGGAAGGTGGCAGGGGCCCCATGCAACCCAAAGGGGAGGACCGTATACTGGTACAACCCCTCCGGGGTGGCAAAGGCCGTCTTTTCCTTGTCTGCCTTGGCCAGGGGGATCTGCCAGTACCCCTTGGTCAGGTCTAGGGTGGACATGAACCGGGCTGCTCCTAACCGGTCAATCAGTTCGTCTATCCGGGGTAGCGGGTACGCGTCGAACCGAGAGACGTCATTCAACCTCCGGAAGTCATTGCAGAACCTCACCGTGCCGTCTGGCTTAGGCACCAGGACCACGGGGCTGGACCACTGGCTATGGGATTCTTCGATGACTCCTAATCGTAACATCTTCTGGACCTCCGCTCTGATCTCCTTCCTCTTTGCTTCTGGGACCCGGTAGGGCTTGACGTGAACCTTTACCCCTGGCTCCGTGAGGATGTGGTGGTGCACCTCAGTAGTCCGGCCCGGTGTCTCTGAAAACACGTCCTGGTTACGCCGGATCATGCGGACCACCTCCGCTCGCTGGTTCGGGGTCAGGTCCGGGGATATCCCCACCCGGCCGGGTGGGTTGCCTTCCCGGGGTGGTGCCCCCAGCGCAACCACCAGAGCGTCTCTCTCCTGCCACGGTTTTAACAGGTTGACGTGGTAAATCTGCTCCGGCTTCCGGCGTCCCGGCTGTCGGACCTTATAGTCAACGTCCCCCACGGCTTCCACTACTTCGTATGGCCCTTGCCACTGGGCCAACAACTTGCTCTCCGCTGTGGGTACTAGCACCATCACCCGGTCTCCCACCTGGAACTTCCGGCTTCTCGCTTGGCGGTTGTAATATGTCCGCTGGGCCTCTTGTGCCTTCTCGAGGTGTTCCCTCACTATTGGGGTGACCTGGGCTATCCTTTCTCTCATCCGAGCTACATGTTCGACGACATTCCTCCCCCGGTTTGGCTGTTCTTCCCAGTCCTCCTTGGCGATGTCAAGTATGCCCCGAGGGTGGCGTCCATACAACAGCTCGAACGGGGCAAATCCCGTGGAGGCCTGGGGCACCTCCCTTACAGCAAACAGGAGGTAGGGGAGCAGGGTATCCCAATCCTTCCCGTCCCGACTCACTACCTTCCGCAGCATACTCTTCAGTGTCCGGTTGAACCGTTCGACCAAGCCGTCAGTCTGGGGATGGTACACCGACGTCCTTATGGTCCGCACACGGAGTAGGCAACAAAGGTCCTTCATTAATTTGGACATAAAGGGGGTCCCTTGGTCGGTCAGGATCTCCTTTGGTATCCCTACTCGGGCAAAGATCTGTAACAGCTCCCGAGCTATGGTTTTGGACAGTGTGTTCCGTAAGGGCACAGCTTCGGGATACCGGGTGGCATAGTCCAGCACTACCAGTATATGCCGATGGCCTCGGGCCGATTTCTCCAGCGGGCCCACCAGGTCCATGGCGATCCTCTCGAATGGGACCTCAATGATGGGGAGGGGCACTAAAGGGGCCCGCAAGTGGGGCCGGGGGGCGTGCAATTGACACTCCGGGCAGGAGGCGCAGTATCGCCGGACCGCTGCATGGACCCCTGGCCAGAAGAACCTCTTCATGACCCGATCGAGGGTCTTCTCCACCCCCAGGTGGCCCCCGAAGAGGTGGCTGTGAGCCAGGTCCAATACGCCTCTCTGATGTCTCTGTGGCACCAAAAGTTGCTCCACCAACATATCGGACATCGGGACTACCCTATACAGCAGGTCCCCCTTGATTATATAGTATGGCCCTCGGCCCTTACTTTTCCCCTCTACCGGGACCCCATTTACCTCCACCACTTCGCTACGGATATTTTGGTAGATTGGGTCATTGGCCTGATCCTGCCCAAAATTCTCCGTAGCCGGGCCAATTGGCCCCAACTCCGGGGTCTCTACCTCTGCCTCTCCTTCGGGGACCGCCTGGGGGGCACTAGGCCCGGAATCGGTCTCCCCCCCCTCTCGCCTGGTCCTCCTTCCTTGGGGGCTCCCTCGTTCTCCCACTAGAGCAGCCCTCCTATATTGGGTGAGGATTTTCGTCCCTAACGCCTTGGCTGCCCTCCTCTCCCTCCGAGACTTCCGGGACCCCCCGCCTACAGAGAATAATTCCGGGTCAAATTCCCGGAAAGCTGGTGCCCCGGGACCTCTCGGCGCCACCTCCGGGACCCCGGCACTAACTCCTTCTGTCCCCCGCCCGGGGAGCAGGCTGTCAAAGTCAGGGAAGTCTCGTCCAATGAGGACCGGGTAGGGGAGCCTCGGGACTACGCCCACCACTACTTTCGTGGGGTGTCCCAGGACGTCGAGGCTTACAGAGACAGTGGGGTAGTAGTTAATATCCCCATGTACACAGGATACTGCCGAGCGCTTGGCCCGGGACAGCTGGTCCTGGCTGATCAACGTCCCGGAGACCAGCGTGACCGCGCTCCCTGAGTCCACTAGCGCGGTGGTCTTAATGCCATTCATTTTAACGGGCCGGGTATATCTATGGGGAGCCATCGCGACCCCCACTTGGTTCACCAGGTCGCACGGATCCCCCATACCCCCCAGGCCACATTCCATGGGTTCGGCCCGGTTTGGGCACTGGGCGGCTAGGTGTCCCATTTCCCCACAAGCGTAACAGCGCCTCCCGGCTCGGGACAGCCCCCCAGTCTTCGGGCTGTTCGGCCCTACCCCCCGAGTCCCGTTCCCCCGGTCCCCAAGTCTGTCCAAGCTCTCTGGCCATCCCCCAGCCTCCTCTTCTTCCTCCCTATCACGGCTTGGGGTCTTGGCCATCCGGGGCTTTGGTCTGGAGGCCGGCCTTCTGGTTGCCCGCAGCCCCTCCGTGGTAGTCCGTGACAACTCCTGGGAGGCAAGGTGTCTCTCTACGAGGGCTACCAGCTCGTCGTAGGAGGGGGGATCATTCTTTCGGACCCACCCCCTTAGCTCGGATGGCAACCCCCGCATATACCTGTCCAGTACCAGGATCTCTATCATCTTGTCCGGGCTGTGGGTCTCGGGCCGTAACCACTTCCGGGCAAGGTGGATCAGGTCGAATAGCTGAGTCCTCGGGGTCTTGCCGACCTCATACCTCCACTCGTGAAATTGCTGGGCCCGCAGGGCTGGCGTCACTCCCGCTCTGGCCAGGATCTCGGCCTTCAGCTGGGGGTAGTCCGCAGCGGCCTCGGGTGCCAGGTCGAAATAGGCCTTCTGGGCCTCCCCGCAGAGGAAAGGGGCCAGGATGCTTGCCCACTGTCCTCGGGGCCAAGCCTCACGCAGGGCCGTCCTCTCGAAGGCGAGCAGGTAGGCCTCGGTGTCGTCACCTGCCGTCATCTTCTGCAGGAAATGGCTGGCCCGTAGTGGCCGGTCGTCAGGCCCCCCACGGCCCATGGTGCTCAGGGCTTTCATCTGCCGCACCACCTCCTGCAAGGTGGCTCGGTCCTGGGCTGCCTGGGTTATCAGCAACTGGTTGGTCTCTTGCTGTACTCGGACAGCTTCCTGCTGGGCCGCAGTGGCCTGGACCAGGGCCTTCACCACCTCGTCCATCTTCCCTCTGAGTATGGGGGGGGGGGGAAGGGCTAGCCACCAAGTCTATTTACTCGCTATCCCACCTCTGACACCACGTGTGACAAGGTGGCCCCTCTGCTCCCCCTAGTTCAAGTCCTTTGGGTTGCTGGTGTGGCCCTGGCGCCCTGGCCAGACGGCACCAGACCCGGTTTTTCCTGCTGCTCCTTAGCAGCTCGTTCCCCTTCTTTCTCTCTCAGGGTCAGGCTCCTGCAAGCTAGGGAAGCTAGGCCCCCCCCCTGGGAGGGACCCTTAGTTCTCTCCTCCTGCTTGTCAGCTGCCTCTCTGCCCCTGCTTCTTCCAACTTGCCCCTCACACCCCTCTACTTTTGCCAAACTCGCTCCGCTATCTCCTACTGCCTCCACACTCACTCCTCAAACTCTCACTCCCTCCAAACTCACTCCTCAAACTCCCACAAGCCTCTCTGGGGAGGAGTCTCTTTTCAAGGGCTCTGACAGCCTCCTTAATTGGCCCCAGCTGGCCCTGCTTAGCTGGGCCCGGTTCCCTTGGTAAGCCTCCTAATTGCAGACCTTACTGGCAGCTGTCTGCCCTGGGTCTGCCACAATAGTTACTCAGCTATTCACTATTGTAACATACGTCAGTATCTGCAGCTGGGTATATGGCTGCCCTGCTGAGTTGACTTGGGCACCTCCCTCAGGAAACCTTCCCCTCCCCAGCCCCAACTCCTTCTTGGGTACAGCTCTCTGCAGCTCCCTTCTGCTCCTCGAGGCCTGATTTTGAGGTATATTTTATTTATCCTTTGACTGTTGCCATTTCTTCCGGAGGAGGGGAATGTGGAGCTGTCTTGTGGTAGGAGGAAGGACATGGGGTTTGTGAACTGTGGTAGGCCAGATGGAAGCTGTAGGAGGCATGCTATATCGAGCTGGTGATGGGATGGTTTTTTCTCTTGTGTGCTGTGGCCTACTACAAAGTTCCTGAGACCTTGCAACATAATTTAGGAATAATATACAAGTCACAGTCCAAGGGACCTTGAATATTGGAAAACTTGGGGCTTGTCTATGTGGTGGGGTAATGCGCACAATGAATGTGTGATTTCTAAAGTACGCTAACGTGCAGCACATTAATTGGTCCATGTCAACCCTGCAGGTGTGCACTGGAAGTTTCTTTAGTGTGCCTTCTTTTAAACAGCATTGAAGTGCATTAGGGAACTTTTAATGTGCAACACATTAGTGCACTTTAGAAATCACACATCAGTAGTATGTGCTGCTGCATACAGACAGGCTCTTGGTCAGCTACTGCCTTGTCTGTATCTATTCTGTAGATAGTGGTCTGCAGGGCTGTCACTTGGTTACCTTCCATAAGGCTAAATTCATTATAAAATATTATGAATAAAACATAGCAAGAGAGAGAGAGAGACTGTATATATATTATACAGATATTGACAACTTACATCAGTTCCTCACAAGTAGAATGGCTAGCTTGAATATCACCTACTTACTTTTTTACATACAAAGATAATTTAAGAGCTCATTAGAAGGAGGGTTAGCGCCCCCATGAGAATAGCATTCTGTTTTTTCCTGTGAGGGGCAGAATATTCTATAAATTGTACCAAACAGCAGCCTGGGATTTTGACGGCAATCATTTTTCACTCTACCATAGCTGCTCTAACTGCCTCATTATAGATTTTAATTTTAGTTTTCGACATCTCTATAGGAGGTGGGGTGAACAGATTCTCCTCAGTCCTTTTCAGCCTGTTGCTATTAAGTGTTAAATTTGTATAGTTCAAAAATATGGGTGTTTTGGCTTAAGTACCAATGCATGTTTTTGAAAGAGGTCAAAGTGTCAAAAAATTGTAGTAACAATGGTGACACATGGTAATTACATAGTTACTGCATGAAATTTTGTGAGATTTACCGTAAGATGTTGAAATAAGTTTCTACTGTTGAAGTGAAATGGAGCTATCACAAAATCTTCAAAGATGTGTAGTAACTCATGATTAGCACATGTTTAACCAGTCACCCCACTGTAGTATTCAGCTGATGGGTTTCGATTACACTCAGAACTTATTCAGTATTCATGTTTGAGATATACAACAACTTGTCTTTTCCTGGATATCTGTATATACACATTTTGTTTCACAGAATTTCTACGCAAATCTCATTTAATAAAGTTCCTTTTAAACTGTAGGAATATATTTTTTAGAATTTTGACTATTGACTTTTATTTGAGGCCTGTCCTTTTTATATTTTAAACAAACTTATTTTTTGAATCCTTGCTCATGTAAATTCCATTCTAGGTGTCTGTGCACCCACATGCATAGTTGTCAGAGACCTTTGCCTTAGCAGTATCCACACTGTTAAGTGTCTCATATATACTCATGTGTCAGTATATAAGCCGCTGCCGACCCTACGCCCTCTCAGTTCCTTCTTACCACCCATGGTGGTTGGTTGGAGCGCCTTTTCTTGCATCACATAAGTGTTAGCAGTTCTTACAGTCCATTGTTCTGTCTCCTTTGTGTTAGAGTTGTAGTTTAGGAGTTAGTCCCAGCTGGGATTTCACCTCAGAACAGTACTGTGAAAAATAGAAAGTTATAAAACTGATATGCTGTTGTTGAATTACTTTTTTGCCATTTAGTTCTCCATAATAATTTTTTTCCCTAGCTGAAAGCAGGAAGGAATCTTCAGAACCACTTTAAAAAGCTAAGTTTTATAACGTCTGGTTTAAAATTCTGTGTTGCTTGAATGGTGAAATCAGGAAAAGCATCTCATTTTAAAAATATGACACCACTACAAGGGATTTCAAAGTTATCTTGTATTCTGATTACTCTGATACAATTTTGTCTTGAAATAATCAATAAATTGCTATTAAATTGCTGTCTTCACTTTATTAGAGCCGTTAAGTCAATTATATATTTATACCGTACTAGCATAAGTGCCCGGCGCTGCTCGGGTCAGTCGGAGGTGGGGAGGGGGCAGACAGCTGACACCCCCTGACCAACCCCAGCACCCCCTGGCTCACCCCCCGACCAAACCCGACACCCCCACCTGACCCCCCAAGCAAACCCGACACCCCCACCTCACCCCCCGACCGAACCCGACAACCCCACCTCACTGACTGTCCCACCAAACCCAACTCGGATCCATCGCAGGTGGGGGGGGGCACAGAGCTGATGGAGTCCGGGGTTCCATTGGGAGGGGGGAGGGGCAGAGAACTGAGGGATCTCCGGGGTTCTGTTGGGAGGGGAGAGGGGCAGAGAACTGAGGGATCTCCGGGGTTCCGTTGGGAGGCGGGAGGGGCAGAGAACTGAGGGATCTCCGGGGTTCCGTTGGGGAGGGGGGAGGGGCAGAGAACTGAGGGATCTCCGGGGTTCCGTTGGGGAGGGGGGAGGGGCAGAGAACTGAGGGATCTCCGGGGTTCCGTTGGGGAGGGGGGAGGGGCAGAGAACTGAGGGATCTCCGGGGTTCCGTTGGGGAGGGGGGAGGGGCAGAGAACTGAGGGATCTCCGGGGTTCCGTTGGGAGGGGGAGGGGTAGAGAACTGAGGGATCTCCGGGGTTCCGTTGGAGGAGGGAGGGGTGAGCTGAGCGAGTGAGGTGTCTGTTGGAGGGGGGTATTATGACATCATCACCACCTAACCGCCCAGCCGATGTGATTGGCCCTGAAAGACTTTCACCCCTGGGGGGCGTCAGAGGTGAGATCCGAAAATTTTTCGACCCTTACCAGCATCTAGACCCCAAGACCCCTCACTGTACCAAATTTCAAGTCTCTGGCTCAAACGGTGCGGGAGGAGTTTGCAGTCATACGTACATACATACATACATACACCACTTGACTTTTATATATATAGACTAGCATAAGTGCCCGGCGTTGCTCGGGTCAGTCGGAGGTGGGGAGGGGGCAGACAGTTGACACCCCCTGACCAACCCCAACACCCACCCTTCACCCACCCTGACACCTTCCCACCCCCCCGACCAACCCCAAGACCCCCCGGCTCACTTACCCCCGACCAAACCCGACAACCCCACCTGACCCCCAAAAACAAACCCAACACCCCCACCTCACCCCCGACCAAACCCGACACCCCCACCTCACCCCCCGACCGAACAGTGTATTTAATAATCTGTGTGCTACACAGTGCACCGTGAGCCGGGAGGGGGGGGGTGTCGGGTTTGGTCGGGGGGTCAGGTGGGGGTGTTGGGTTTGCTTGGGGGGGTCAGGTGGGGTTGTCGGGTTTGGTCGGGGGGTAAGTGAGCCGGGGGGTGTAGGGTTTGGTCTGGGGGGGTGGGAAGGTGTTGGGGTGGGTGAGGGGTGAGTGTTGCGGTTGGTCAGGGGGTGTTGCGGTTGGTGGGGGGTTGAGGTGGGGGTGTCAGGTTTGCTTGGGGGGATGAGGTAGGGGTGTCGGGTTCGGTCGGGGGTAAGTGAGCCGGGGGGGTGTCGGGTTTGGTCTGGGGGGGTGGGAAGGTGTCGTGGTGGGTGAGGGGTGAGGTGTGGGTGTTGGGGTTGGTCAGGGGGTGTTGCGGTTGGTGGGGGGGTGAGGTGGGGGTGTCGGGTTTGCTTGGGGGGGTGAGGTGGGAGTGTCGGGTTCGGTCGGGGGGTAAGTGAGCCGGGGGGTGTCAGGTTTGGTCTGGGGGTGTTGCGATTGGTGTGGGGGGGGGTGAGGTGGGGGTGTCAGGTTCGGTTGGGGGGTAAGTGAGCCAGGGGGTGTCGGGTTTGGTCTGGGGGGGTGGGAAGGTGTTGGGGTGGGTGAGGGGTGGGTGTTGTGGTTGGTCAGGGGGTGTTGCGGTTGGTGTGGGGGGTGAGGTGGCGGTGTCGGGTTTGGTCGGGGGGTAAGTGAGCCGGGAGGGGTGTCGGGTTTGGTCTGGGCACCCACCCCAACACCTTCCCCCCCCCAGACCAAACCCAACACCCACACCACACCCCTCACCCCCCCGACACCTTCCCACCCCCCCAGACCAACCCCGACACCCCCCCACCCCCCCAGACCAACCCCGACACCCCCCCGGCTCACTTACCCCCCGACCAAATCCGACACCCCTACCTCACCCCCCCAAGCAAACCCAACACCCCCACCTCACCCCCCCACCAACCGCAACACCCCCTGACCAACCCCAACACCCCCACCTCACCCCCCGACCGAACCCGACACCCCCACCTCACTTACCGTCCCACCAAACCCAACTCAGATCCGTCGCAGGGGGGGAGGGGGCCCAGAGCCGAGGGATTCCGGGGACCTTCGCAGGTGGGGGGGGGCACAGAGCTGATGGAGTCCGGGGTTGAGGTGGGAGGGGCAGAGAACTGAGGGCTCTCCGGGGTTCCGTTGGGAGGGGGGAGGGGCAGAGAACGGAGGGATCTCCGGGGTTCCGTTGGGAGGGGGGAGGGGTAGAGAACTGAGGGATCTCCGGGGTTCCGTTGGGAGGGGGAGGGGCAGAGAACTGAGGGATCTCCGGGGTTCCGTTGGGAGGCGGGAGGGGCAGAGAACTGAGGGATCTCCGGGGTTCCGTTGGGGAGGGGGGAGGGGCAGAGAACTGAGGGATCTCCGGGGTTCCGTTGGGGAGGGGGGAGGGGCAGAGAACTGAGGGATCTCCGGGGTTCCGTTGGGGAGGGGGGAGGGGCAGAGAACTGAGGGATCTCCGGGGTTCCGTTGGAGGAGGGAGGGGTGAGCTGAGCGAGTGAGGTGTCTGTTGGATGGGGGTATTATGACATCATCACCACCTAACCGCCCAGCCGATGTGATTGGCCCTGAAAGACTTTCACCCCTGGGGGGCGTCAGAGGTGAGATCCGAAAATTTTTCGACCCTTACCAGCATCTAGACCCCAAGACCCCTCACTGTACCAAATTTCAAGTCTCTGGCTCAAACGGTGCGGGAGGAGTTCGCAGTCATACGTACATACATACATACATACACACATACATACATACACCACTTGACTTTTATATATATAGATTTCTAGACCACAATCCGGGAAAGCACTATGCAAATGCTTAAAGTGAGCACGAGTAGTTCAGTGAAATTAATGAAATTAAGCATGTGTGTTGGTGTGTAGAATCATTGGAGTCTTAATGTGCGTGTGCGTGCGCGTGTGTGCGTGCGCGTGTGTGTGTGCGTGTAAGTGTAACCATCATGGCATGTTTTGTTCATTGGACCCCATTGGCCTTAGTTAGTTTTCATGGCAGTTCCATTTGTAGAGAAAATTGAATTCCTCTTTGTCACCTTGTGCACATTCCAGTATTCAGCTTCTACCTCTGAGGCCAGAAATAATTACTTGTGCTCTAGTCTAGAACACAATAGTGGGTAAATCCAGCATAAGTCACTCTATCCAATTACAGCTGTAAAGTAAAAGCAAAGTTTGTTTCATATAACACAAAATTGGAGAAAATTCCAAAATTAAATATAAGCAAAATCTTTAATACTAATAATTATTAAAAGCATGGCCAAGTACCAGTAAGGGCTTTTTTGGGACTACATTCATGTGCAGGAAGTAACTTTGACTGTGTGCCAGCAGGGTCCACATGGGCCACTTAGTGTACACATGCTAGTGTGCATTAGAATTTACATTCCTCTAATCTGGACTAATAAACTACATAGACAAGTCCTGAGTTAAGTTATATAGTATAGTTAAGCAAGATGAAAATACCACTTTCGGTCTTATGCTGTTGCTGCCAAACTGTGGGTAGAATTCAATGGAAGTTCGACCTAGAGTAAAACAGTGCAGCAATTTCTCTTGTACAATGAAGTTCAGTATTTATCTAAGTAGTGATAATTTTTCTCTTCCTTTTCTAGTGTTTACATTAAAGTTCTCTTGCCCAATTTATCTGAAGAAGTTTAACCATTGCACGTAAAAACTCCAGCATCTTTTTTTTTCAACACCAAAGAGAATGCCTTTACCATGCAAATAGAAATAACATTATAAATCAAGTATAGTAGTTAACAAAATATAAAGTTAAATGGTTGTTTCCAAAATATTAAGGCCTTCCCTCATTTGTTATGTAATGTTTTTTAAAAAATCAAAATCTTTCATTTTCCTCTTATCCCCCCCTTTGTAAATTTCCCAGTCACAAAAACAAGAGTTTAAAGGAGCAAGTTAAGACTTTTGGACATATGCACAAGTCAGATTACAAGGAGACTTGGTTATTTGGGCACTGGAAACGATGGTACATGTGTTACAGTAGAACCACAGAGTTACAAACTGACCAGGCAACCACACATCTCATTTGGAACTGGAAGTACGCAATCAGGCAGCAGCAGAAACCAAAAAAAAAAAAAAAAAAAAAAGCGAAATACAGTACAGTACTGTTAAACATAAACTACTACTTTTTTTAAAAAAAAAAAAAGGAAAGCAGCATTTTTCTTCTGGGTAGTAAAGTTTCAAAGCTGCATTAAGTCAATGTTCAGTTGTAAACTTTTAAAAGAACAACCATAATGTTTTGCTCAGACTTACGAATATTTCAGAGTTACGAAGAACTTCAATTCCAAAGGTGTTCATAACTCACAGGGTCTACTGTAGTTAGTTTACTTAAAAATTGGTTTAAAAATACATTTTTTGGCTTCACTTTATTGGCAAATGTTGTACTTCTCTATTTTACCACATGCTGCGTATCCTAAAAGTGCAAATGCTAATATCGATCCAAAACTAAATACTGCATAATGTTTTCCATGAGAAACAAACATCTCAAGGTATATCTGTGTGGTGTGATTTACTTTAACTTAAAATTGCCTTTTTTGGATAGAAAACTCCTTTTTATAACTAGTACTGCTCTCTAATTTTATTCTCAGCAGTTACACACTGGTATAACTTTAATGGAGTTACCTCTGATTTACCTTGGTGCAAGAGCAAAATTAAATCCTATAGGCCTGTTTCTCCACTATCTTGCATAGTCATTTATGCTTGTGCAAAATAGGGTGTGGCACTACCATTCTGATTTGCCATTTTTCTACATTCACAGGTGTAAATGACTAAATAAGCTGTGGAAAAGTGGAGAATCAGCTCTTATGGCTGAGATTTCCAAACTGGAAGGAGGAGGACAAGGAAATTAGACTACGTCTACGCTATAAGCTGTGTCAGCAAAATGTGTGTCGCTCAAGGGTGCAAATATTCCGTTCCCGAGTGACATAAGTTACACTGACATAAGTGTTTGTGTGCACAGCGCTATGTCAGCAGACTTGATATGGCCAGTATCTCATCTGCTCACATACTGTGTGCAGTTACATGATTGTGTGAATAAAAGTATTTTGTGGACACTGTTTAGGCTTATGGTTGAAAATGTGGCCATTTAGATAATCAGGAGTCAGTTACCTTATTTAGATAATTACAGTTTAGCTACTTGATTTTGAACTTATCAAAATGTGACTATCAACAATGTGCACTAAATAGAGAAAAAAATATATTGTTGTGTTCATTGCAGAGTAAAAAGGAATGTGGCCTATTTTCAAGTTAGTTTTAACTAACATGGAATTGCCGATTCAGCCAAGGTATAATGAATTTTGTGTGCTTCTAGCCAAGAGAGCATAAACTATGAAAAGTTTATACTTTTCTATTCATGATCCAATTAAAAACTCAAGCTAGAAACTTCCCCATAAAGATCCTGATATCAACATTTAAACTACACCAACACTGGGATACAGGCATTTAAGGCACCGGAAATCTATAGTTTACTGGCACTCTAAATGCTATGAATCTTTTACTAGCAAACACAGTCTTGATGTTATTACCAAAAGGGATCCCTGCTATCGCTAATAGTCTTGGTGCAGTTTGCTGTTTTTACTTACTCCATAGGATGCTCCTGTTTTCCTGTTAGAGATTGACCATAAGCAACCACATTAATTCAGTGGATTTGAGTGTTCAGTAACCCTAGTGAAAGTTGCCATTTTAATGAAAGGGTCTGAAATTATATTGTGTCTGTGAATGTTTGTTGGGACTTTCTCTGCAAGTTTATAAAGTCAAATATTTCCTGTAGTCTCTTATCCAAAATTGTTTATTGGCAAACTAATGAAAAATAGTTTCTGGACCATAATTGCTCCTTTGAACAAAGTATTTGGACAGTTTTCACTACATAGTAAAGTTCCCAGATAAAAGCAAGTATTGTGTCTCTTCTGTGGATATTTTTAAAAGTTAGTATTGAAAGAGTTTACTGTTCAAAACACTAAAAAGCATTAGGGCCTGACTACATGTTGTTGTTTTGAAACTGTTTTTTGCTCTGAAAGCAAGAAGGTATCAGAAAGCAGAGAACAATTTTTGCTTTTTCAGTTCCATCAGGGAACTTTCCACAGTGAGATGTACGGACAGCTAAAATACAAGAATATCCTTGTCTACTGTGAATTGTGTTTACATTTGCCAAATGTACCAGTTTCTGTTTATGCCCTAGAAGAGTGTAGTATAGCCTCTATTTTCTGAAATTCTCTTCAAAGAACAGTCTTCCTTCTACAGCAGGCAAAGAAAATACTTTTTTAAAAATACGTTACTTGTCATAAAATTTAGGCTCCTATGTATCAGGATATTTCTGCCTTTTTTGTTTTTTTAAAGGAGGGAAATGAAACCACATTTAAAGCAGTGTTCTCATGTGAAAGAAGAAGTGTATCTCTTCTTAAAAATATCACTGGAGCTGATAGTTCATCCAATAAACCTTTAAAATACATTTGGTGTTGCAACTCTTCAACCTGGTCATTCCTTTTCAGATTACTCTTACCTCTTCAGTCTTTCTGAATCTAGTACTCATTTGACTACATTAATCCTGAAGACATTCAAACCAACCAGCCTGTACCAGAGTACTGCCTTAAAAAGCACACCACCTATAACTGCTTTCAATTGCATTGAAAACAATGCTTTGTTATCATAGACAGAATCTGTCTTAAAAGGAGAGTTTGGATTTTCTTCTAAAGGCTCAACAAAAGGAGAACATTCTTCCACCCCTCTTGCATGTGACTTACTTTTGTCATGGAAAGAGATGACGTTTACATCATGTGCCAGCATTGCCCCTCTGCCATGTACATTGGCCAACCGGACAGTCTCTATGCAAAAGAATAAATGGACACAAATTAGACTTCAGGAATTATAACATTCAAAAACCAGTCGGAGAACACTTCAACCTCCCTGGAAACTCAATTACAGACCTAAAAGTGGCAATTCTTCAACAAAGAAACCTTCAAAACCAGACTCCAGTGTAAAACTGCAGAACTGGGATTAATTTGCAAATGGGAACCATTAAATTAGGCTTGAATAAAGACTGGGAGGGTATGATCATTACACAAACTAAAACTCTTTTCCCATGCTAATTCCCCCCCCCTCCCACCGCTCTTACTCACATCTTCTTGAAATGAGCCATCCTGGTTATCAGTACAGAAGGTTTTTTTTCTCCTGCCATAATAATAGCCTACCTTAATTGATTTGTCTCGTTAGAGTTGGTATGGCAATCCCCATATTTTCATGTTCTCTGTGTATATATATCTTCCTACTGTATTTTCCACTCAATGCATCTGATGAAGTGGGTTTTAGCCCAAATAAATTTTAGTCTCTAAGGTGCCACAAGTACTCTTCATTTGTTTTACAGGAGTGTATCCTAGCAGCAGATTCTGGCTTAATTTTTTTTAAAGAATATTTTCAAAATCTATAGTTCCTAGCCTAATTGTGAGATGTATTATATAGCTTTATTCCTGATAAATAGACTTTTCTACCAAGCAAAAATCCTTTCAATTCCATTTAAAGAAAAACAATTTGAGGAGGACTTCGTTAAAACTCTGAAAGATTTTACAGAGTTAAACCTAATTCTGGAGGAGAAAAGGCCAATCCTCAACACTCACATCTTGGAGAATCTCTTTGTTACAAAAGTCATGTTTGGAAGCTATGAATTTGATAACTGCAGACATATATATGGGCTAGAAAGTCAGAAATCCCAGCAAGAGCCTTCTCCTATTGAATCCCAACACCATGATACTTCTCTGGGAAGCACAGTTGCCTTTTTTTCATGGGACTGAGCAGGCCACCAAGTATGGATGAATGCTATCAATTGTCTTTTGAGACTAGTTCATGGCATTTTTATTCTTGTTTCTAAACTGTGTAGGATTAGATGGGCATTTGAAGAGTTAGATGAGGTTGGATAAAGAAAATATATGCTTTGCTGGAAGGTAATTGATAAGATAGGAGGAAAAGTCCTTTAAGAAAAAGCCCCGGTTACCAAGGGTGGTTCTAGCTGGCTTAAACAAAGAGAGAACTTCTCAAATACTCAGGTAGAATCTGATAGATGAGATATAAAAGGTTGAGTTACTGAGGGATTTGTTGCTAGTACCTGGTTGAAGCCAGCCAATATGGGTTTGAACATCCATGGGTCTAGTCCTGTTGTAAGTTCCTGATCCATACTTATAACTGCACATTACTATATGTGTGTGGTGATGGCTTAGGCATTTAAGGCACATTTGGAGCAGCTGTATAAATACCCATTTGGTCTTTGAATTTAATAAAGGAATTTATGGTTAAATGGGTTTTGTGGCGGTATCCTTTTAATTTATAATTCTAATACTTTGGCGTAATTCCCCCTTCGCCTCTCAAAGGTTTACACTACAAGGGGTTTGTTGGCTAACACTGTCAATAAAGGGTAGGCAGAAATCACACCCTCTAGCTGGCATAGCTGTGCCAGCAAAACTTGCAGTAGGGACACAACTGTGCCAACAGAGTGCTTCTGTCAGCATAGCTACTGTTGTTCAGGGAAGTGGTGTAGCTATGCCAGCAGAAAAACTCCTCTGTTGGCATACTTTGCATCTAAACTATGGGGCTCTGCTTATATAACCACATCAATATATCTGTACCAGCAAGCATCTGTAGTGTACACAAAGTTGGAATTAGAGGAGAAGCTTCCCGTTTTAACATTTGGAAATTCCTCCAAAAGTTCTAATCCTTCATTGTCAGACATTGGGGATGGTCTCCATTTTATTGACTAAAATAACTGGAGGCAATAAGGTGCAGTATTAGTCTTAGCAGGAAACATACAATGCTGAATTTCTACCATATTTGATTGCTGGCTAAAGTACATCTATCTTCAAGATGTTCTAGCCTCAACTGATCTTCAGAATGTATAATTATACCATGTATCTCAATGACCCAAAGTATCCTTGTTTTTTATTAATGCCAATTGAATACTCTCTATTCCATTTCACCTCCTCTCTTAGACCTAGAATTTCTCCTAATATCCTCGGGATACTTTAGCATCCCTCTGTTAGGCTAACATTCAAATAATTCCCTACTTGTTTCCTAAATAGTGATGCTATTGTCATTTGCAGAGGCTGAGTTTGCACTATGAAAGATCTGCAATACAGTGTTATCTAGGATTCATTGTCAAGAGCTGCCTTGAGTTAGTTCAATCCTTATGCCACCTTACAGCATAGTTTGTGATGCATCAAGGTTTTTTTCCTCTTTCAAAGAAGAATCTGTGAATTATTCAAATATATGAGTGAATACAGCTGCCGAAATGCCTACATATAGTCACTTGTTTGTTTAAGGGAAATTGTTATGGAAGTTCTAGTGCTAGTAGCAAGAGACCAAACTCTCAGGGTAGGAAAATTCTGTATTTCGTTCTGCAATTTTTCTGTGCCTATTTACAACTATGAAATTGGAAAGCTCCATATCCTGTACTGCTGTGAAACGAAATTACAAGTAGGACAGCTGGGCACTTTAGCAAATTTTAAAATGGATGAAAGCTTTTTTTTTTTAAATGGGGAGGAGAGAATTCTATCACCCTGAGACTGTATATACATTTCAATCCAAAGTGAATTTTTATAGTTCTGTACCCCTGAAAATAGGGCTTACATTGAACTGGCACAGCCTTAACTATAATAGTGTGAACAACATAGTTCTGAGACTAAAAAGAAGTATTGGCACATTTTGGATTATTCCCTTATGAACTGTACAGGGAACATGAGAAGTGGCAACATAACTGTAAACAGAGAGGCCAGGACCCTTTGCTTCTGTTTCACAGGCTGCTCCAAACACCAGTGCTACTATTCACAGAAAAAATTACTGTAAAAATACACTTTGTAAAACTTGTAATAAATCCAACAGTCAGAGTGGCTCTTCCTCAATATGCCAAGCTGTGACATGAACACTTAATAGACCTTTCGATAAGGGCAGTAGCTTTAGCATCTTGTGATCCACTTTATTCTTCTCCATTTTGATAAAGTCCTAGAGCGCCTAAGAACAAAAGAAATAAGTTATCAAGTGTTTTAAAGCCCTGTTCAGCCTCTTAAAATATTTGTTGTCCTCCCAAATTTGGTTTTTTGGATATTTTTAAATCTTATGATTGCATAAGCAAGCTAAATAGCTTTGAAGCAGCTACCAGAGCCTCAGGTTCTTCCTCCTCTGTCTCTCCTACTTACATTATGGGTTGTGCATTTCAGTAAAAAAATTCTGCAGCACACTGAAAATTTGAAAGCCAAGTTATTACACATTTTATATGTAAGCACTGAATTTGCACATGTACGCAGGCAGGTAGTTAGATGCTGAATCTACCGGATTCACCTACACAAATTCAGTTTTTTAGGGTTTTTTGCTGGTGTGTGTGTGTGTGAGAGAGAGAGATAAATGAACTGCAAAATTAGAGGCAAATAGATTTGGCTCTCAAAGTCCAGAGGCTGCTGTTTGGAATTTGTGGCTTTTCCTCCATTCAAGCAAGTTTCAAGTTAATTTTGGTTGTGATTGCAAGCTGCTGTAAAGGTTTACTTAATTCTAGGATTTATAGAAATTTTCTTCATGCCAGTCTAGGGATAAACTAGGATAAACTATCTTACTTCTTTAAAAACAAAAAGATGTAAATTACAGATCCACTTTTTTCCCCAGACTTGTTTTCAGAGATCTGAGTTACTTTAAAAATCAAGGATGTCTGCCGTCATCCCTTGCAAACACAATGTTCCCCAGAACTAGATGCCATAAAGATTCATGATATTAGGTGTTCAGAAGTGTGAGCTAAGACTATTTTAGAGAAGTATATCTTAATAATTGTATCATCAAACTGAAATCTAGTTCGGAACATTATTTTTAATATTCTTCGTAAAATATATATTCATGTGTATAATATCAGATTGCAATCCAGAGGTCCTGCTTGTTTTCTAGCAAGCAGGGAAGTTGACAGTATACTAGGAACTCTACAAAAGCAGGTCCTTAACAAATATAAGGAGTGTGTCTTTTGAAAAGCTGGAGCTCCCCACTGAGGGCTCACAGTACTAGCCTGTACTTTCCCAACCTGGCCACTCACAAACAGCCTACCAGCAGGCATGTCACACACTGACTCTATAGTTGGAACCCTGGTCCAGCTGTTCTGACCCCAGCAGCTTGTCAGCAATACACACACCAGTCACATTTTGGTTTCCACCAGCCTTGGTTTATTATTTTCAAGGTGATCCCAACAACCTCAGTCCCGAATTTCCCCCCAAATATGTGTTCTACACTGTTCAGTCTTCTCCTGGATTTAGAGTGACCAGATGCCCTGATTTTATAGGGACAGTCCCGATTTTGGGGTCTTTTTCTCATATAGGCTTCTATTACCCCCACCCCGTCCTGATTTTTCACATTTGCTGTCTGGTCACCCTATCTGGATTGTTCAGTTATTAAAGGTCTTCTGCCCTTGTAAAGGATCAGTATTCAGCAGTTTGCTACTTTAACTGGAGTTACCAAACCATTCCGTTTAAAGAAATTTATTAACAAAAAAAGATAGAATTCTAAGTGAATTCAAGTATCCAGTATTAAAGTCAAAAATGGTTACAAGAGAAATAAAGATAAAATGCTTTTCCAATAGCTAAAACTTAATAAGCTAGACTTGGTACAAGGTAAAATTCTTACCACATGTTCTCAGCAACATGGCTGACTAAATTCTCAGGTCAGGATCTCCCCCCAGAATCAAAGGGTATCCCTTTGACTCTCATTTTCTCAGTTGAAAAAGAGAGAGAGATTTGGGGTGGTTTTGCCCCTTTTAAGTCCAGTCATCCTTTCAAGTGGATTCTTCTGAAGGTTACCCCGCAAAGCAAGGTTTATTCAAAAGGTAAAAGGCGACATGGAGTCTGGTGATGAAGGAGATTCCGTGCTCTTTTCTGAAATGTAGATTTGTCTTGTCTCCTGCCATTTCCTTTCCCTGGTGTCTCAAGGAACCTGTTTACTACGTATATGTAAATTGAGGTAAACACACATTTATTTATTCAAGATACTTCTACCTGCTCAAGGCTGTGTGGTTTTGAGCATGTGCTAAGAACATCATGCAGAGGAATTTCAAAACTTTATATGTAATGTTGCTACATATATTTCACCATGATATTATTGAACAGCAAGTTATTAGTTTTATATGATACCTTGCAAGGCATATTTTGTACAAAAATGATTACAGTAGCATTGAGAGTGTGAGTACAGCGGTGCTTTCAATCATGGGGGCGATTAAGGTTAATCACTCAGGTTGTAAACACCGCTGGAGAGGTACCATCCCCTGAGGAAGTTTGCATATACTGGTTCAAATTGAATCTTGCAGAGACCAAAAGACAAAGTAAGGGCTTTTTGCATAAAAAGGTTGCATTTAAAGTGACCTACGGCCCTCTTTCTGATTCAGCGAAGGAATAGGACCCTCTCATCAATGAGGCCCCAGCACTTGCTGAAGTTTTGGAAAGACTTTTGCCTACTAAGGTCCCATAAGACTGATGGGTGACCTCTGGTAAGCTTTTAGCATGGATATAATCTTTTATTTTTTGTATGATTTCTCTGTAAATGCTTTTATCTTAAGAATAAATGTTTGCCTAGAAAGAGCTGGGTGGTAACTTGTAACAGCTGGCAATACATTGTTGATAGACTTTGAAAGAGAAGTAAAGCACAGAGGCTTGACTGGCTTGCTTGGGATATCACAATGTGAGGCAGGGAGCTGTGCAGCCTAAAACCCCAATCAGGAGTGGGAGATGGTGGGTCACCACCCAAAAGAGATGACATCTGGGAGCCAGAAACTGTAAGAGTGTTCCCCCAAGGGCCCACAGAAGAGGAATACATGTGCAGTTACCCTAAAACTGTGACAGTAGTGTTTGGGATTGAGATGCAGATGGTGGAAGTGGTGGTGACATCTGACACAGTTTGGTCAGCATATCTCTCAGGGTTAGGATGAAAAAAAGCATAATGGTAGGGGTGGCCGCCATGATGGTGAAGTTTGCTCCTTCCCATTTTCTGATCTTTGTCAGCCAGTGTACATATCTGATCCCCCAAAAATCTCTTCTTTTAAGGACCTCCAAAAGGGAGCAATAGGCAGAATAGTCCAACCCTTCATTATTTTGTCAACTAATTAGGCATAATTTCTAAGACACAAACTTTAATTCACCGCTGTCTGATTCCACTCTTCTCTTGTTTTTCAAGCATGTTCTTAACACAGTCCTTTAATTATATATGTAGGCCTTTTTGTTTGGACTCATTCACTCTGTCTCCCTTTTTGCACTTTTTCCACCAACATTTATTGTTATAGATTATTGTGACACTATGAACTTTCAGTCACTAGTCACAGTTGATTTCACAACTAGGGTAAATTTTGTAGCCTTCGTTATCACAACAGGGGCTAATTTCAGGGGCTAGTCCAATAAGAACTTCATATCTAATTAATGCATCTGACATTAATTTGTTTGTTCACTCACCTATGCCCTCTTCAAAATACTGAAAGCAACTGTCTCTTGTGACTTTTACAAAATGAACTTCTTATCCAACCAAAGACCTATTGAGACTGTAATTTTAAGGGATCTCCATGACTCATAAATCTATTCATCTCAAAAAAATTCTCTAGTAAATGATTATCCAGGAAAATATTTTTTTTCAAGAAAAAAACCTAAAAGACTTCCTATGAGCTAAAATGCTTGTTTTAAAATCCACTCTAACCATTTCAATTTCTTATCTCCTTATGGAATGTCTATCACTGATCAAAAACTGATTAGATGTCCTGGAATCGGTCCATTTACCTGTGCACATAGGGTACCCTCTTCTTGACTTGACTACATGGTTAGCCTTTGGGGTTTTTTCAAAGCCTGTTAATATTCTGATACTGTTGATCTAGCTGTCCCCTTGCAGCATTGGTGCTTCTCCTAGGCCTGTTCACGTGTATTGCAACTAGCATAATTTCACATTTTTCTCAAATAGTTATTTCATACCGTTCTAGCTTTGACACACATTTCCCTACTCCCTTGGATATAAACAGTGTGATCATGCTCATTGTGATGCTATGGGACAGGCTTGCACACAACTTTAACAGCCTACTGCTATTTCTCGGATTTCTGCTTTCTAGAGGTTATTTGGAGTGTTACTTCTCCAGATTTTCTTTTATTTTTTTTACCATTAGAGCACCATTGTGTTTTAACCAAATAACATAATCCTATAAGTATGAGGAAGAATTTCCAAACAAGCCACATTTGTATTTTGAATTGATTTTCTAGCTTGCTCTTAGTTTTCTTGTGGCAAATTCACATCAAACGTTAGAGAATAATGCAAAAGATGTTGGTTTATTACACTATAGTGCCAGCAACTATTTAGCATATAAAAATTTAGACAGATTCACTGATAAGATGGCATTTATTAAGGTGCTTTTCAAAGTATCTGGTTTTCAGAATCATATGCAGTTCTATTTAAAATCAGAAATAAAATAGATATATTTATGATGGTGCAAAATAGTGGAAAGGTTATCATATATACAAAGTGTTTGTAGCCAGTGTAGTTTTCTGAATTATTATGCACAAATACCAGCATCATATAGTATTGTCATAAAATAAAGTGCATACAAAAGATATTTTCCATGCAGAGTTATTGAGCCTATCATAAATAAATATGGTGCCTTTATTTATCATCAGTATTAAAAGCCTTATGATTTCTTTATTGTCATATGAAGAATTTGATATTAAAGATCTTAACAGATGTATGCGTATCTTTAGTTCATAAGAGAATGTTCATCTAGCCAAGTAATACTTTTTGTTTTACAGCTGCTGCTGACCAAATTCACATATGTATCTCTGGAATTGCCTCACAGGCCAGGGAAAGTTTTTGCAATTAACCTCAAAATTAAATTAAAAATTCTAATTCTAAATGCAATTTAATTTTATATTTTTAAAGGGTAAAAAATAAGACAACAGGTATATTTGCAAGGGGGGGGGGGAAAGAGACACCCTTGGAACACTGGAGGAATTTAACTCCTTCAATTAGCTGTGTTTTGGCAACCACTAAGGGGCATTATGCTAGGAATGGTTTTTAAAAGGGGGCGGGAAGGGGGACGGGACTAAGCCAAAGCTCTTGAGTAGTGCAATTCATAAACTGTTGTACCTGCCACCTACTAGAAACCCCTTGAACCTTGGCCTGCAGTCACAACTTAACCTACATCTCCCTCCATGCCAGGAGCAGTAGTGAACTAAATAAAATATATGAAAGTACTGTGCATATTCAGTTATGTCTAATATATTGTCCAGTAAAATTATCTTAATAGAGATTATGTAGCCATTTTCTGAGCCTGCTTTTGTTAATTGAACAGTAAAGAATAATACCTATTGCTTTCATTAGATTAGGTGTTTTCTAAATGAAATTAATCAAATTAGGTAAACATCTGTAGTGCCTCTGGTAGCCCCAGCAGGTTTTCCTCAAAACCGTTTTACAGCAACAGCTGGCATCAGGGTAACAAAGCAAAGGTAGCTTTTGTGGTCAATAAAGTTGCAAAAGTTCTCCAGCAAGTCTTAAATCATTGTAAGATCATCACAGCATCTATTCTGTCTGTCTCGTTCTTCAAAAACTATGGGATATATGCATTCCTCAGAGTGTTGGAAAGCAAGATTGTTAGAAGGTGTTCATGCACTCAGTTTGTAAATTATAATCCTGGCTATCCCATGGGGCTATCCCATGGCATAAAATTGTCTAGGATTATGCTGAGGTAGTCCTTCAGGGAGGGCCCTGCCATGCTAGTAGTGGCATCTCTGCATGGAAGAGCAGAGATGGGTTTAAAACCTGCTGATCACTGGTAGACTGCTCATCTCTTGCCTAGGGAGGATAGTGGCCACCAGTGGGAAGGCAAAAACAAATTCCTGTCCCACAGTTGGTTGCTAAAGTACTTCTAGTGGATAATGCCTTTTAAGTAATGGTGACAGCAATTACCTGACTCCGCTTGCTGAGGCTTGACCAAAAAGTATGTAAATTTGTGACCTTATTTCAACTTTTTTAAAGCCTTCACTGGTGCTTTCTTCTCATCTTGGTACTTGTTCTACTGACCCTTTCTGTCAACTACTGTAATCTTCATTCTAAAGAATAAACAGTCTGTCCTGTGGTGATTCTATGTGGAATAGGAGTGCCTGTCCCCATACCACCAGAGGGACCTTATGAATCTTCATATGCCCTGACAAATTACAGTTTATTAAAATCCACAAAAGATTTGTTCAAATCCATGGAGGAAAAGACACAAAGGAGAGACAGCATAGATGTATGTTTATTTCTCTACTAGAAGGCCACATCCAGAGATAAAATGGACATTGACAAACAATCAAAGATGATAAAAATATTGAAAATGGAACCACATTTTGTAATACACCAGTAGTTTTTGCAAAAGCACCCTGCAGAGAGTAGCCATAACTAAATACTTTGTCATTATTCATGGGCACGCAGGATGTATGGAAAGATTTTGACTGTGCTGTGATGAAGAATTTGGTTTGAGCTACTAAAACCCTTTGTCATGTGACTGTCAGATTCTAAGTTGGGGCTTCAGTGGAGTTCTACACCTCCAACAGTCTTGCTTTTCCTTACTAATAGTGACTTGTCCATCCCACAGAAATTAGAGTAAAAAAGGATCCTCTACAATTGTATGGTAGAAAGTACAGTGGATAGCATTAATCTAGTCCATCAAGTGCAAACAAAATCAGGTGAGACTGTGACACAGTACATTGGGTAGGTCCCATCTAACTGTTAACAGAAACACAGGATTATATTAATATGTGATAATCCTGTTCTTAATTAATTTTGGGTATAGCAGCCTGTAACAGGGTTGACACCCCTGCGGTGCCTCCCGCGGGTCGATTGGAGAATCAGCTCCTACAGCGTCCGGAGCACCCTCCGCAGGTTGATGCCCCGCTTCTCTCCTGGCCCCATGACCCTCCCGGACCCCGGAGCTCTCTAACTGTGGGTGCTGCACCCCTGCAGTACCCCCTTTGGTATGAGGGTCTCCCCTCTACCCCCTATCCCCACCTTGCCTCAGAATGTGCCACTGCCAGTCACCACTTGCCCCCGCTCACTGGGGCAGACTGCAGTATCATGGCCTCTCATCACGGGCAAGGGGGGGGGGGGTTGGCCTGCTGCCGCTATCTCTAGCCCTGGGCTGCCCCCTGCAACCCTGGTACTCCTGGGTCGGGCCTTCTGTCAGGTCTGGTGGCCTGGGGCTCTCTGGCTAGAGCCTCCCCAGCTCCCTCTGCCCTGCCCCAGCTCTGCCCTAACCCAGGTACCTGGCTTCAGCTCCTGCAGCAAGGCCTGTCTACCTCCTGAGTACAGAGGAGACTGTCCTGTCTAGGCCCCTGCCTCTCAGCCTTTATGTAGGCTTGAGAGTTTGGGGCGTGGCCATGTGGCTGAGCCTGCTTCCCAATCAAGCCTGGAAGCCTGCTAGCTCCTGGCCTTAACCCCTCCCTGGGCTCTTTCCAGCCCCTTCCGGTAGGGGGCGGGTGGTCACCCCGCCACACAGCCCTACTTCTGAATTATTCCTAGAGGGTGAATGAGAACCTATCACATCCATAGCTATCAACAGCTAAGCTCAGTTTTTGTTCACAGAACATTCAAGCTATTTTCAATCATATTTAACCGTTTGGTCATTGAAGTGCCACAGAGGAGGGCACTGCCACCCCGGAATAATGGCTAAGCTTTGGTCTATCTACATTTTTCTGTGTTGTTTTTCCATCTGTTTCTATCCTTTTTTTTAATCTCCAGGTTTCCTTAAGTGTTCCTTTCTGGGTATGTGTATGCTGCACATCTACAAATTTAAGCACGAGTAGGCATACACTGAATCCACTGGCTCATCCTTGTTCACATGTGTGTTGACCCCTTGAAGAATTCAAATAGATTGGTGAGGCATGATTTCCCGTCACAAAAAACATGTAAACTTTTCCCCAACATCTGTGTGTCTGATAATTTTATTCTTTACTATAGTTTCAACCAAATTGCCTGGTATTGAAGTTAGATTTGCTACCAGGATTGCCTCTGGAGCCTTTATAAAAAAAAATTGGTGCCATGTTAGCTATCCTCTAGTTATCTGGTACAGAAGCAGATTTAAATGATAGGTTAAATATGGCAGTTAGTAGTTCTGCAATTTAATTTTTGAGTTCTTGAGTGAATACCATCTGATACTGGTGACTTTATTACTATTTAATTTATCAATTTATCCCCAAACCACCTCTACTGACTCCTCAATCTGGGACAGTTCCTCAAATCTGTCACCTACAAAGAATGGCTTGGGTATGGGAACTTCCCTCAGGTCTTCTGCAGTGAAGACTGATGCACAGAATTCATTTCGCTTCTCTGAAATGACCTTGTTGTCCTTGAGTGTTCCTTTAGCACCTCGACCATCAACTGATTGTCGGGGAGGCTTCCTGCTTCCGATGTACTTAAAACAAATTTTTGCTGTTTGAGTCTGGCTAGTTGCTTTTCAAATTCTTTTTTGGCCTGCCTAATTATACTTTTACACTTGACTTTCCAGTGTTTATGTTCCTTTGAATTTTTCTCATCTTCCAATTTTTAAAGGATGCCTTTTTGCCTTTAACTGTTTTTCTTATTGTATTGTTTAGCAATGGTGGCATTTGTTTGATCCTCTTATTAGATTTTTTTAAAATTTGGGGTGTATATTTAATATGAACCTCTAATATAGTGGGTTTTTTTAAAAAAAATCATGCTGATTCCAGGCACTTCACTTTTTGTGACTATACCTTTTAATTTCCATTTTAATTAGCTTTCTCGTTTTTGTGTAGTTTCCCTTTCTGAAGTTAAATGCTATTGTGGTGTGCTGCTTTTGAGTTTCCACCCCACAAGGATGTGAAATTTAATTATATTATGGTTGCTATTTCTGAGCTGTTCAGCTATATTCACCTCTTGGATCAGATCCTGTGCTTCATTTACAATTAAATCAAGAATTGTTTCTCCTCTTGTGGGTTCCAGGACTAGCTGCTCAAAGAAACAGTCATTCATGGTGTATAGAAACTTTATCTCTGCAGCCCATCCTCAGGTAACCTGCACCCAGTAAATTAAATAAATAAAATAAAATAAGTGTAAGTGTGGTGATAGTTGAAATCTCCCATTATTATTGAGTTTTTTATAGCCTCTATAATATCCCTGAGCATTTCAGAATCATAATCGCAATCCTGGTCAGATAGCGAATAGTATATTCTTATGTTGTATTCCAGAGGTGGCCAACCTGAGCCCGAGAAGGCTCCAGAATTTACCAGTGTACATTGCCATCGAGCCACAGTGATACGACTGCAGCTCTCGCGTCTCCCACCCACCAGAAGCCCCGCCAATCAGCGCCTCCCCGTCCCTTCCAGTACCTCCCAATCAGCTGTTTCATGGTATGCAGGAATCTCTGGGAGGGTGCGGGAAAGGAGCAAGGGCGCTGCAGGCTCGGGAGGGTGCGGGAAAGGGTGGAGTGGAGGGCAGGGTCTGTGGCAGAGCCAGGGAGTGAGCAGCGAGCGCCCCTTCCCTTTCACCCGGCACATTGGAAAGTTGGCACCTGTTGCACCAGCCCCCCGAGGTGGAGCCAATACAAGGAGCAACATATTAACTTCTGAAGAGCCGCATCGGCTCTGGAGCCACAGGTTTGCCACCCCTGCTATATTCATGTTGTTCAAACATGGAATAATATCCAGAGAGATTTTATTGTAGTTTGATTCATTAAGATTTTGACTATACTTGACTCTTTGCTTTCTATCACTGCCCCACCTGCATGACCTACTAGGTAGATTTTGGAAGATATGAAGCTATTATGGGTGAACCAATAGGTTTTGGGAAAGCATTATTAGGTTAGTTTCCTTATGAGAGAGAGTACTAATACTTACGTAAATATTACTGATTTTCTTTTTTTTTCTTCTTCTTCTTTTTTTCAAATCTGTCAACACCTTTTTTGTTTCTGTCCCTTCCAGATTAACCCATTTAAATTGATGGCCTCTGCAAAAGCTTTGATGGCAGCAAGGCCTACCAGATTTTCCCACTCAGTTAATTTTGCAACCAAGGGGCAGCCATCCTAATACGACCCAATCTCTTCCTTCTCCCTTGGGATTGGGTGTATTATGAACTAAACAATTGCTGCTCAAACACTTGCAAGTCCTACATTGGCACCAATGCCAACATTAAAACTATGGTACAAAATGCTGGTGGATAGTGTGCTGGAGTACTTCGTTAGTTCTGTCTAGGTATGTGCACTTTTGTTGTTTGGTTTAAATTGGTCTAAATTCAATTAATAAAGAAAATCCTTGGAAGGAACATAGAAGAAATATCAGCCTAGCATCATATTCAGTCTTGAAAAAAGTGTTGTTTGAATCCAAGGTTTCCTGAGTCTTCACTGCAACATAAAGATCTGATATTATAGTACTCTCTATTTGAGTGGCCACTATAATAAAAACAGAGTTCAGCATTGTCACAGTAGTATATTACAGCCATGGAAATTCCCTGTAGTTCATTGGTCCGTGACCAACAAAAATCCCCTTAGACTAACAATTAATCAGGCTCTGGTGAGCCTTTGACTAGCAATAGTTGCAGATGTCACATCATGTGAAAAGTTAAGACATGGCCTTAGATAAGGGGGGGGGAGGTTATTTTTCATATAGAGGATTTTACTTTTTCACTTAATTCTAATCTTGAAAGAAATCCTTTAGCACTTAATTTTTCATTTTATATAATAAGTAAATGTAAATGTTCTTTTCATTGTGTTGTGTATTTAATGCAAAGATGTTTGGTTTTGATTGTGCCAAAGGCTGAGACAAAACCCCAGTGAACGGTGTGGATTTCTCATGTAAATAGATAATACATTTTTATATTTTCATCATAGCTGGGCTTGGAGTTCAGAGTAATGTGGAATACAAGATGCAATTTATATTCAGTCATTTTCAACCTAGCTAAATTTGTAATAGTTTTCAATGGATATTCACATAATGGGCCTTTCCTACTATGGACTACAAAGGCTAGCAAAAGGATGGACCTCAGATCTGTTGTCCGAGAAATATTGCGGAGTGAAAGCCTAA